>CM032229.1:41907500-42482500 GCA_019009955.1 Riptortus pedestris | reverse complement strand
TTCCCCCCCACAATAACGTAATCTGAGAACTAATACTTTGGCCTGCTTTGAGCACGATCTTGCAATGAGCATACAACACTGAGTGACATTGAGGCCAAGACTCCCCACTCTACCGGAACTGATATTAAGAGTTAGTCTGAAAACTCTCGTCCGACAAGCAGTTCCTCTATCAGCATCCAAGACAACGTAAGTTTAATAATGTTCAACCTTTTTAAAGAATTTAACAATGAGTATTTTTATTTTTGGATTCTCTCCAAAAGCGTTGCCTATTTTTATATACAGCTAGACTCTATTATAGTCTTCAACTGAATGTCAACACAATTTACATAGAAAATAAAACATTTGTATACGACTGTGCTAATATAATAGAATTGTAGGTATTTTTTTTATTTGATTATTGAGGCTCTACTCTTAAGAACATTGACAATTCATGCTATTTAAATTTAATTGCCCTTTTTATAAAAACGTTTAAACGTTTTCCATTATAAATCCGTGTTTTTTTTATTTCTTGGTGAACTGTACTTTTCAGTGTTAGAGATTTAACTTGTAGTTCAGTAGTTCAGAAGAAAGTGCTAACTATTTGATTTGTGGACAGACTTTTTTAATGCTTAGATGCATTTTTAGTACGCTCTCGGACGTCCTGACTATTCCTATGGAATTCTTAATATTTTTTTTAAATTAAACTGCCTTCTTTCTGCATTGGAGTCGGGCAACCCGAAGAACGGGAAAGACCATTATTTTATATGGCTATCTGCGTAAGATACATTCGTTTTAGTTAGGTACCAAGAACCTATGAGGGGTGGTTAGGTGGGTAATGAAGGGATTGAACATGGAAATCAATAATTTTCTAGAATAGTATAAATGGAAATCATTAAAGTAGTCTGAGCTGAACAGGAACTCTATCGGGGCTTGTTACTGGACTTCAATGCATCTTATTAGTGAGACGAGTCGGTAGTGGATGGTAGGGAATTTAGACTAGATATCCAAGAAACTTGGGTTGGGGTTCTCAACAATTTTTTTTTCTCAAATAAATGATAATGAAACTAAAAATTATTATATAAAAGTTTATTTCATTCAGATAAATCACTGATATTCTCTTTCCTGGGCTATCATTCTATCTTATGATTGGCCGACAGCGTGTGAACTGAAACTAAATGCATTGTGGCTCGATGCCAGCTTTATATGTTTATATATTTATCAGTGGAAGTGCTAATTGGCTCATGTCAATTAGTTTGAAATTATACGTTGCTGATAAAGCAGACTATACAAATGTTCAGTTTCAGAGATATTATTCTTATTCTTCTTGTTTTTTTTCAAATTGCCACTTTAAAATGGACATACGATTCATTTGGGTTTTCTTATTTTTAAACTAAATTCACTTTTTATTCATTCTTATTTTCAGCTGGTGGTGAGGGTGATGAAAGGTTCTGAATAGCACTTTTTATTACCACAGTTTTATTTTATTATTTTGCACAGCCATTAAAATATTTTTGTTTTTAACTACCTAAGTACATTATACTGATTTAAAAATACATTTCTACTCATAAATATGTTCTTGAAATTTGTTATAACCCGTAAATCATATCTAAATAAGTTTTCTTTCTTACAACCTAAGTGTGTGTGTGCTCAATTGCGAAAGTATTCACTTTTCAATTTTATTTTTTATCCCATTTGAGGTGAAACTATCAATTTGAATTTGGTGTTCTTCTATCAATCAATTTTTCTTTTTTTTAAAAAAAAATATTATTTATTAACGTCCACATTCCTTTGCTCAGGTGGGAATCGAAGTTACCACTTTTCTTTTCATATTTGTAGAAATAAATTTAAAAACAGCTGACTTATTGTATTGTATTATAATAAATATGGACGCAGCTAAGCTAGAAGAAGATTTTATGCCAGTCAATTAAGGTGAATTGTTCTGATGTAATTTATATGGCTGTGATGATCCATCATTAAATGTGAAACTAGTAAAGTAATTTAAGACTGAATAAGTCTTTCTTTGGATACTCCGGTAATTTTTAGTCAAGTGGAATAAATATTCTAGCAATAGAATAATTATAACAGCATTTCATTTTTTTTCTCGGATGAAATAGTTAACCATTGAGACATTTACCGTCCCAGAATGGGCTTCTTTATTCAGAGTTTAAGAGAGCCAATGATCAACTCAAACCCCCGTTAACCAAGGAGGAACCTGGAATGTATTGTCTCCTGTATTTTTTTTTCTTTTTCCCACCTCTGCCCCCAGAGTCCGATGGGTCTCAAGTAGATTGTCTCCAGTAGACTGATGACCCACAATAAGGCGAGGGGAGGACTAGCCAGTCCTTCAGGTTGCCAATTGACTGGATCTAGGAAGTCAAAGTCCTCCGTCTTATCAACGGCGAGTGTTTCGAGAGTTAATGAGTCTGATTTAATGGTTAGACTCGTTCTTTTCGATTAGCGGTGTGATGTGCATCTTGATGATGAACCAGTGTACTAACTCGGCAACCACCCATTTAAGTAGCGGCCATGCTGAACCTGTTTTTTTCTTCCTCATACTAACCTTATGAGGAGTTATTTATTTGAATACATGTTCCATTGCAACATGCCATATTACATGTAAGATTATGTTTAAATATATTTTTATTTTACAATATATATACGTTAACCACCTATCTACTCAAATATTATATACAAGAAATAATAATAATAAAATAAAATATTACTAAAATTATTATTATTAAAATACATGCTATACCTTGCTTGACCTCGATGGAGGCAGACGCTCTAGCACTCAGCTATTAGCATTATGATGTAATATGATAAAGGAAAAAGAAAAAAAAAAACTACATTTAAATGGTCTGACAATGTTCTCTCACGAAACTACAATGTATTCTGTTTATTATAATATGTGTGGTAGTTCATTAGTGCGGTGTTGTTGATTATTGCAAACATTTTTGTTCTATCAAGCGTATATAAATTATTGTTTTCAAGTGGTCTTTGCATTAAATGGAGATGCCAATATGTTGTGTGATGACGTTATAAAGTAAGATTTTATTTCATAACTGTAAACTGTTTATCTGATATATATATATACCATACTCAGATAGATAACTCCTTCGTTCAACACTAAAGATCATATTCCCTAATGGCTGAAATATAACCCACAATTGGCGAGGGGGCTTAGAGGGAGAGGGAATTCGAAAATTAAAAGTATGTGTGGTATTTAAAAATATTATGGACCAAATCGTGTAACACTATTGATGTTCTTAATTTTTTACAAGTTGATAGATTTTTTCATAATTCAAATAATTAGTGTTATTCGTACTTGTTTTCAGGCTTCAGTAATACCTCTATTCTACTAATCACTGATATCAGATCAGTAGTGTGTCATACACGAGAAGGGATTTTCGAAAATCTGAAATATTTGAACTTAGAATAACAGAATAACTTGGATCGAAAAATTGTTGTAGGCCCAATCTTATTGCAAATTTAAATATCTATAAATGCTGTTACATTTTAAAAACCGACATATTTGGATTTTTTTAGTTTTCAGCCTTCAGTAAAACCACACTCCTACTCATGTTATATAAACAATAAGCTGTTGTATAATGGAGCACCTAATTTGAAGCTTAAATACCAAATATTGTTCTCGTTGAACTTTTACTTCGTGTGATAAATGGAAATACGTAGTTGAAAGATGTCATAAATCGTGATTTTACTTCTTTACTCGAAATGTTCATTCCATCTATATTTATTTTTAACCATTTCGTTCAACATTAAGGATCATTTCAGTTAATAACTGCAATTTGACGTGCAATATGAGAGGGGTGCTGGGGGGGCGGTTACAATTAATGATACTTCAACACAGGTATCAAAGCATGATTTAGAATCAATCTTGTTAAGCTATTGATGCTCTATTAATTGTCATTCTATTTATTTACAGAGCTTAAATATTAAACGAGTTATTTACACTTTCTTGTTTTCAGCTGTCAGTAACTCATTACTTCTAATCATAGAACTTTTATTTAGATATAGAAAATATTTAGTTAAAACAGATAAATTGTGTGTCATACCAGCATGTGGGAAATCTGCTTAGTTTACGGAACTACTGCGTGACGGATGTTTGTGTACTTGTGTAGGCCATTCAACTCATAATTAAATCATATTATATTGATCGCCTTGAAAATACAGGAAACCACTGCGGAAATAAATCGTTATTAGCGAAATGTCCGAACGAACGTCTGATATGACTACATTCGAAAGTATCTGCGAGAGCTCACGGTTGTGGGTTAAGGTCACTTCCGGACCATCTTTCGGGGACTATTAACCTTTCTCGGGCTGGCCTTCCAGCTGGGAGGAAGAAAGTAAATGCACCAGCACGTGCCAACTGCACTATCTGCACTGGCCGTCAATTAGTATGCACAGCCATTCCTAGTGCTAATTGGACATGCAGTCATCCATAAACTTCGTTGCAACGAATTTTGAAGGTTGCATTTTTGTTACATAAGACAATGGCTCTTAATTTAAATAGAATTTTGGTCACGCCCATACGAGAAAATATGCAAATAGGTTCCCTTCAGCATTAGTTTTACCAACTGGATAATTATTGTTTTAAACAGGATCCTGAAATATCTTTTCATCAAATTCATATATTCATTTCTAACTCCTTTCTTCTTCGATGTATTATTGTCGAACTCGATAAATAAAACCGGTCACGTCTGTATTGACTTCAAAAATTAGTACAACTAATTAGCCAGGTTTTGGAATTCTCCTCGAACAAAGTTCATACAAGTTTCCCCAACAAGTTTATTCTTATTTCCCTGCATGTTAGAGTAACAGATGTACAAGACTTGAAGTTCGTGTTGGACACTAGATGTTTGGAAGAATGTTTTATGAAGTCAAAATCTTAAGCTGGATATGTTGGTTTACTGAAGTCTGAAAACACAACAATACAAATGTGTGTTTACTAAATTTATTTATTTAATAGAATAAAATATTCGTTCGTAGTCCTGTTACTGTTAGTTGTTATAAACGGGATGAGTAACTAAAAAGAAAATTTGAATAAATACAAATAAAATAAATAAAGAGGAAAGAAAAGAAAAAGGCAAAAGTTTAACAAAAACAATTTTTGAAATAAAAATAAACTGTAAACAAAATATTGAAACTGGCAGAATGTAAAATGATACAAATTAAGGTGGGGTAAATGCATAAATATACTTCTTATTGTCGACCCAGTATTCTCAAATAATCATAGTTAAAGGCAAGAGTAACAAAAAAAAAACCTTTCCTTCCCTGCAAACTTATTCACAGCAATTATTAAGTTTTTGGGTCATGAAAGGTATTACCATTGGTCTCCATACTTCCGTTGTGTATTTAACCTGTCTTAGTTTTCTGTCAATGTGGCACCACTCTGTTAAACACTATTACTAACTATGTTTACAAAAGAAGATAACCGTAGATATTTACAATGTATATTTTAGCCCTTCTTTGTGACCCCATTCCGTTTTCAGCTTTTAACGTACTAGTAAAATCTATCTGGCTACCTAATATACATTCATTTGATCAAACGGTTAGCCACAATCGAAGGATAGTTGAATAAATTTTCAGAAAATCAATGCTCAAGCAAAATCTGCTAAATGTGGGCGTTTTGTTCAGAAATTTCGCTGTAGGAGAGGAATTAAGAGTAAGTATTTTAGTGAGTTTAAGCAAGAGAAAGAGAGAGATTGAGCACAATTATGTTGAGATTGAATCTTTCCGAATGAGGTCGTATCAATTATATCATTAATCTGATTAGATTAGCCTTTATCATGTGGTCGACCAGTTCAAAACTGATATATCTCCTTATGAATCACAAATGTACATTTCGGGAGTTTTGGGTTTACATATAAAAAGTCTGTCGCGCAGCGGCTGCGTAAACTAAGCAGATTTCCCTCGTGAAGTTTTACAATAGATAACTCTACATACTGCTAACACAACACCACTGTGAATATTAAGTAAAGAAATACCAACGGAAATCATTCAGTCAAGAAATGTACACTAACAATGAAAAAAAAAAATATTCCGTCACGCAGGGTCTGCGTAAACTAAGCAGATTTCCCTCGTGAAGTTTTATAATAGAGAAATTTCAGAATAGAGAGTCAAACAGTTACGGGAAGGGCCCGAACTAGCTCTTGACGGAAACTCACGACTAGACCCGAAGTTAGCCGAACTCATCTCAGAAGCTGAAAACAGAAAAATGCAAATATCTCGGTTAATATTCAAGATACAGAATAAATGTATATAACATTATTTATAGTAAATTTAATTTGCAATAAGATTGCTTCTATATAATTTCTATTTATAATCGATCCGACGTATAGTAACGGAGATATTTCGAATTTTTGAAAATCCTCCCCTCTAAACCCCCCCCCTCCCACTGGTCCGATTTCAGCCATTAACGAACTTGATCTTTATTTTTGCATAAAACGTTTAAATATCGAGTTTGGTAACGATCAATCTAAAATTGCGACCGCTAGAGTGTTAACAGATATATATATATATATATATATATATATATATATATATATATATATATATATATATATATATATATAATTTTGAACGGACCTCATTTTCGTCATCTCCTGGGTAGGATCGATGGACATTTGAAGAAATTTTTCGAAACTCGCGTCATGAGTACGACCTCAATAGCTGATTTCCCTTAAGGGAAATCTGCTAAAACAATTTCAGAAATATATCCGAATATAACATATTAATTTTATTGAAAGCTATTTTCTATATTTAGTTCTGTATCTTATAATGAATAACTTTTATCTCAATCAAACAAATTTTAGCAGTCCAAAAACTTAAAGGAAGGGAAGTCACCAGAACATATTTGGAAGTATCTCGTATAATAAAAGGTTCTTGAAAACACTATTTTAGGTATCGGAATAATGTTGTTTATTATACAACAGAATATAGTTTATATAAAAAGAAGTGGGGGTTTGCTGAAGGCTGAAAGTTGAAAAATGCAAACATCTCGGTTAATTTTTAAGATGGAGAATCAATGTATATAGCAATATTCATAGTGCATTTTAATTCCAATAAGATTGGTTCTATATCTTTTTTCGATCCGACACACACCCCCTGGTCCGATTTCAGCCGTTTACTAACTTGATCTTCCATTTTGCAAAAAACGAATTTATATCGAGTTTGGTAACGATCAAACAATGGCTGCGACCACTAGACAGGCAAATATATAGATAGATAGACATATATAGGTATAATTTCGAACGGACCTCATTTTCGTCATCTCCTAGTTAGGATCAATGAACATTTGAAGAAAAATGCCAAAAATCACGCCGTGAGTACGACCTCAATAGCTGATTTCCCTTATGGGAAACCTGCTAAAAGCAATGATCTGTTTGCTTTCGATAAGCTTACTCCAAAGTTCATTTTCAAAAACTTTCGAACATATATAAGTACAAGATGTTTATGAGCTTTAAACAAACGTTTTCAAAATTTAGTGATTATCTCAAAATTAGGACAACGAGGCATTGGAAAGGTCTATAAAAATATTACATATTTATTTTTTGAGGAAGTAAGTGATAAAGTCACATTTAATTGCTGTCATTAAAAATTATCAAGTTTGATTAATGAGTAAAGAAATTCCTTATGATTATGACCTATGGCACAAACCCCATATTTAGAAAAATAGGAAGGGATACGGATTTCGGAATACGAACGACATTGGGAAGGTGTTGTTCTTATACTACTATATATGGAAAACAATAAGGTCAATAAATTATGAACAATTTCAAAGGTTATTTTAATTGAATTATTATTTCAGTGGGTGAATATTAATGAAACCCTATATTCGAAAGTAGTAAGAGGTTAGGCAGGTATAATGATTTTGTCAGTAATGAGTAAATCGAAACAGGATCTAAATATATGATGGGATCTATTTCTGAACAAGTCTACAGTTAATGAACTCACACTCATTAGTGGATCACAAACACATTTCCGGGTCAAAGGCATTTCGATACCTCGCTCCATTAACTGAAGGGCTTCATAACAGAAATTATATTCCACATAATATGAAACGTTTGGTTCACAAGTTAATTAGAGGAAATTGAAAATATGTTTAACACATTTGTGAAATCATCTCACCACATATTCTCTATTTCTGCATAAAATATCGGAGGTATTTGGAATTTTTAAATTCCCCCCCATATTCCAAGTCCGATTTAGCCATTAATTATTAAGGTCTTAAGTGTTAAATAAACACTTGTTTAAATCAAATAAACTATTCGAGTTAAGAACGTAAAGTCTTGAACGATAACGTCATCACACAACGTATTTGCAAGTACCTCATCTAGTAAATATCAGTTGAAAACAATATTTGGTATTTAAGCTTCAAAATAAAGTGGTTAATTATATAACAGAGTATAGTTTATGTAACATGAGTAGGAGCGGGGGTTTACTGAACTCTGAAAACTACAAAATCTCAATATCTCGGTTAATATTGAAGATAGAGAATAAATTTATACAACAATAAATTTAATTTTCAACAAGGTTGATTCTATACACTTTTTCCATCCGACGAATAGCAACTGAGATATTTCGAATTATCCCTATTCCCTCTCTAACCCCCCCCCCTCCCACTGGTCCGGTATCGGCCATTATCGAACTCCTTTAATTTTGCATGAAACGCTTCTATATCGTGTTTGGTACTGATCCAACAAAAATTGCGGCCGCTAGAGCGGTAAAAGATAAGCTATATATACATACATATATATGTGTGTGCGTATATATATATATATATATATATATATATATATATATATATATATATACACTAGCTCAGATACCCGGCTTCGCTCGGGAATTCATTCGAGGCTGAATGGTGATGGTATATTTTTGGCAAGGCTTTACTTTGCACAATATTTTGACATTTACCCGTCCCAGTGTTTAGGGTAACACCCGTCGTTTCTGTGGATTTGTTAATAATAAAATTATTTTTTTATGTAAGACTTCACTGTCCTGCATATTGTTATATTTCCCGTTTCCTGTGAATTATGCATAGATTTGAATTATTAATGAGAAAATAATGACATACATTTGAATCAATTTTTTCATTTGATGTACCTGGTAGTTCATATTGAAAAGAAGTGTTGAGCAAATTTCTCTAAATAACAAAATAAACAACTTGTGTTATTTGCATATTTGCCGAAACCCCAATAGGAAATCACTATTTTTAATTTGAGGCCTCCCTTTTAACCCCCTCTCCTGCCCGTCCCTAGAAATAGTATGGCTTATTATAAGGAAGGCGTTAGTGCTTAATACACATATCGAGTTTGGTTTAGTTCGGTTGAGTCTTTTGTGCCAAATAAAATTGTGGACTCCCTCTATAGTTTTTAGCGTATAACTCATTTATACTTCCGTATACGGCAAAAATGCATATAACAAAAGTTACTCTAAATTACAAAATAAACAACTTTTGTTATGAGCTGTTTTGCTGAAAAAGCAATAGGAAACGAAATATCGCTATTTTTAATTTCAGGCCTCCTTATAACCCCCACTCGTGTTTGTCTTAGAGAATATTATTATAGCCTAAAGTCTAAGATGGGCTAGTAGTAATATACATACCAAGTTTCATAAAATTTGGTTCAGCCGTTTATGCGTGAAAAGGTAACAAACAAACAAACAAACAAACATACACGAAAGAAACAAAATGCAGTTATGGTGTCTATGACATGTGAAACGAAAAGTTATCGTGAAATTTCGCGAAAAAAATCACTGTACACACAGAGGTTACAATATTATATATATATATATATATATATATATATATATATATATATATATATTTATATATATATATATATATATATATATATATATATATATATATATATATATATATATATATACTAGCTCAGATACCCGGCTTCGCCCGGGAATTCATTTGAGGCTGAATGGTGATGGTATTTTTTAGCAGGCTTTACATTGCACAATATTTTAACATTTACCCGTCCCAGTGTTTAGGATTGATACCCGTCCTTGCCGGTGATTTGCTAATAATAGAATTATTTGTTCGATAATTCTTCACAGTCTTCCATATTTTTATATTTCCCGTCTCTTATACATGTAAATATGGTGAATTTTTATTTCAGGCCTCCCTTATAACCCCCCTCCCGTTCGAACCTAAAAATTTTAATATAACTTATAAACATGAAAGAATTAATGCTAATTGACATACCAAGTTTTGTTAAGTTCGGTTCAGCCATTAGTGCCCGCTAAAGTTTTAACGTATAACTCATTTATACTTAGGTATACGACAAAAGTGTATATAACAAAAGTTACTCCAAATAACAAAATAAACAACTTTTATTATGTTTATATTTGCGGAAAAACCAATAGGAAACGAAATATCGCTATTTTTAATTTCAGGCTTCCCTTATAACCCCCACTCCTCCCCGTCCATAGAAATGTTGGTATTGCGTATTCTCATGAAGGCGTCACTTCTAATAAACATACCTAGTTTTATTAAGTTCGGTTGAGTCTTTTTTGACAAATAATATTGTTGACTACCGCTATAATTTTTAGCGTATAACGCATTTAAACTTTGGTATACGACAAAAGTGTATATAACAAAAGTTACTCTAAATAACAAAATAAACAACTTTTGTTATGTGCATATTTGCCGAAAAACCAATATAAAACGAAATATCGCTATTTTTAATTTCAGGCTTCCCTTATAACCCCCACTCCTGTTCGTCTCAGAGAAAATTAATATAGCCTAAAGTCTAAGTTAGGTTAGTAGTAATATACATACCAAGTTTCATGAAATTCTGTTCAGCGGTTTATGCGTGAAAAGGTAACAAACAAACAAACAAACAAACAAACAAACAAACATACACGAAAGAAACAAAATGCAGTTATGGTGTCTATGACATGTGAAACGAAAAGTTATCGTGAAATTTCGCGAAAAAAATCAATGTACAGACAGAGGTTACAATTTTATATATATATAGATATACACACAAACACAAACACATATATGGCGTAATGAGTACATCCTTTATGTACATATATTTATGGTGGTTGTCAATTTAGTTAATGAAGAAAATATATTGTTGACCCTCTAACTTCCTAACACATGAATTCCTAATGGAAGCGACAAAGCAGCCAAATGATCCATGAATTTCCAATGTAGCAGTTTCGCAAGCCATATATTTACGGGCTGCTTAAATAAAGATAGTTTGTCATTTAATGAGGGCTTTCAAAAACCGCTTTACTGGGATTAACACATCAAATAATTTTACATTAAAGCCAATCCGCTAAAACGAATATTTGGTTCGCGAGTAAGTTAGTGTAACTTCTCCATGTCCATTAGAAGAGCCAAGGAAGTAACTTCAAGTAAACTTTCAGCCCTTGTCTCTCATTTTTGTACTAATTTTTCATCCCTCTCAGCTTATGCCAAAACAACCCGTCACCTGCTTTTAAAATGTTCATTAAGAATGACAGCCCTTTTAGATGTGCATTAGTGCGGACATTATTTGAAGTGAATGTGCAGTCGAGCAGAGACTGTTGTAACTTGGAGAAAGTCTACGAACTCATCGTTCATAATATTGTATTTAAGTTTGTTTTTTGTTTTTTTGAACAGCCTTGACAGAGTAACGACCCATAAAGAAAGAGCCGCGATAAAAATTATCTATAAACCGATTAAAAGTGCGGCCTTTATGTGATAAATGTTTATCAGTCGAAAGAAACCCATTAATATTGTGAAAATAAACATGTAGAGTTTGATTAGAGAGAAAGATATTTGTAGGTGATGGCTAACAGTGTGTGTGCATACAATAGTTCTTTATCTTGTGAGACAGAGGGCGATAATGTGTGTGTTGAGTGACGTAGCCACTATCACTAGATTGGACAGCCAGTAGCTATCAATGGAGGGACCCAGCAGCACTAAAGAGGTCAGATATTATAAAATTGTTTCAATTTTAGCTTTGTTGTTTGTTACAAATCTCTACAAAACTATTCATTAGTCAAGCCAAACACATTTGCAAATGTTACTTTTACGTTGAACTTTTATCTGTGGCAGTTCCACTATGAGTTACATATAATAATTTCCGTGAGCTACAAATTTACAGAATATAAAAAAAAAATCGAGACCTGATATGGTGAACCTTTCGGAAATATGGAGGTATCTGATTAAAATTAGATTATTGTAGAATGATTTGTATAGTACTATTAATAGCACTATTAATCATTCAGAATTTTATTTATTTATCAACTCCAAGTGAATTTCGAGGTTGTACTAAATCACGCAGTTTTCAAGAAAATAATCATTTTTATTTTCTTCTGGTAGTGAGAGTGATGATTCAGGTTAAACGGACACACTTTTTTGTGGCACCCTACAATTTATTAAATAATAAATAAGTTGTAAGGAGCCACAAAAAAGTGTGTCTGATTAACCAAAAAAGATTCTAATATATGTATAAATGTTAATTCTCTAGTTGTTCCAATTTTAAGTAGTATTTATGATTTTTTACAATTTCAAGAACGCTATTTAACTAATATTTTTCTAGAGTTCTTTTGGCTGTCGATTTTATAATTTGGTTATATTACACTCTTATTTTAAACAGGGTTTATTTACTTATGCTTTTCAAATGTGTTTAAGTTTTGGGTAGCAATTCATAGCTGATACAAGCTACCCTTATTTCTGTACCTGTTCACATATATATCCCCATGTAGAATTTATTTACATAAATATATACATGCAGATATCAAATATTATTATTATATAGGTATCATGCCTCTCCACGTTAAATATAATAATTTTCTGTTACATAAGAACCGCGACATACGACAGTCCATAATATATAACGTAAAGGTTTTTGTAAATTTCAGAATTTATAAATAAATATATGTTAAAAAATGTAAATAGCCTAATAACCATGATCTTCAAGAAAATCGCTAAATACGCCTACTCTGTGACAGACATAATTCTAATATACAAAAATAAATTTTGATGAGGTGCTAAAAATTTAGCAATTATTATTTCAGTGTACTCTTGAGTCCTTGCAAAATGTCATCTTGATTCTATTCTGCCGTAATAGAGAAAAGCATGAATTTCTCCAATTCCAAGGGAAATCATGTTACGTCAAATCGAGGCAGGAGATAAGATCTTCATAATCTACAACTAATCTCTTTATCCGTTGGGTAATGGTTTCACTCCAAACCTTAATGACTCAGAATTTGTTTGTTTATAGAATTGTGAATGAATCCTGCCTGTTATCACAGATTTTAGGATGATAAGATTTCTCATGTGTACTGATTAAATTTGACCTAAATGAATGTTTCTTTGAGACAAATAATTACCATACAGCCTTTGTTAGTTAGAGATTGCTCATATGCATTCTTGCTTTCACTTTGTTTAAACTTTCTTTTCTGTGGAATTTAGGTTTACTAGGATTGTTTTGAAGAGACACATCTAAAGCCTTAATGTACGATTTTCGTTTTTACATTTTTTAAGGAATCTCTCTCTCTCCCTCCCTTCCTCTCTCTCTCTCTCTCTCTCTCTCTCTCTCTCTCTCTCTCTCTCTCTCTCTCTCTCTCTCTCTCTCTCCTCTCTCTCTCTCTCTCTCTCTCTCTCTCTCTCTCTCTCTCTCTCTCTCTCTCTCTCTCCTCTCTCTCTCTCTCTCTCTCTCTCTCTCTCTCTCTCTCTCTCTCTCTCTCTCACTCTCTCTCTCTCTCTCTCTCTATCTCTCTCTCTCTCTCTCTCTCTCTCTCACTCTCTCTCTCTCTCTCTCTCTCTCTCTCTCTCTCTCTCTCTCTCTCTCTCTCTCTCTCTCTCTCTCTCTCTCTCTCTCTCTCTCTCTCTCTCTCTCTCTCTCCCTCTCTTTCCTAGGTTCCTTAAATAAATATTACCTATATACTCGTACCAAAATAAAATATGGTTCAGTAGCATGCGGCCCCTTGCAATTGATAAAAAGTCCATTTAGTATTATTAATGCTTTTGGAGCAAATAATTATGTCCTGTGCATAAATGGAAGCTTAGTCAACGAAGCATGAAGTTCAATCGTAACCGTATAAACAGAAATACAATAACAATTTTTATAAACACAGTTACCTATACAGTTACATTTTTTTGAATTTATAAAGACCTTTATTGTATTACAGCCAATACTACTTCTATTGAACTTCACGCTTCGCATTCTAAAGCTTTCACTTATGCACAGAATTAGTATAGGTTTATGCATCTTTTCAAGTCATAAAAGTGGTGTTTTTGAAGATCAGATTGGTTCTAGAACAAGACGTGCTTTTTAGCACCTTTTCTTTATCATCCTTCTTCATCGTAAGCTAACGCCCAACCGATGTTTCTTATTATTCTTACTTTGTTTCCATCATATTTCCATATCATATGTCTTCCTTTTAAGTTCAACTGTGAAATTTCAATTATTCAATATTATTTAGTTTATTTTATTAATGCTTTATATTCAATAGTCAATAATGCAACGGCATGACAAACATTACATTCTCTTCATTATTTGTTTGAAATATCTCTATCAGAAGTTATCCTGTATTTCGACCAATATTAATTTAATTAGTATTTCAATCGGAAACGTTTGTCACAGTGAATTACAAACATTGCTTTTGCCATAATGTTTATCCTAATCTAAATGAAAAAAAAAGCAAAAAACGAAAATAAAACTTATTAGAAAAACTTTTTATCTGAATAATATTTGAGTTGCTCGTAGCTTATTAATAACTCACGTAAGGTAATGGTATACAAAATGCTTTAACATGCATTGCACCAACTTTTCTAGCCTGGGTGAATCTAAAGGATTTATTTAATAAGTTCGTCTCTAAAAAAATGCCTATTGCCCATGGTGGAATCTAACCCACCTTTCTAGCTTTGCCGGGTGTATTTGCATATACCGAAAAAAATGAAACAAAACAGATATATATAAACAGCTGATTTTAATAAAGTAATGCAATAGGCTGGGGACGAAGGAACCATATTGAATTTCCTATACCTGGAAAATGTGTCTTAAAAGCATAGTGTAATTAGTTGAATTTCATTTTTTGATTTATTCGTTCTGACGAAGTACCATAATTTATGAAACATGTAGACATATGCATAATAAACTGTGTTATAGTGTATATTTATTGCCCAAGATACATTAAACTGGAGTGTATTGTAATATTTCATGTTCATTTCTATATTTTTTTCCAACATCACCGATCCTTATTGTCAAAATTCATATTGACTTGCAGTATTGCATTACAGTTCCTATGTTTATACTAAGGTTAATTAGATAGTCTAATGCCGGCTACTGAGAGATGGCTCTCTAACAACTATAACTCACAGACTTCTTTTATCATTTGATTCCCTTATTAAGATTCTCATGTAAATGAGAACGATGAAACACTGTATATTTCAGTGACCCACTTCTTTATTTATTTCATTCGCAACCTTGGAAATCAAAACCACCGTCTGTAGATATAACTGCAATCAATGTTTAAACAAGATATCAATAAAAAATATCTTAGGTCAACAATTGCAGAGTAGGTTATCTAATGAACTGAATTAAGAGGAAATCTCTTCTTTTACTACAAGACCAGACTTATGTTGTTTTCGTATTCATTTTAACGCAGTAGATTTGTGAGTTGCAAGGTAGGTCTACAATTAAAATTCATAATATTGTGTATTCTGTTTATATTTGGCAATCTGAACAATTTTTAATGAACACAATCTTTATTTATAAGATGAAACTTATAAATATTAAGAATAGTGACCTTATTTATTTTCTTTCGAGGAAGAAACTAGTTTATATGAGTAATTTCCATCTCCAATAAATGCATGAAACCTATAGTTTTAGTCAAACAAATCTATTTTTAAATCAATAGTAAGAAAGTACTTAATAAACATAATAATGATTTATTATCAAGAGAAATATTTACTTCTCTAGCTGCTCCAACTTTTAGCAGATTTCCCTTAAGGGAAATCAGCTATTGAGGTCGTACTCATGACGCGAGTTTCGAAAAAGTCTTCAAATGTCCATCGATCCGACCCAGGAGATGACGAAAATGAGGTCCGCTCAAAATTATACAGGGTGTCCCCAAACCAAACGGCCAAACTTTAGGGATCGATAGAGGATCGAATAACTAAAACAAAAAGTCCTCTGACATATGCCTCGTTTTCGCTTCGTTTTCGAGAAAATCACAAAAAACTAATGCTTACCATGTACAAAAGGTACAAAATTTAATACCCGCTGATTATCCCCGCCGATTAAATTTTTGTAATTGGTACAAAGAACAATTGCAAAACGATGTAAACTTAAGTTCGAAAGTAATCTGGACGGACGAAGCGACTTTTACACGTGCGGGCATATTCAATCAAAGAAACTACCACCTTTGGGCACATGAAAATCCCCGCGCTGTTAGAGAATTTCACTACCAGCATGAGTTTTCTGTAAACGTGTGGGTCGGTCTTTGTTATAATCGCATAATAGGTCCCGTATTTTTACCTGCTCGACTTCACGCTGAAAGTTATCATCTATTCCTGGAGAATGACTTACGGGCACTTTTGGAAGATATCCCTTTGGAAACAAGGCTTGAGAGCTGGTTTCAACTCGATGGTTGTCCTGCACATTACGGAAGGGCCGTACGAGACTGGTTGGACATCAACTACCCAGGTCGCTGGATAGGACGAGGTGGGCCTTGGCCTCCCCGGTCTCCGGACCTCACGCCACTAGATTTCTTCGTGTGGGGATACGTGAAAGAAAATGTCTACCGAGAGCCCGTCCGCACAAGGGATGACCTCATCGAGCACATCAGAATGGTTTGCAACCAGCTCACCGCAGAACAATGTTTAGATGCAGTGCGATCTGTGAGTACGCGATGTGATGCGTGTATTGCAGCGAGAGGCCAGCACTTCGAACAACATTTACGTTGACGCTTTAGAAATTAACGATGTAATTTTAGAGAAGGTAAAACCTTCAAAATTTTCAGGGTTTTTTTTCTCACTAAGGTAGACCCATATAAAAACTGAAACATTTATGTTTTCCAAGTAAGAATATTTAATTATTTTATTAATTTTTTTTAATTTTTAATCTTTTTTTTATGTTTTAATCTTCAGTTATTGTTCATAATGTTACCTACTTTAAATAGGTAATTTTTTTTATACTATGAATATTTGAATAAAAAAGTATTTATTATTTTTCTTAATAAAAAATATTTTTTTTTCAATTTTCTTTCTGTTAGTATAAGATTAGAATAAAATAATTGTATTGGAATAACATTTATTGCTAAAATTCATTCAAGGAATAAAATCCGCTCTTCCATTGGCCTTAACTAGTTTCGCACAACTATTTTTAGTTTTTTGTGATTTTCTCGAAAACGAAGCAAAAACGGGGCATATGCCAGAGGACTTTTTGTTTTAGTTTTTCGATCCTCTATCGATCCCTAAAGGTTGGACGTTTGGTTTGGGGACACCATGTATATAATATTTGTCTGCTCTAGCGGTCGCAATTTTTGTTTGATCGTTACCAAACTCGGAATTTAATCGTTTTATGTAAAAAGGAAGATCAAGTTCGTTAATGGCTGAAATCGGACCAGTAGGAGGGGGAGTTTAGAGGGAGATTTTCGAAAATTCGAAATATCTCCGTTATCATACGTCGGATCAAAAAATTGTATAGAACCAATCTTATTGCAAATTAAATGTACTATAAATATTGATCTATACATTTATTCTGTATCTTTAATATTAAGCGAGATATTTGCATTTGTATTGTGAGTGTGGTCGGCTATGTTCGGGAGTTTCCGCCGAGCGCTAGTGCGGCCGTTTCACTAACTATTCGTCCTCCTGAGAATAGGTTACTACTACTGTTATTATTAGGCAGATTTCTCTATTGTAAAACTTCACGTGGGAAATCTGCTTAGTTTACGCAGCCCCTGCGTGACGGACTTTTTAATGTGCAAAAAGGTTTTCAGGAATGTTTAGCCATTGTTGACGTTTGATACTTTTCACGTATTTCCTAAGTGTTATTTATTTTTCTCGGAAATGTAAATTATTAAATATTCCGGATCCATAATTTTTTTTTAAATTCAAAGATGAACCAAATAAAAAATATCTTTATAAAGTCATCGCGAATAAAAAGACGACGTGGACGCATGGGTATTAGAGAGACCATTGTGATAACTGAACACTACTAAGGGATCACAATGCTCATGTAATTATCTTAATAATAATTTAATTGAAGTATTCAGGAATATTAAAAAACTTCTTCTCCTGTACAAGACCTTGACTATGCAAGGTTCACTTTCAGAGACCAAGCTCCATCAGTGCCTACTGGTTAGAATCTTGAAGCCTGAAGCAATGCAGTCATGCACAACAGACACTGAATTTAGGCTAAATGACTCCAACCCATGGAACCTAGTCTCTGAAAGTGTACTTTTCTTATTGTAATTATTGTTTTATGTGACACACTGTTTAACTTCTCGCTTTCTTTTTGACATACAGATTCATTATATTGCGGCTCAGGTTAGCCATGTGAGTTGAAGCGTTGACCTAAATCTCACATGGTAAACCTAGAGTGGCGAGTTTGATTCCCGCCTGGGCAATGCAATTTATTTAGTGACGGAAATCATTGAATAAAGTCCTTAGTCCCACCCTGGCTAGAAAAGGCTCGTAACCTGTAGATAACCCGTCCCAATAAGCCATAGTTGCAAGAAGTGGACGTTAATAAATAGTTTAATTTAATTTTAATTCATATAACTTTTTATTGTAAATTGTGTTAGTACATTTCATACACGTGGATAAATAAAAAAATCTTCCCCACATCAGATCTGCTAATTGAGGAAAACCATAAATGAAAAAAAATATATCTGAATTTAAACATACATTGTACAAGGTTACTGTTATACAAAGAATATAAAAACAAAGAAAAATAGAATGAGACTATCCTAAGCTAACTGATAAAACATATCCGCCGTCATCTTTAAGGTTATTATACGGTTTTGATTCCAATTAGAGTTAAGCTAACATTCTAAAATCCATCTGAACGTATATAAAAAAATAATCGTGAAACGGGAATGATAATATTTTTTTTAAATGTCAAAAGCCATTTCATCTCCTGGGACTCAAAACTCAATCTGAAGTTGTAATCAGAGTAGGCTTCCAGTTTTTTTGAGCAAAATGTCACTAATGAATGCAAATAAATATATTCAATATTCTCCTCCCGGTCTATACCTTTGAGATGCCCTTCAAACCCCTAAAAATGTGTCAACATCCGGTTTTCCCTTGACTTTTTAGGGAATAAATGGTTCAGAAGAGGGCAATTTCTGCCAAGCGCTCTTTGGTAAGCTGATCCAAAAAAAATACTAAGATTAAATATAAGTACATATCTATTTTTGCCTCTGAATGCTTGGGAAAGAAATTAGGTAAAACACGAACATCCAAGATTGATTGTTTATCCCCAACATTTAAGACTACCAGCATTTTACTTAGAAGAATATTGCAAAGAATAATCAAGCATTCCTTCCGGTACAGCGTTGACAGACAGACAGACAGAAACACACACACACACACACACACACACACACACGCGCGCACACACACACACACACACACACACACACACACACACACACACACACACACACACATATATATATATATATATATATATATATATATATATATTAGTTTAAACAGTAGTTTCTCATCTTCGTCATCTTCTGTAGGATCGATGCAAATTTGAAGTCGTTTTTCAAAAATCTACCCTATAAGAAAAACCTCTATAGCTGATCTCCCTTACATCTGCTAAACAATTAAAAAAAAACGAACCTGTGTATCCTTGAGAACGAGGGACAAAAGTGAATAATACAAAAACCTCCACACCCACCGATACGCACGAAGACATATGATTAGAACGAGAGAGTGGAGGCAGACTGTGATAGTGGCGCATGGGGGGTCGGCGAGACAGAGTAAATGTGTGAGAGATACCGACAGAGATAGAGAGAGAGTGAGTGTGTGCGTGTGTGTGTGTGTATGTGTGTGTGTGTGTGTGTGTGTGTGTGTGTGTGTGTGTGTGAGAGAGAGAGAGAGAGAGAGAGAGAGAGAGAGAGAGAGAGAGAGAGAGAGAGAGAGAGAGAGAGAGAGAGAGAGAGAGAGATTTAAAAGGGCATACATTAGAAGACTTGACCATGTTGAAATATCTCCGGAGGAAATGCCTTTTAATATTAGAAAAGGACAAATGTTTTATGTGCCCAAAACCACTGTCCTTTTTACCATGCATTCGCACTCATCCCCACTCAATGTGCATTTGAGATCAACGGCATAAATTTATTCTCTTGAGAGAGGGAGGCTATTAAGCAAACTTATGGATTCTTTGAAACAAAGTAAATCTGCCAACACTGGTCAAAGCAGTTTCCGAAGTATCTCTTTTACGTAATATTGATGTAAACGGTTACCAAGTTCTTTAATAACAGTGCCCAGAATGTCATCCAGCTAGTACTCCTAAAACGGAAATGAGTTTGACCCTACTTTATTCTGAAATTGTATAGTGGAGGTGGCAAGAAGTGTCATGTTGATTCTTACTTCTTACGACCTTCTTAAGAGATTCATATTGCTTTTTTGGCTAAGCTTCCTCTCCGAACAATTCATCAATTTTCATTCTCCATCTCTTAAACGAAAAGTATTAATTTTAAAAATTGAGAAACAAGACACAGGTTTGCGCATTGCTCTCCCAGTTTTATAAAAACTTAAACTTTACATTACGATAATGTTCTGTATATTCATGATGGACAAGTAGCCACAATTACAACAAAACTGAGTGCATTCTAAGTCTACTTTAAAAAGAGAGGATCAGTTAATACCTTCAAGCTTTTTTTTTTAATCAAATTTATATGAATTTAGTTTTAAAAATTAAAATACTTCATATTTGTCAAAAAATACTGTAACTCAATAGTAGTAATCGAATTTCCGAATCACGATTGGCCTTGTGCTTGAGAGTATCCGTGTTGGCCAATGTCCAAACCTGTTTGCACCAGGGGCGAGGAGCGCTTGGCCTAACGCGTGGCCGTCATTCTTACTCGTGTTTCCTCAATAATCAGCTGTTGAGGTTGTACGCAGATCGGGATGTTCGAAATATTTCCTCAAATGTCCATCGAACCTACCTAGGAAATGTGAAAACGTCCGTCACTCAAGGGATGCGCCAACTAAACAGATTTCCGAGCTCAGAAATATCACACTTGTGATCTGATCAAACCACGTACTCTCTATTTACGCGTAAAATCAGATGAGCAGAACAGAATGCGGGTTAGCAAAGGTACAAAACAATAAAGTACGAATAACTCGCTTAATTCTTGAAGTGGAGTGGGGGTTTACTGATGCCCTAACTAAATTATGGAAATATTTCGGTTAATATTCAATACACAGAAAATATGTATATAACAACATTTATATAAACTTACATTTGCTATAATATTGACCCTATACAATTATTCGTTCCGAGGTATAACAACGGAGATATTTTGAATAGTCGAAATCCGTCCCACTGTTCCAATTTCAGTTAACAAATTTGATCTTCATGTTTACTTAAAACGTGTAATTATGGAATTTCTTAACCAACAGACGAATTGGATCGTAGAGAGTTAACTAACATATATATACGAGGTGCGGCTATTAAATAACGAGACTGACGCTGTAAAACATTTTATTTTTATTTCATACATTTTTACTTATTATCACCTTCAATATACACCCCTCCTTTATCCCTACAACGCTCCATGCGAACCTTCCATTGTTCGAAACAGTGCTGGAAGTCTTTTTCTGTCAGCTCCTTCAGGACGCGTGCCGCTTTCTCTTTCACAGCTTCAACAGACTCAAATCTTGTTCCTTTTAATGCAGATTTCACCTTAGGAAACAGATAGAAGTCGCACGGCGCAAGATCCGGCGAATAAGGCGGATGGTCTAACACTGGGATGCTGAATTTGGATAGAAACCTCTTAACAGACAATGCGGAATGAGCCGGCGCATTGTCTTGGTGGAGAACCCATGACTTGTCCTTCCACAATTCAGGTCGTTTTTCCTTATTCTTTCGCGGAGCTCAGCAAGAATATAAAAGAAGATAAAAGAGGGGTGTATATTGAAGGTAATAATAAGTAAAAATGTATGAAATAAAAATAAAATGTTTTACAGCGTCAGTCTCGTTATTTAATAACCACACCTCGTATATATATATATATATATATATATATATATATATATATATATCATATATAACAAAAATAAACAAAATGGAAATTCCTTGAAGATTCCTTACAAACTGGCTGTGGTAACCATTCCAGTTTTCCAAGGTTGTGCATAGTAAGTAAATTCACAAATTTATTTAGTTGCTCTTATAAAATATTACTATATCTTCATTGCTTTACTATATTTGTTACTATATGTCTTAATAAATGTTTTTTTAATTAAAAGTCAGCCATCATTTAAATATACCTTTGTTACGTATTAAAAAAATATGTCGTCCTGTATCCTTCATTCTCTTCAGATAATTTTTACTATCCGGAATATAGTTGACAATAATTACTGAATCAGCACAACCGCCAATCGCTGAATTACTCTGAATGTAAAATTATGTTCAGAAAGAGACTGCTGATGATTTATGACTTTGTTTTTTTTTTATTTTGTTTTTTTTTTTACAAACGTGATAAACTCTTAACTATAATGTACAACTTTTAAAAAACTATTATAATTTATTATGTGCTGTTGAATAGGAAGTACGTTTTAACTTCAGAAAAAGAATAATATAAAAGGAAAACGAATTATAAATTAATGGCCAGTTTTATGTCGCAGTATTTTTCAATAAAACAGCTCGTTTCTGAAATGAAGATTTCTGCATTTTAAAATTAAAGGATGCGTCAGATCGACAAACTCACCGATGTAAACTCGCTTTAGAATTTGATTTTCTACAAGAATCTGTCATAAAAAAAAATGGCCTTTTTATTGGAAATTCCAATGTTATGGCCGCTGGAGAAGTACTGGAGAAGGCTTAAAAGGTTGAATTTGGGCTGAAAATATTTTTCAGAGGTCAAAATTATTCCACAACAATTCTCAGCCTTTTATTAATACAATTAGCGATTTTATGAGTGGAGGCACATGGGACACCCTGCATAGTAGATAGACTAGGTCTCCCGTTAGTTGTGGTGCGAGCTAGTTCTCTCTAACGCTCTTCAAAGGCACTGAAGATGGAGCTGTTACTCTGAAAATGCACTTTGCCTAAATAAAACGCATTGTAGAGGAAAACAGACCTACTGTGTGCATCCAAAACTTTACCTTCATTTGGCTTCAAAGGCTTATATATCGAGTTTGGTTTAGACACGACACAAATTACGACCACTAGAGCGGTAACAGCAAGTATATATATATTTTTTGTCATCAACCAGGTAAATTCGACGAAAATGTGAGGACATTTTTCGAAAATCGCGTCATGAGTACGACCTCAACAGCTGATTTCCCTCCCTTATGGGAAATTTGCGAAAATAAGAATAACTCCCTTAATATATGAGTTGGGATAAATGTACTAAGTAATAATTGTAGAGAATAAATATTTTGACGATGGTATCGTGATATTTTTCCATCATAATATAATAAACATATTATTTTGACTCATAATAAAGGAGATATTTATAAATTTCGAACTCCCCCCCCCCCAAAAAAAATAAAACCTTCCCCCATCCTGGGCCGATTAATCTTTATCACACATATAATCATTTTCGAGTCAAACCAAAAATCTTAGTTGATGACGTGTTCATACTGCATGTTTGCATATACCTCACTCAGTAAAAGTCCAATGTAAACAATATTTGGTATTTAAGCTTTGAATAACTCATCCTTAAATCATATCCTTCCGACAGATATTTCCAAGCTTCATTTGGTTCCTCTGTCTGATCCTTATTCTCCCAGCTGGCAGGTGTAGGTAGCACAGGGGGGGGGAGAGGGTATCCTAAGCCCTTTCTTATTCCTTACCTATACTGCTGATATCCCATCACATCCCGAAACTTCCCTTCTCACTTATTCATATCATACTGCAATCTTGACTTCCAACTCAGACCCAAATATGGCATCCGCATCTTTACAAGAACACTGCTAGAATCCTGGCTGACTCAGTGTAGGATCGGATCAAGGTCAACAGCGACAAATCAAGCCATGTAACATTTAACCTCCGACGTTCCGTTTGCCTTCCAGTTACACTCAATAGCGCACTGATTTCTCAAAAATCACAAATTTGGTACCTAGGACTCACATTAGACAAGCGACTAACTTGGAAACCTCACATCACATTAAAAAGACAAGATGTGAATCGACGGTACAGACTTCTACTAAGACTTCTTGACAACAGATCTAAACTATCACTACACAAAAAATGACTGATTTATTCGACAGTACTCAATTTGGACATACGGACTTGAACTTTGGGGTTCCACTAATCCTTCAAATTACTACAAAATCCAAACACTCCAATCCAAGATACTCCGCAAGATTACAGATTCCCCTTTTTATGTATCCAATTTAACTCCCCACAATGACCTCAACATTCCTTTTGTCCATACCCTCGCCAAATCCCGATATCAGAAATTCCACTCTCTCCTTCCCGCACATCCTAATTCTTTAGTCGAATTACTTTCAGCTACCCATATTCCAAAAATCTCAAGACGACGTCTGAAGCGCAAGTGGCTCTTCTCGTGTAGTGTACTGTTTAACTCCATAATACAACTTAATGTTCCCCCCATTGTGGGTATTGTCAATGGACAACTACCCACCTCAAGACAATATTCAAGCCATTCTTAGTATCATATCATTTGGTTGTAATATTTAAATATGTTGTTGCAAATAAACGAATAAATATTTTTTTAAAAAATCTTTGAATAGCATAGTTAGCTAACTTTATAACAGCTCAATGACATGAATAGGAGTGGGGATTTACTGATGGCTGAAAACTAAAAGAATGCACATATCTCCGTTAATAACCAACATTTATAGACAACTATATTTGCAATAAGGTTGGCCACCGACGCTTCAATCCGATGTATAATAACTCATGATATGATTTTTGAAAAAGGTCTTCAAATGTACATCGATCATAACCAGAAGATGGCAAAAATGCGGTCCGTTCAAAATATTACACACACACACACACACACACACACACACACACACACACACACACACACACGCGCGCGCACATGTATATATATATATATATATATAAATACAAGCTATCTATATATTTTATATATATAATATATATATATATATATATATATATACAAGCTTGTCTAATGTGAGTCCTAGGTACCAAATTTGTGATTTTTGAGCAATCAGTGCGCTATTGAGTGTAACTGGAAGGCAAACGGAACGTCGGAGGTTAAATGTTACATGACTTGATTTGTCGCTGTTGACCTTGATCCGATCCTACACTGAGTCAGCCAGGATTCTAGCAGTGTTCTTGTAAAGATGCGGATGCCATATTTGGGTCTGAGTTGGAAGTCAAGATTGCAGTATGATATGAATAAGTGAGAAGGGAAGTTTCGGGATGTGATGGGATATCAGCAGTATAGGTAAGGAATAAGAAAGGGCTTAGGATACCCTCTCCCCCCCCCCTGTGCTACCTACACCTGCCAGCTGGGAGAATAAGGATCAGACAGAGGAACCAAATGAAGCTTGGAAATATCTGTCGGAAGGATATGATTTAAGGATGAGGTATTCAAAGCTTAAATACCAAATATTGTTTACATTGGACTTTTACTGAGTGAGGTATATGCAAACATGCAGTATGAACACGTCATCAACTAAGATTTTTGGTTTGACTCGAAAATGATTATATGTGTGATAAAGATTAATGGCTAATCGGACCAGGATGGGGGAAGGTTTTATTTTTTTGGGGGGGGGAGTTCGAAATTTATAAATATCTCCTTTATTATGAGTCAAAAAATATTATGTTTATTATATTATGATGGAAAAATATTACGATACCATCGTCAAAATATTTATTCTCTACAATTATTACTTAGTACATTTATTCCAACTCATATATTAAGGGAGTTATTCGTAGTTTCGCAAATTTCCCATAAGGGAGGGAAATCAGTTATTGAGGTCGTACTCATGACGCGATTTTCGAAAAATGTCCTCACATTTTCGTCGAATTTACCTGGTTGATGACAAAAAATATATATATACTTGCTGTTACCGCTCTAGTGGTCGTAATTTGTGTCGTGTCTAAACCAAACTCGATATATAAGCCTTTGAAGCCAAATGAAGGTAAAGTTTTGAATGCACACAGTAGGTCTGTTTTCCCTCTACAGCGCGTTTTATTTAGGCAAAGTGCATTTTCAGAGTAACAGCTCCATCTTCAGTGCCTTTGAAGAGCGCTAGAGAGAACTAGCTTGCACCACAATTAACGGGAGACCTAGTCTATCTACTATGCAGGGTGTCCCATGTGCCTCCACTCTTAAAATCGTTAATTGCATTAAAAAATGGCTCAGACTAGTTGTGGAATAATTTTGACCTCTGAAAAATCTTTTCAGCCCAAATTCAACCTTTCAAGCTTCTCCATTACTTCTCCAGCGGCCATAACATTGGAATTTCTAATAAAATGCCATTTTTTTTTTTATGACAGATTCTTGTAGAAAAGCAAATTCTAAAGCGAGTTTACTTCGGTGAATTTGTCGATCTGACGCATCCCTTAGTCGTAAAATGCAGAAATCTTTATTGAACAGAAACGAGCTGTTTTATTGAAAAATACTGCGACATAAAACTGGCCATTAATGTATAATTCGTTTTCCTTTTATATTATTCTTTTTCTGAAGTTAAAACGTACTTCCTATTCAACAGCACATAATACATTATAATAGTTTTTTAAAAGTTGTACATTATAGTTAAGAGTTTATCACGTTTGTAAAAAAAACAAAAACAAAAAAAAAAAAAACAAAGTCATAAATCATCAGCAGTCTCTTTCTGAACATAATTTTACATTCAGAATAATTCAGCGATTGGCGGTTGTGCTGATTCAGTAATTATTGCCAACTATATTCCGGATAGTAAAAATTATCTAAAGAGACAATGAAGGATTAAGGACGACATATTTTTTTTAATACGTAACAAAGGTATATTTAAATTATTTTAAAAAATACATTTATTAAGGCATAAAGTAACAAATATAGTAAAGCAATGAAGATTTAGTAATATTTTATAAGAGCAACTAAATAAATTTGTGAATTTACTTACTATGCACAACCTTGGAAAACTGGAATGGTTACCACAGCCAATTTATAAGGAATCTTCAAGGAATTTCCATTTTGTTTATTTTTTTTGTGGTATTTTTTTCGTGATTTGTCTACTTATTTATTTATTTTTATTTTCTTCCTTCTGTTTTCAAACTATTATGCCCATCTTTATCTACCTTGTTTTTTTTTTATTATTATTCATTCCATATCCGTCTAACTCTACTAATTAACATTCATGATTTCATTCTTTTTATTTTTTTAAACTTAGAGGACTACAAGTTTTGATTATGTAATATCAAGAGGGATTCAAATGTTGTTTTACACGTGTGATTAAACTTCCTTTTTTAAAATGTTATTTACTATTTATATGTTAGTTATCTTAACGAGAAATACTTATTTCATCAGTGAAAAATGTTTCCTGAAATTTCATCAGATCAGCGATGAGTCTAACGAGTATTTACGAATGGCAGCACATTGGGTTGACTACCGAATACTACTCTATTAGGTCCTGTCCACAAGTTGGCTGACCACGGACCTCTTTGGTTACGATCCTACAATTCTCGCTCGTGGACGGGCTAAAGGAAGGCCGTGAAAAAAAAGAAATATATATATATATATATATATATATATATATATATATATATATATATATATTTTTTTTTTTTTTTTTTATTTCCTTCATTAAGTAACTCCACAGGAAGGGAATTTATTAGCCACACGTCCTTTACAACAATTTGTAGGTACGTAACTTGATACATAACATTTTTTTAACTATGAGTAAAATAAAATATTTGTAAAATAAAATTATTTACATCAGAATGAAAAAGAAAAAAAAAGGAAAGAAAAACAAAAACAACTTTAGGGTTAGGTAAATTTAAGTTTCAATGATGAATAAATAATTAGTTTAACAGTATTTCAGTTTTAAATAGCTCAGGTCGTAATACATTTCTTCGGCATATTTTTTTTTATTGTTTATTTTGTTTGTAAAATAAATGTTTTTCCTCAATAGGCCAATTATCTTGTCGGCATTTTAATTTGGTTTTAACGTCTTCTCTTTGGTCAGTTAGTAGTTGCAGTCACAGAGCAAGTGTGGGTTAGTCTGTTCAGTAGTAAAGTCACAGTAACAGTTTGTTTGATCTGTTAGGCGAAAACGATTAAAATAAGAGTTTGTTGTTCCGAGTCCTCTTAATAATTGTGTCAAGTAATAGTTTGTTCATGTTAATTTTTGTCCTAAATAATCTTTAATGTCTGGAATAAATAGTTTTAGATGTTGTCCTTTCGTAGTCTTATACCATTTCTGTTGCCATTTATTAATAGAGTCAGTATGTAATTTTTTTTTTTAAGTGTGATTTTGTTGTCGGATTCTGGAATTTTGGTATCTTTCGAGGCTGATTTTCCTGATAAATCAGCGAGATCGTTTTCTAAAATTTCAGAATGCCTTTTTATTCAGCAAAAGTGTATGTGTGCATTATTTTTTTTAAGTCGTGTAAGTGACACCGATTTCTTCGGTCATGAACTGTATAATTCTGAAGTGATTGTAAAGAGTTATGGCTATCAGTGTAAATGTTGATGTATGTTGAAGGTTGTTTGTTGTCTATGTACAGTAAACTATTTTAGATTGTAATTTTTTCAGACTGATTATTGGTACAAAGTTTTCCAAGTCTGAATTTTTATATATCTATTATTTCATCACTTTTAAAAACTCCAAAGTACTACCGACTCGAGTTTCATCCTTACTGCCATCAGTATATATATGTATATATATAGTCTTGTGAACATAGTGTTCTGAGAAGCGCAAAAGAAAGATTACAATATGCAGATGACATCATTGGTGGTATAACACACTCTGACATCATCGTCTGCCATTCCTTCTTTTGAGAAACCATGGTTTACGGTTACCAGATCTTGCTTAATGCTATCATGCAGTTAAGAAATTTAGTGGTGGAACTCTTTCCGAGTTCATCAATCAATCAGGAATGTATATTACACAGGAGGTATTATGACATATAAACTGCTGTGCATTATCATTGTAATGTTGTGCATTCGATATCAATAAAATGAGAGACTAGAGAGAGGGAGAGATAGAAGGAGAGTGAGAAATGGAAAAGGGAGATATCTTATGCTAACGATAGATGCGAGAACGTGCTTGGAGACCACAACGATGCTTTGTTGGGAACAACCCTATCTAACAGCCAACAAGCCCCTACTCTAGACCCAATATGGATTTGTGCATTCTGATTCCCCTTATAGATACATATTTTCTCTTAGGGCACAAACCGTATATATTTTTGAGTAGGCTTCTATTAATAATTTATTTATTTCTAAAAAAACTTGGTTTGGGGTGCTAGCGAGACCCCATGGTACTACACGTTTAACTTTTTTAATACATACCTATTACAATTTTATTGATTGTATGAAATATATTTATTAAAAGAATTTATTGATTGTAAAAAATTTATTGATTAAAATAAATTAAAAGTACAAAATAAAATCAATCTATTTACAATTTTTACATTTAGTCAATAATCAAACTGTTAGTCATAATAATTCACTAATTCTAGGATTCGTTTTGATCTTGAGGAAATAATACGGTCCATTTTCGACGGAGGTTTCAAGTGAACTGAAACATTTGCACAACGGAAAAATAAACGACTTTAGTTCTTATTAAAGTTTTAAGTCACCAAACGCGAGGAAAGAGAATAAAAAACAAGGTATTACTTCCTATTTTTACTCTCTTTTCTCGCATTTCAATGAAAAACGGGAAGCTAATTGATTCTTAGAACGGCAAATGTGCTAACAAAATAACTAAAATGATCAGTGAACCAAGACAATAAACAAAGGATTTTGTTTTTTAATCAATAAATTTTTTACAATCAATAAATTCTTTTAATAAATAAATTTCATACAATCAATAAAATTGTAATAGGTATGTATTAATTGTAGTCATTATTCATACTCCTAACTAATAAATCCAAATAAAGTATGGTTTTATATAAAAAAACGTCGTAAAAAAGAGTGGGGTCCCGCAAGGACCCCCGTGGTAGTCTGTGGTTGTCCGGACCCGTGGTATTGGGAGGGTTAAGTCAGTTGAAAATTGTATAAACTTATTTGTCTACCACTGGAAATAATGAATATCTATCGCAAATTTTTCGTATCATTACCAAACTTGATATATAACCGTTTAAATTAAAAATAATGATGAAGTTTGATAACGGCTGAAATAAGGTTGGTGACTCCCTCTCACCAGAGATTAGAGAGACGAACATATGAAATATTTTATTATTATAAGTCGGATAAAAATATTGTAAGCAATCTTAATGTAAATTTAATTGTCTGTAAGTGTTGTTATATAGATATTTTCTATGACATGAATATTAACCGAGATATTTGGATTTTTTCAGTTGTCAGCCTTCAATGAACACCTACTCCCACTTATGTCAGAATCTGTTATATCAAGAACCACTTACGTTTATTATGCGAAATGTATGCAAGTTCGTTGTGTAATCAATTATGATTTTATGTTCTTGTTACAAGAATGTTTGATCTCTACCATGCTCGACATTTAGCCGTTTCAGTCAACGCTGTAGACCATGTTTGTTCATGGCAGAAATCGGAAATGGAATTTTCGGGGCAAGAGGTGGGGGGCGGGTTTCGAAAATTCAAAATATTTCCGTAGTTATGAGTGGGGTTCTAAAATGTTATAGAACCAATCTTTTTAAACTATTAATGATCTACAGCTGTTGTTCTATGGATATTTTCCTAACTAAAGTATTAACGAGTTTTTGGCGTTTTCTTGTTTTTAGCATTCAGTTACCCCCCCACCCCAAGCCCGCTGCCTTCAACTTATCGGTTTTTTACATAGAAACAGAAAATATGTGGTTAGATATGATTAGAAGTGGGTTATACCAACACGTGGTTAATTTGCATCGGACGTATTGGTATTGACTGTTTCATGGGATTTCCTGTCAACAAATCTCTTTGGTAGTTTCCTCTGAGTAACTTGACTGATCTCTCCTACCCCAGTTAAGGGCGGAGGTTAGAGGGGATATTTAGAAAATTTAAAGTATCACTGTTATTACACGTCATATCTAAAAATAGCATAGAGCCAATATTAATTCAAATTTGATGTTTTATTAATGTTGTTATATAGACGTTTTCTCTGTCTTCAATATTAACCGAGATGTAGGAAATTTTTAGATTCTAGCCTTCAGTAAATCCCCACTTTTAGTCATCACACTTTAAAAATAAGAGAATATATGATACGGCTCATTCCAAGAACAAATACCCAATATTGTTTTCAAGGGATCTTTATTGTGTAAGATGCGTGCAAATAGTTTGTGTGAAGATCATGCTAGTAGTCATCATTTATAATTATGTTGACCTCGCACATCTACTCATCGGATTTTTTTTTCGGTTTTGGAAATAGGGAATATATGCTAAGATAAGATCAATATTGTGTCATTCCAACATGTTGGAAACCTGCTTAGTTAACGATAATTGGAAAGTCTCACAGTACCCCACAGTCAGTTTACGGTCAGACGTCTTGATGGTCACATCAGTGCTACAGTGCGACTTAGTGCAGCGCGATAAAGTGTTTTTAGAAGAAGAACAGTGTTGTGCCGTGACTGTAAGTAACAGTTTAGTGCCGTGTTTAAGACAGTGCAGTGCCGCGAAGTAAAGGACAGTGCAGTGCCGTCTTTTTTAGTGATTTTCAGTGACCGTGAGTGAATTATTGGACTGTGTAATCTGAAGGACAATGACACTATCAGTGTAATATTGTGAGTAGTAATAATTAACCATGAGTATTGTGAGATTGAAGTGATAAACTGTGAAACTTGTGTGTGTTTAATTTTGCAATCCAAAATAACTCTTATTAACAACGTTATATTCCTGGTTATGTAATAAAACGTAACAATATGCTAAGATAAGATCAATATTGTGTCATTCCAACATGTGGGAAACCTGCTTAGTTTACGAGGTTCCTGTGTATTGGACTTTTATTTATGAACTAGTCTTGTGGTTGCTGAAAAATGTGGCGTAAATTAAAATAAATGAGAGGTTATTTCAAAATATATATAAGCGGAACAACAGCAACAAACGAAGTGAAATGAAAACAATAGGAGTGTGCTCCTTATCTTGAGCCTCATCATGATTAATTATTCTAACGTAAAGAAGTTTTTTGTATTATGATTTATTACTTCACATTACACTGTATGTAATTTTATTAATTGTTTTTCACAGTCAATTAATGCCTATCTTGTTGTAAATATTAATGAACACTCGCTCATTTTATTGGCAATAAAAAAATATTTAATTTGTTTGGACGAATGTCGTGTTTTCACGGGACTGTAAAACACGATTTTCCACACTACAAATAAAAAATGCTAGGCCATTAATATCTATTTTATTTATAGTCTTAATCGGGATGGGTTCTCTTACTTTTATCTAGCAACAGAAGGATTTGGATTTGTTATTTGGTTCGGCAATTGAACCCACACGGATAGCCGAACATACGTTTATTAATTTCAAACAATATAAGAAATCAAACTGAGGACCTTAATTAACGCAAAGACATATCTTTTTTCTGTAATCGTTGAATAATGGTAACATTACTAAACTGAAATGAGTGAAGAAAGTGAAACATTTTGCAATAGAGTGAGGAAAGTAATCACTTTCTTCACAAGTGAAGAAAGTGAATTGCCTTCTTAATTAGTAATAAGTATAAATTAAAAAATAATTTGAAGTTGGAAATTAAATGCTTTTAAATGCTTCTTAACATTGCAAGAATTTATTTTAACAAAATAAATTGATATGTGAATGAATTATTGGTGGAAATAATCAATATATTTTAAAATTTAAATATAATAATAATAACCTTCCTTGTTTATAACCTGCACTTGTTTATAACTGCACTACTTCACAATCATCACTAGTTGTTTTATAACTATGCTTATAACCTTTCACAACCATGCTAATAACCTACCAACAACATACCATAATCTTCACAACATCCTAATTTTGTTCATATTCTGGTTAGATCTGATCATGTATTACACGATTACAGAAAAAATTTAATATTACACTCGTGACGAAAGTAGAATTTACAACTCTCGTGAAATTACCACACTCGCTTCGCTCGTGTGGGTAAACGTTTCACTCGAGTTGTAAAATGATCTACTTTCGTCACTTGTACAATAAATAACTATTCTAATCTAATGTTTTCAAAAAGATATATTAACTCGTTCATCAAAGAAATATTGTCATAAAACATGGACTGTTTCATGCTCTTCAAGAGCTGTTTGATTAATGATTTATCATTTTTTAGTCCAACATAAACCTAAAAAAAACTCTAATATTTGATATTTATATGCCACTAAAATATTTGATTAGTAAGTAAAGGAATATTACAGGTAGAGGAAAAATGGCCACATTTCAACAGTGTCAATTTCCTGAATCGACAAAGCGCTTTCGACTCAGTGCACCATCTGTGGCCTTCTGAATTCTGTGTTCACCTGACTGCCAAAATAACCAGATTCTACCGTCCATGTTGACTATTCTGGCTCTAAGGCCCTGCTGAACATCCAGGAGGTTAGGGCACTGTTGTTGATGCACTCAGTCACTTAAATAAATTGTTATTGTGGAAGTATGGCCATTTTTCTCTACCTGCAATGGAATTCACTTCCACCTGCCAGAATACTATGCTAAAATAAAAGAATATTCTTCTTTCATCATTTGATAATTTTTGGGCAATGTCATAAAATATTTAAATAATGTACAAATGTTTCAATTAAAATCATCCCAATTGAGTTTTGAAAACGCTCTTCGGTCCATTCAAAATTCATGATGGATAAACCTATAATTTTATCCTGTACGTTTATCGTATTTTAAACATACTTTTTATATTTACTTGTACTAGAAGCTAGGTAAAACTTCTTTTAAGAAGCAAATTATTAAATTTTTTATTTAAAGGCACAGCAAAACACGAAATCCTACTCATTATAAAATTGGATGAAATTATGTTTCACATTTGAAGTTTACGGCCGAGTAAAGGATATGGTAAGTTTCAATGTGCATGGTGAGTTTCTCAAACAGACAGACCATATAAGTAATATAAGATAGGGCAGGTAAATGCTGTAAGTAGATAAGGACATAATAAATATTGAAGTAATAATTAATTTTTCCAGGTTGCACAATGCTTAAAACCTTCAGATTTTCTGTTGAAACGAGGTAGAATTCGATAATGGCTGTACCCGGAAATCCAAGTTTTAAAATGTGTACTACCGAAGTAATGGTGTTCTCTGCCTTGTTCGTGAATTCCCGTCTTTAACCCCAACAGGACTAACCTAAGAGGAATAGAGTTTCAAAACTGTAAACTATGGAAAGGCTCAAGGAAACTTTACTTGTTCAATAAGTTTCAAAGCTTTTAAGAAGATGGAGGGCAGCTTGGCAAAAGTAGCCACTTAACCCTCTCACACCTTTATTACTTAAATTTCTGTACACATATATTGTATCTCATACCGATTTGAGGTGAAAAAAATTCCTCTCTTAATAATTTATTCACAGCAAACATGTGAAAATAAGAACCACAGATAGAATTTATATATTTTTTATATCCTACGTTTTATATCAGCTTGTATACAAGTGGGTTTTGACGGTATATAATAAAACAGAAAGACATAATTATGTATACCATTGCATTATATATGTATATATGTATAAATATATATATATACACATATATACACACACACACCCACACAAAACACTCGAGTGAAATGAAAAAAAAGTTAAACAATAACTCTCTTTATAATTTATACATATATAATGGAATCATATACATAACTATTTCTTTCTGATTTCATTATATACTGCCCACTTCTATACAACCTAACATAAAACGTAGAATATAAGAGATATATAAATTCTACCTCGTGTTTTCTATTTTCACATGTGAATACACCTATATATGTATACACACACACACACACACACACACACACACACACACACACACACACACACACACACACACACACATATATATATATATATATATATATATATGCACACAAGAGTGAAAAAAAGTAGAAACAGATTTGATAGATAGAAAGTAGAAATAAATTTAAATTTAAAAAAAATCAAAATTAAAATTATTTATTAAAGTCCACTTTTTGTAACGAAGGCTAATTGGGGCGGGTTATCTACAGGTTACCACCCTTTCTAACCAGAGTGGGACTAAGGACTTTATTTAATGAATTTCGACACTAAATAAATTCTTATTGCCTGGGCAGGAATCGAACTCGGCGTTCTAGGTTAAATTAAAAAATAAAATGTTCCTACGATTGTTAATAACATAAGATTGAGACTCAGAATAGGCGTAAGAATTGCCAGGTGTTAAATAAATCAAAATTAAGGTGTAGGTTAAATTTTTAATAACGATATAACTATATGACCTGGTGATAAACATCTACTCAATGAAATTCCACACCACTATTTCCAGAGATATAGTAGCTTCTATGGGCGGTGCCCTTAGATCTCGTTATAGCGTTTCCTGATTCAATAAGTTCGAATCAACACTTTGTACAAGCTGGTATTTATAACGGTTATTAAAGTAGATACCTTACATGCTTCTATTATAACAAAAAATAAATAAAGAAGGAACTCTTTGAACTTAACTGGAACGCTCTCGTGCTCAATTACCATAAGGATGTCCTGTTATGAGTGTGTGTGTGTGTTGTTAAAATAATGTCTTTAATCAAGGTATTTTCCTGAATTCAGGAAGGGAAAAAATAAAATATCTACTATCTGCCCTCTCCATATAAGAGTAAAAGAAAATATGTCATCATATGAGATGCACGCTTTGCATGTCACTGACTGCCAACGTTTGGCCTTCGCCGTCACATCAATTACTTTCCACATGACAAGTCTCTCAAGATGAAAAACAATAAAATACACGCCAACCAAATAACCTACATTCTGCTCTACTTTGGAAATAAATAGCTCCAACTCGGAGAATATTTAGAAAGATTCAAATAAATACTTTATTTTTTAGTAATTCAAATAAAGGGTTAGAACCGCCAGTATAACTGATACTGTTCTCATACCTGTCGGTGGAGACTGTCGTCACTGGCTAATGGTCGAGTACAGCTGGCATTGTGCTATAGATGCGATGGCACCATCTTCAAGCCCCTCAAATGGAGTACAACTTTTGACGGGCTTGAAGATGGTGCCATCGCATCGAAAGCGCTTGCCAGCTGTACTCGACCATCAGCCAGTGACGACGGTCTCCACCGACAGGTATGACAACACTCTATTTTTATTCAAGAAATGGAAAATATCATGTTGTCAAAATTGAGCGGCTGGTTATCTCGAAGAGACCTCGGGATAGGTTGGTATCTCATGAAAGAATTAGTTTAAGCATTTTTATATTTTTCAATGTTGACTATTTTTCATATTGACTCCCCTTAAGGGAAATCAACTACTGAGGTCGTTTTCATGACAGGATTTTAAAAACTTTTCCTCATATGTCCATCGAAGTATAAAAATAGATAAATATGTCATGTAACGGGTGTTTTTTTTAGAGGTATAGAACTTTAAATTGCAATAAAACCACGATGGATTATTCGATTGACAAGAATTTTTTTTTATTCGAATGATAATCTTGTGAAATAACATTTTAAATATGATTTCTTGCATATGACCGCCACGGCTGGCTCGGATGTAGTCCAATCTGGAAGTCCAATTTTCGATGGCTTTTTCCAACATTTGTGGCCGTATATCGGCAATAACACGGCGAATGTTGTCTTCCAAATGGTCAAGCGTTTGTGGCTTATCCGCATAGACCAATGACTTTACATAGCCCCACAGAAAGTAGTCTAGCGGTCTAGGCTATCTTGGAAGAAAACTCACAGGTCCAAAACGTGAAATTAGGCGGTCACCAAACGTGTCTTTCAATAAATCGATTGTGGCACGAGCTGTGTGACATGTTGCACCGTATATGTATAATATTTAAAATGTAATGCCACAAGATTATCTTTTAAATAAAAAAAAATTCTTGTCAATCGAATAATCCATCGTTGTTTTATTGCAATTTAAAGTTCTATACCTCTAAAAAAAACACCCTTTATATTTCTTATCTCAGTTTTCATGTTCAGAGTGCGTTCATTCTTTTTAATTATGTGGATGTTTTCATTCATCATCTGCTTGGTTAATGTTTTATTTTTAACTGAAATTTATACCTCGTCACCGCTAAATTTATGTTTAAACGTCAAAGAGTGATCTGCCAAATAGGTAAAAGTTTATAAATTATTGATATTGTTACTATACTGTTTTAATCTCTTCCTTAAGTTTTGTGAAGATTCCCCTTTGTAAAATTTTCCATTGGCAGGTCATTATTTTATTGACATTATATTTGGTAACCTTCTGTTTAATTTTATCTATTATACGGGAGAAACATTTTCTTGATTTTATCCCTATATTTCGTCGCTATAGGTCCTTCATCCTTACAGATTTTCTTAACGTGGTTTGATATTGCTGGGTTATATTTGAATTTGATAAACTTCTTGAGTTCGTATTAACCTTGTATATTTGTGGATTGTAGTTATGGTTGCTCGATGATACAAGTGATAGATTATATGAAATCATTACTTTTTTTTGTCGTTATTGTTCCTGAGTTAAAATAATATTCAACTGTTTTCGAATTTGTTTAGCTTTTCAGCATTATGAACTTCTGAACGCGAAATGTTCAGAGTGAAAAATAAACCTTTTTGCCTATTTCATTTTCAACGAAGATTGGACTGAGGTTACATTTTGATGATATTTATTTAATATTATTTATTTTCACCTGTTATAGATGCCAGTAGGTGTAGAGTTTGAGAACTTGGCTGCTGACCCAACGATAGCGAAGGTTTCTGCCCAATGCACCGGGTTCGCGCCTGCAGAGGTGAAATGCACCAACGGAGGCTGCATGCTCCCAGCTACCTTCCCTCTTTATGCAGAGAGGATCAGGAAACTGCAAGTCAGGCCTGATGATATATGGGTCATTACATTTCCCAAGTGTGGTAAATATATACCTAACATGAAATATTGACAGTTCCGTTCAATGATGAAATCTCAAAAGGCTAATACATGTATGACATTCCCAGGGCCCCCGCTACCATATGTGCAAAGTGTGCAATGCACACGGGCGCCATCCTTTAGGGGCGCCAAAACCAAGGGCTTAAAAAAAAATTTAGATTTTATTCTGTTTATTTCATTTTGATATTTTAGTCTACAAAGAAATATGACTTTTAATGTTCAGTTCTTTGCTTTATTTCAAGATCCTAACTACCATAAAAAAAAAAATAATTCAAAATGCCTTAAGGGGCGCCAAAATCCTTTTTTGCACACAGGCGCCCTTACGAGGACCCTGGACATTCCAACGAAGAGTAAGAAGCCATTTTATTAGTTAAGGTCACAAATTCCTTGTGAATAGTAGCGTCGAAATTAATGGTTAATTTGGTATGCAATTTATCCTAACTTATCATACTCTAAAAAATCTAACTATCCATGTTAGTGCTATTTTATTAAGTACAGTTGCACCATATAATGGAACAACACTTTTAAAACATTCAGATGTTGGTTAAAAGTATTATTTATGATAAAAAGCAACATTGCCCAACATATCCCCTACCTCTGAGAAACAATCATGTTGTATAAAACTACAAATTGCTGTTTATTGAAATATAGAAAATTTTCTTGCAGTCTATAAACTTAACGTTAAAAGTAAAGTTTACGTACATTTAAAAAATGATTTATTTTAATTTTTCTTTATGTTGGTTTATAGTATGAATAATATTTCAGGAACTACTTGGACCCAAGAACTGGTTTGGCTTTTGGGAACCAATTTCGATTTCAAAACTGCAAAAGAAAAAGAGCTTCACTTCCGTTCCATATTCTTAGAGTAAGTTCTATTATATTATGTCTTTTTGGAGGATCACATTCAATAAAATTCGTGTTGAAAAATATCACTTATCCCCTACCCACTAGTAAATCGAGATGTATGAAAAACTGAATTGTAGCTTACTCGGAGAAAGCTTTTCCAAGAACTTCTGTTCTTATATGAACTCAATAACGTCGTATCATCAAGACATGTTGAAATAACCATGTATGGAGATTTCGTAGTTCCGGTGTTACGTGTCTGAGAATTTGTGAATGATAATAACGACTAGAAAAAACAAACATAACAATACCATTCAATTTAAACATACTGAGAGGCTTTCAACGAGGGACACATACATTATCTGTGATAATTGACTGAGTTTACACGTATGTCAGTGGAATTAAAATTCCATGGCCCCGCAAGTCCCCCTTCGGGTCCACAATCCACAATCTGCCCCAATCACATGCTCAATCATATCTTTATCAGAATCTTGTCAATATCATCCTTATTAACTGTACGGCTTAAAGCACTGCGTCTACCTTCAGAAGTACTGGGACTAACAACAATGCATTTAAAAATGCACACTAAATAAATAAGTATTCACTCATTGAAAAAAGAAAGAACACTATTTAAGCTAAAATCTCGTCACGCATTTACTTTCTCAGGCGTATGTAATTAATAACTCTAAAATGCTTCAAATTCTCGAATATTTTCCATAATTTTCTACATTACTTAGTTCGCTCAGCATGACATAGTACTTATTTGTAGTTTTATCAGAATTCCCTGAAGTGAAATTAGCAATTGACGTGATTTTTAAAGATTTCCTGGTGACGAAAAGTCCGTCACGCAGGGGCTGCGTAAACTAAGCAGATTTCCCTCGTGAAGTTTAGTAATAGATAAATATACATACTGCTTACACAACACCACCGTGAATAAATACAAACGGAAATAAATGTGTCATCCAATTTCAATAACCTACCGACAGGAAGCGTTAGGTTAGAAATGTAAACAAACGGGTCGGCCTGACTCATACCGGAAAGAAAAACAATTACTGAAATCTATCAGAATATAACACACTAATTTTATTGAGAACTATTTACTATATCTACTAGTGTAATTTGTAATAAGTCAGAATAATTGTTATCTCAATCAATAAAATATTAGTAGTCCAAAACTTTAAGATGGGGGGGGGGGAGTCACCAGGGAATATTTGCATGTATCTCGTATAATAAAGGTCTCTTGAATACAATTTTTGGTATTTAAACTTCCAATAATGTGATTTATTATATAGCAGAGTATTGTTTACGTAACAAGAGTATAAGTGCCGGTTTGCTGAAAACTGAAAAATGCAAATATCTCGGTTAATATTCAAGATACAGAATAAACGTACATAACAAATATTATAGTAAATTTAATTTTCCATAAGATTGGTTATATACAAATTTTCGATCCGATGCATAATAACGGAGATATTTCGAATTTTCGAAAATCCCCCCTCTAAACCCCCCATCCCTCTGGTTCGATTTCAGCCATTAACGAACTTGATCTTTCTTTTTACATAAAACGGTTAAATATCGAGTTTCGTAACGATCAAACAAAAATTGCGACCGCTAGAGCGTTAACAGACAAATATATATATATATATATATATATATATATATATAGATATATATATATATATATATATATAATTTTGAACGGACCTCATTTTTGTCATCTCCTGGGTAGGATCGATGGACATTTGAAGAAATTTTTTGAAAATCGCATCATGAGTACGACCTCAATAGCTGATTTCCCTTAAAGGAAATCTGCTAATATTTGCTATTGTTGACAAGTTATCACTTTGTTTAAGCCTCATTATCATAAGTTTCTTATTTTCCCGTTGAGATTTGTGGTTATAATGACTTTATAACCATATAAGAGAAATCATTTTTAAATTTTGGATTTAAATGCTCAAGAGGACGAAACAATTGTCAGTTAAAAATAAAAGTCTGTCCCACAGGTGCTGCGTTATCTAAGCAGATTTCCCACGTGCGTCACGTGTTTGCATTTATCTCAGAACTCAAATGTGCAATGAGAACAATATTTCGTATTTAGTCTCCAAATAAAGTGCTTCATAACGTAATAGAATATTGTTAGTATGGGACGAGTAGGAGTGGGGGTTTACTAAAGATCGAAATATAAAAAAATGCAAATATCTCAGTTAATAATCAATATTATGAACAAACGCACATAACAAAATTTATAGAACATTCTATTTGCAATAAGATTGGTTTAATACAATTTTTCGATCCGACTCATAATAACAAAGATATTATTAAGAATTTTTGAAATTTACCTCCTTTATATCCCCTCCCTCTGTTCCGATTTTAGTCGACAAAGAACTTGATCTTTCTTTTTATATAAAACGATTATATATCAAGTTTGTTAACGATAAGACAAAAATTACGACCGCTAGACAAATGGTAATAGACACACACACACATATATATATATATATAAATATATATATATATATATATATATATATATATATATATATATATATATATATATATAGATAGATAGATAGATAGATAGATAGATAGTTAGGTAGATTGAAAGATAGATAGATAGATAGATAGATAAATAGATAGATAGATAGATTCAAAGATAGATAGAATGATAGATAGATATATAGTTAGATAGATAGATAGATAAATAGATAAATAGATAGATAGTTAGATAGATAGATAGAAAAAAGTTCAAAAATCGCGACATGAGTACGACCTCAATAGCTGATTTCCCTGAAGGAAAATCTGCTAATAATAAAGAAAGCTTTGTTGAGACCTTAAGATCCTTTTTTTAGCATATTTCCCTCAAGGGAAATCAGCTATTGAGGTTGTATTCATGACGGAATTTTAGACATTTTTCTTTAAATGTCCATCGATCCTACCTAGTATATGACGACAATGAGCTCCGTTCAAAATTGAATATATATATTTATATATATATATATATATATATATATATATATATACATATATATATATATATGTCTGTTACCGCTCTAGCCGTCGCAAATTTTGTTTGATCGTTACCAATATCGATATTTAGTCGTTTTATGTAAAAAGGAAGATCAAGTTTGTTAACGGCTGAAATCGGACCAGTGGGAGGGGGGGGTTTAGAGGGGTGGATTTTCGAAAATTCAAAATATTTCCGTTATTATATGTCGGATGGAAAAATTGTATAGATTCAATCTTATTGCAAATTAAATTTACAATAAATATTGTCATATGCATTTATTCTCTATCTTGAATATTAACCGAGATATTTTAATTTTTAATAAATCTGGGTGGATAACGGATGAGTGAGTTTCCCGCCAAAAGCTAGGTCGGCCGTTTCCTTAGCTGTTCGGCAGTGGTGAAATGTCTCTATTATAAAACTTCACGTGGGAAATCTGCTTTTTTTACGCAGCCCCTGCGTGACGGACTTTTTTTTTTTGGCCTGAAATAAAATGAAAGTATTTCTTACCAATTTATAAAGGAGATCACAAACCGAAAAGAAAAATGTTCTAATGTATACAATGAATTGGTCTACATCGATAGGATGTGGATGTGCTTTAGCTAATTGGTGTCATTATACATATGGAGTGATTGCCATTAGACTGACTCCATTCACAAAGGCAAATAGGCGCTGAATGGCGAAGGATTAGCTCTAGATACACAGGCATATTGGTGCTTCCAATCAGAGATAGGATAGATACTGTATCTACAGCATTCGCCTTTAATTCCATTCAATACTTAGTTCCATCTGGAAACTCCAGTCAACATTTACGACACAGGTCTACCAAAAAGTAGGGTCATACGAGAAATTTAGAGTAATATTCCTTAAATGTGCTAGCGATGAAACTAATGTTCAGGAAAAACTCATGTAGCATTTCCAGTTCACTCTGGTTTTGCTTCTTAATACGTTTTCAAATGTAATTAAACTCGTAATTGAAACACATTTCCGATATGGCTAAGGGACCTTAAAATTCCTTGGCGAATAATTTATGGGCGACTAAAATACAAATAATCTACAATTCAACAAAATAAATTGAGTCCTGATATGAGTCAAATATAATTAAATCTGGCTAAATCTGCACAATTTTCTATGAGAGGACGACAACTATTGAGGTTGTTTTGACACTTGAGGTTTTTTTTTTTTTTTTTTTTTAAAAAAATCGATCCTTCCTTGGAGATGATGAAAATGAGCTCCATTCAAAATAATTATAAATCGGCACCAAATTCGATATTTAAATGCGTTGTTGTCGAAATTAAAGATCAAGTTCGTGATGAGGTCATCAATCAAAAATGCTTATATAATCTATATCATACTCAAAATTTAACCGTTCCATGCAACACTAATATTTATAGTCATTAATGGTTGTAAGGGCTAGGACTAGAGTGGGTTTAGGGGTGAGAGGATTCAAAATATTCGAAAATTTAAAATATTTTTAATATTTCTAGCCGGATCGAATATCCCCGTATGATGCGGGTTATTCATACTTGTTTCTTGTTTTCAGCCTTCAATTAACCACCGCTTCTACTCAACAATTTCAAAGAAAATTAGATAAATTAATAAGCATGTTCATCCGAATAACCGATTACAAAAAATTAACTCCTGATATGAGCCAATTAGTTTTAAATCCGGCTAAATCCGCTTAATTATCTATTAGTAGATGAAAGGACAACAACTATTGAGGTTTGACGTTTAGAATGAGGTCCATTCAAAGCTATGTATAAATGATTTTGAAAGGAAATGAAATATGTATGTCTGTTAACAACTTAGCTTCGCTATTTTATTGTGATCGATATTTTTTAAATTCAATATTTAAATGCGTTGTTGTAGAAACTAAAGATCAAGTTCTTCAACGGCTGAAATGATCCACGAAGAGAGGAGGAAATCAATCTTTTTGAAAATTAAAGCCACCTTAATTGGTGTTCTGCACCCGTTTTCCATGTCTGGTTCTGCGATGCTAATGACTTTCTTAATTTAGATACTTTATTTGTTTCTGTACATTCCTCCTCTGTTACCTCTCAAAGCGGTAAGATACAAAAAAAACCGCAAATCTGATTTTTTTTTTTATTTTTGCTTTTGTATCTCTAAACGCAATTTTTATCCTCAACCTGGATAGAGAAGAGTGGTCACCTCCTGCTAAAAGGTCTCGATTAGCCTTTTCTGCATAAAGTCGAAGGTAATAAATATTAGAGGTTAGCCCATGTAAATTCAGGCGTTGGCCTTGATTCTATATTGCTAAGGGAATTTATTTATTGACAGCCTAAGTAAATGATATCGTTAATCCCACTATCGCTAGAAAAGGACGAGTTGCCATAGATAAATCATCCCATGTTACCATAACTTAGTACCTACAACTAGTGAACATTATCAACGTAAGAATTGATTGAAATGCATGACTATATCTCATTACCCAATACAATACTTGCATGGCGATACCATTTTAAAAATTTAGAAAGCTTTCCAGCAGGTAGAACTAACAACGTTTTTCGGTTTCTAAACTATTATTAAAAAATTACATTTTACATTTTAGTTGACTTTATGCTTCTAATGCTGCATATAAATCCATGGAGGCTTGACAATTTTCAACGAACGAATATGTGATGAGATTTCATTGCTTAAAATTATTTAGTTATGTACACATGTTTACCGGAGAGTGTGTCAGTAATTCGTTTCCAGACTTATGTGCATTCTGCATGTGACCAATGAAACAATGTGTTAATCGTATTCTGCTATTGTCTGTTTTATTTAGGTTTACAGCCTTGACCGGACCTGACGCGGAGGAAGACATACCTAACACGATTGCAGCAGTTGAAAACGCGCCATCACCGAGATTTATCAAAACTCATCTGCCTCCGGAGTTACTTCCCAGAGAGCTGTTTATAGTGAAACCCAAGGTGAGAAATATTATAAAACTTGAAGGTTTAAGAAAATTAAGAGAAAAAAGAGATGTAGTCTATTGTTGGGTATTTAGTGGACAGGAAATTAATTTTTATAAGAGAAAAATTACATGGGATGGGTCAAATAACTATGTAGAATGAATAAAATGTGTAAAGCACCCGAAACATATAAATCATTCTAAGCTGTGATTCAACAATGCAGCGCACTTTGAATTCGATCAAAGTGTATTCAAAACGCTGTTGCACTGTTAGCTCCCGTACTCGGCCTCTAACCTACCTAGGAATGTGCCAAGATGTACATGAGTCAGCTATCAGCACGAGCTGATCGGCACAGTCGATCCAAAGAAGTACCTAATCACTCTTCCAAGAGGCATTAATACTAAACAGCTGTATTGATCATTCAAAACACTTTCTTCACTCATTTCAGTTTAGTAATGTTACCATTATTCAACGATTACAGAAAAATGAAATTTTAACGTTGAAGGACTATGTTGTTTGACCGATGAGTATATTGAATACCAGTATAATAAATAACCGCATGGTACTCTAACGGGAAATCCCAAGAGGTACCACATGGAAGTTCGTTGGTTAGCATGTGTCACGACACTGACTGCCATATTTTTGCCATTCTAAACTCATATACTCTTCTTGTTTATTTGAGTTACCCCTCTCTCTTCTCTCACGCAGCTGATAGGTAGGAGGAATAAACCCAGAACGGAAGCCCACTAAAATGCAAAAGTTTTCCACTCTTGGATTCTAACTACCGTAATCTCTAATAAGTGCGGTGCTGTATTCATCCTTGGGATAAATAATTAAAAGTGTTAATTATTACTGAGATGTTCATGCCAAAGCATATTTAAAGTATAATATGAGGCGTTTGGTTTCAAAACCAGGTACATCCGTTTTTTTCAAAAACATTTTTTTTTTAATTTATCATAAGTTTTTAATGCCGGAAATGATGTATTGGAAGCGTTTGTTGCAAAACCATCTAGATCCTTCCAAAATCAATACCGGCAGATAATGAAAAAAATGTGTTAAACTGACTTTTTTAAAAAATGAAATCTATTTTGATCAGTCCTGAAAAATTTTTGAAAATGGATGTACCTGGTTTTGTAACCAAACGCCTCATATATACGCTCTAACGGGTAACGCAACTAGTATATTTAATCCATGAGATAAAGGCAAGTAAAGATTCGATTTATTTTAGTCCTGAATACAAAAATGAATGCGCTCTAGTCTTCGTTCAAGTTTGACTTACCTATTAGTTGTATTTTATACTCATAGATCAACTTAAAATGGTTTAACGATGGCATTGGGAATCACTTGTCGACCTTCTGCTGAAGTCTATGCAGATTATCTGCTTCGTATAAACCTTGAGAAACCACAAATTGGCCAATTTCACAACTGACATAATTATAGAAATATTCGAACCAGAGAGGATATATTTCGATTTTTATTTTTTGTATAGTTATAAATAGCGATGATTCTAATGCCACCCACCTACGTGCATCATTTACGTAAATGCATGGTTCTGACATCGGAAATAGACGCTTCACCATTCTTGCATGTAATTTGACTTACCATTTTCCGTCTACCTAAAAAAGTGTACCACAGGGTATAAAGGGTATAAGTAGGCACAGGGGCAGAATTTAGAGTTAAAATTAATTCATTTTATTAAATCCAACACGTTTTCCTAAATTTATATTAGTCCTGAATACAAAAATGAATGTGTTTCTAAGTTTATTAGAAAAGTGGGTTCTTCCTTGGGAAAATGTCCTGCCAAAGATATTTCATTTGGCCATGAAAAAGCAGATGAGAAAGAGATTTAGACACAACATAAAACTAATGGAGTCGTGAGGCGAACATGATTTATATGCCATTTAAAATGACAACCTGACAACGTCCGGGCACATTGAAATAATAGATTTCAACAAGCTATTTAACTTGTGGAGGCTAGGAACTTTCAATTTTTTAAACGTAGCAGATTTCTATGTAGTCACTAAGACTTGTAGAACTTACCATTGTAATGTAATGGCATTCCATTCCTCCTAATCAGGACTCTATATGGATGGCACTACAAAAGCTTGAGAGTCAAGGAACCACGCATAAAAAGTCCGTCACGCAGGGGCTGCGTAAACTAAGCAGATTTCCCACGTGAAGTTTTACAATAGAGAAATCCGCATAATTACAGCTGTAGTAGTAAGAAACCTCTAAACCTATTCACGAGGGACGAATAGTTACGAAAACGGCCGCCAGAGCTCACGGCGGAAAGTCCGAACATAGCCACTGCTGCCGAGCACATGCAGAACACAAATGCAAATATCTCAGTTAATATTCAAGATACAGAATAAATGAATAGAACAATATTTATAGTAAATTTTATTTGCAATAAGATTGATTATGTAATATTTTTCGATCCGACGTATACTAATGGAGATATTTCGAATTTTCGAAAATCCTCCCCTCTAAACCCCCCCTCCCACTGGTTCGATTTCAGCCATTAACGAACTTGATCTTTCTTTTTATATAAAACGACTAAATATCGAGTTTGGTAACGATTAAACAATAATTGCGACTGCTAGAGCGGTAACAGACAAATATATATATATATATATATATATATATATATATATATATATATATATACAGTTTTGAACGGACCTCATTTTCGTCATCTCTTGGGTAGGATCGATGGACATTTGAAGAAAAATTTCGAAAATCGCGTCATGGGTACAACCTCAATAGCTGATTTCCCTTAAGGGAAATCTGCTAATAGAAAAAAATTATTTCATAATATAAGGTAGTAACAGCACCAAATATTTTTAACGAGGATACCTGTCACACGCTTATCTGCTCAAATGACCTGAAATAGCAGCATTACCCGGCAGTATGTTATCTCATAAGAACAATGCAACTTGGTAAATTATTTGAAGAAACCGAGACATTCTTGAAGGACAAAACATATGTACAATTCCGTCATGTATTCTCTTTTCCCCTGAAACAATCGAGAAAGTTTTCACAGGGAATGATTAGTCTGGAGTTCTCCAAAAATAGCACGTCACTGCACCGTATATACTCTTCGCTAATACCTAAATACAAAGCGAATTGGCAAACGCAGTTATTCCCCTAGCTTAATTGTCGTGATAAATATTGAGTTACAACCATCCAAACGCAGGAAAAAAAAAAAAAGTCCTTCAAGCTGGAGGACTGCTTGAACTACAATGTATACGTAAAGTAACGGAGATATTTTGAATTTTCTAATTCCCCCTCTCTCACCCTCCCCCCCCCTATTCCCCTATACCGGTTCTGATTTCAGTCATTAACTATAATGGCCTTTAGTGTTGGACGAAACAGTTAAATATCGTGAGTGGTTTAGAACAAAAATGTTCAAGTTAAAAACGTAATATCTTAAATGATTATGTCATCACACAATGTATTTTACATACAGTTGAAAACAATATTTGGTATTTAGGCTTCAAGTGAAGTGATTCATAAGTGAGTATAGCTTATGTGACATGAGAAGGCACGGCTTGAAGGCTGAAAACTAAAAAATCCAAATATCTCAGATAATATTGAAGGTAGAGATTAAATATAATAACAGCATTTATATCAAATTTAATTTTCAAAGAGATTGATTCATTCATTTCGTACGATGATTATGAATGAACCTCATTTTCATCATCTACTATGTAGGATTGATGGACATTTGTGTGATTTTTTTTTTCGAAAATCCAGTACAACCTCAATAGCTGATTTCCCTTAAGGGGACTCTGATAACAGCTGCGAATACCGTCAATTTTGGTAATTTTGGATACAACTTCATCAACCAAGTAATTCAAAAGGTATTGATAGAGCCATCTGAAAGCAATTATGCAATCTCAAGGCAAACACTGAGTCTATTATCAACTATGTGCATTTCCTTCGGGATAATATAGTGATAAGTGATGCAAATAATGAAGACGATCTCGAGGCCACCTACATAGAGGAACAAGGTAAAATTACAAGTTAGCACTTAGATCAGGAAAAGCTGATAACTCTCTTACCTTGGCCAAGTCAAAATGGTTGATCTCGCTACGTCGTGGATAATTGTCGATTTCACAAAAAGTCCGCCCCCAGAAGCTGTGTAAAAAAAATAGCTATCACACAATATGTCGTGTCGCGTTAATGAGATTCGCCATCTAATCACTATTTCTCTGGAAATAAGAAGCCTATATTAACAGAAACCGAAATAGTAGCTGGTCATGAAATGATTTGTTACTCAGTTACTCGAAATGAAAATCGTATGAGTAGGTTGTGACGGGGGCTTTTCGCAACTGATCCATACGAAATACTAAACTCGGAATAAATGTAAAATACAACATTTATAGCAATAAGTTCTGACAGTACAATTTTCCCATCCGATGCAGAATATCTGATTTATGATGAATTTTCGGCTTAACCCTAAACTCCAATTATAGCCATTTATTTATTTAATATTTAGATTTCCTCAATAAAGTCAAATGTCGAGTTTGGTGATGGTCAAATGAAAGTGTTGTTCTTCAAAACGTACAATGTTAATAATAATCATGTCCCACCGAACATGTGTACTTATATCTTACACAGCAAAAGTTTATTGAAATCAGTATTTGATAAATATGCTTGATATAAAGTTGCTCTTGATATAACTGCTTATTGTTAATATGAGATGCGTATCAAGTGTGGTAACGATAAAAAAACAATTGGGACCTTTAAGTTTTAATAGGCAAATATATGTATTTCTCGTGTGTGTGTGAGTGTATATGTACGTGAAGTTTGACTTATTATAATATTATAATAGCTGACATATGCTAAAAAGTCAACTATAGTTTTAGTACGGGTTGATCGATGAATCAATTCCCAATGTGGCGTGCCAGTGACATAATATATCTATTTTGTGATATATTTCAGAAAATGAAGGCATAAATAAAAACCATAGCTTTTTTCTAAACTCTAACGAAAATAAAAATTTCCCTTGAGGATTTCAGACGAAATCCAACTGAGTAAAGTAAAATGAAGACTTCAGATGAAAGTTCTCTAGCGTTTTATTCTCCACGTAGAACACTCTTTAAGCGGAATAGGAGTTAATGGAGCTGAAATATGCCCTTAGGTTATATTTTCTTTGACTAATTGGGAGTTCTACGATCTCTTTACTTCTGAGTATTCAAAAAGGTCAAAACATTTAACGACTGCTACTACTCCTAAAAAGCAATTCCATACATGCCACCCTGAGCCATTTGAGTTTCAAATCCAACGCATTTAAGACTTTGGACTAGGTATTATATGAACTAAAGTAAAGCCTTGAACAATAAAGTTATAGTAATATTTTTCTACTCATTCAGGCTTCTTCGTGAAAATACTTTGGTTTGCTGTATTCGGATCCATTAATTAAAGGAATCTAATAACTCAATCTGGAAATATTTCTATAGACATAGAGCTGAAACTGATAATTGACTAAAAAGAGGACATTTTGGGGTTCCTCTAAATCATAAAAGAATCACGAAAAATAAAAGAAAATTTTCCAATATTGACAAGAATATTATTGATTGTTTAAACAAAGAATAAAATTTCAAAAATTAACATAATTTATAGAAATTTGGGCTAGAGAGGAAAATTTAAGCTTTCCTATTCTTTTTTTAAATTTTCAATCCAATTCATAAATAGACAGTATATAAGATATATCTATAGCAAATTTCCAATAAAACGTTTGAAAACATCTTTCATTTGTTGAGAAATCGTAGGAAATGAGTGGCAAAACAAGACCTGTTTGAATATCAAAATGTATTAGGTTTGTGTCTCTGCACAAGGCATATATACGTAAAACTGGGAGCGTGTATGTATTCATACACTTCATAAAGAACCCACCCAACTTTTATTCATCTAGAAAACTCTCTATTGAAGTCTTTTCATGACAGAATCGTTTAATAATTACTAGTGACTGCCAAAATCATAATCAACTTTTGATTCGGCAGGTGGTTTAGCATTGTAATACGTCTTTAAAGAATTATGCAATTAACTGTTGGTCTCATATTATTGACTAGTGAGACGCTATAACCCCTATGTCATCAAATGTAATTCACAATTTGTGTGAACCAAATAAATCTGCCCAGAGATTTCACTGAAACTTCCTTTATTGTTGTCCCACTCTTCTATTGAATAGCTCCCCAGGACAGATGATGAACAATTTGATGGAAATTACTCTAACAAATACCCGTAATATAATATATCTCAAAGCTCAATCACTTCTGCCTTCAATTATATATTCACCACTTGTTAAACTAGGTTACAGATCTGCCAAGAAATTCCAACAAAAAGTTCCTTCATTCAAAACCTTGTCTGTTAGCCCAGAACAGTTTTTCAAGAAAACCAAGTTCAATTAAATATAAAGTACACTCCAAAAAAGAAATTCGGAGCTCCTCCGCCACTGCCTCTAAACACTTATTCATCATTTGTTTGCCACTTTGTGTATTTATTATATGATTTGTGGTCTCCCAAATCTAGTAGACTTCGTTCTAGTTTCAGTTAGCCATTAATTGTACTTTACACTCATAGAGCAACTTAATATGGTTTAACGATGGCATTGGGAATCACTTGTCGACCTTCTGCTGAAGCCTATGCAGATTATCTGCTTCGTATAAACCTTGAGAAACCACAAATTGGCCAATTTCCCAACTGACATAATTATAGAAATATTCGAACCAGAGGATATATTTCGATTTTTATTTTCTGTATAGTTAAAAATAGCGATGATTCTAATTCCACCCACCTACGTGCATCATTTACGTAAATGCATGGTTCTAACATTGGAAATAGACCGTCATATTTTATAGATAGAATTTCTATTCGTCTTTTCTATAAACTGACTTTGTATATATCTTTCTTTTTAGATAATATTTCTATCCCTCTTTTTTATACATAGACGCTCTATTCGTCTTTTTTATTAACTGACTTTCTATATTTCTTTTTTTTAACACAGAATTTCTATCCGACTTTTTTTTTAGATAGAATGTCTATTTGTTTTTTTTATAAACTGGCACGTATATATCTTTTTTTTTAGATAATATTTCTATTACTCTTTTTTATAGATAGACTTTCTATTCTTCTTTTTTATTAACTGACTATATTTTTTTAAAGATAGAATTCCTTTATGTCTTTTTTATAGATAGAATTTCTATTCGTCTTTTTTACAAACGGGCTTTGTATATATCTTTTTTTTTAGATATAATTTCTGTCCCTCTTTTTTAATGATAGACTTTCTATTCGCCTTTTTTATCAACTTACTTCCTATATGTTTTTTTTTAAGATATAAATTCCTATTCGTCTTTTTTATTGATAGAATTTCTATTAGTCGTTTTTATAAACTGACTTTGTATATATCTTTTTTTTTTTTAATATATAAGATATATATACCTCTTTTTTATACATAGACTTTCTATTCGTCTTTCTTATGAACTAACTTTCTATATTTCTTTTGTTTTAAATAGCATTTCTATCCATCTTTTTTATAGATAGAATATCTGTTCGTCTTTTTATATTATTATTATTATTTGTTAACGTCCACTTTTTGCAACTTCGGCTAATCGGGACGGGTTATCTACAGGTTACCACCCTTTTTATAGACAGACTTTCTGTCTATTTTTTTATTAATAGGCTTTCAGTCTATCTTTTTTATAGATAGACTTCATATCTATTTTCTTATAGATATACTTTCTTCAAGAGAAAAGGTGTTTCTCTAAGCCATGTCCTGACTTTGGTTTTAGGTTTAAATAGTGCAATCCTGATGAGGGTTTGAAGTAAAGAACGCGAAACGTAATAAAAGTATGTAATTAAGGAGAATTGTATTTCTATAAATTCTGACTCTGTGGCTACAAGTGGTATTTGACCACTGTCGTTGGGTCACAAGTGAATCACAAAAAGTATAATTTAAATAATATACCGAACAATGGTGACTTTATACATATGTACCTATTGAACTATGTACAATTTTGTAAAAATAACTAAGAAATATAAGGAATTTCTGGCGACTCTGAATATGAAAATGATGATAAATATTGTAGAATAATTAAAAGAAACTTTTCATTATTATTATTTATTATTATATTTATTATTATTACAAGAAACAAAATAATTAACATTCTTAAAATAATAAATAATAATTATGCTTAACATTAACTTCTTATTATACATAACATGATTTAAGGCGTTGCTCTTAATATACTTGGTAAACCTACTGGCGTGGTTCTTTGGACATGTCGGCAATTAAGAGTTCAATTAGTGATAAAAACGTTTGATTATCATTTTCATCAGATAAGTATGTAATGTGAAGTTTTAATACTAATTTAATCCGACATTCCTATTATGTTTACTAGATGGTACTAGATTGTTGAATTGGGCCAATGAGAAGTTTATTCGTCATTTCAGCATAATCCCTATTAGTAAATGTAGGGCTTTACATCCAACTGCTAAGCCGGTAATGTTCAGCCCATAATCATTATAAATACCCCATAATCACTAGGCAGAGCAGATTAATTCCCCTCCTTCCATTCCTACTATCACGCCCATTAATTTAAACTTCAGCTTAAGTCATTCCGACTCGGTGTATGACGCTCACCGGCCTTCTTGACTGTGTCTTACCTTCCTCTTTGGCTACCTCTTTGGATTTCTTACCACGGGAGAATACTAATCGATTCCAAGGACAGAACGATGCCCTGCTTCCTCAGCCGCTTAAACTCCATTACCTGATTCAAATGTATGTATTATCAGCAACTACTCCCCCTCCCCTCCCAACATTCAACGAACAAGCCAGCAAAATGTAGATTTTTAGCTGATTTACCTTTTCGTAAATCATAACAAACTCGATATTTCACAAAATGTATTATGTCGTATTTATTATTACTTATTTATTTATTTTTTTCAAAAGGCCCTTACTTTACAATGGAAACACAAGAGAGAAAAATAGTTATACCGGGATAGATGCGTGGCGTGTATCTTCAATGAACATTATGCACTAGATTCCTTAATTCTTATTTTATAGGTGCCATTTTCAGCCGAGGTTAAATTCGGTTGGAACGAAAATTGGAACCGAGGGAGTGGGGATTAGGAAAGGGTTTAAAAAACAAATCCTGATATCTCCATCAGTGTGAGTCACATAAAATAATGTTTTATTATTATCATTTTTTTTATTACTAATTGGAACGGGTTGTCTAAAGGCCACTCTTTTTTAGGCTATAATAATAATGTTATATAAGGAATCTTATTGGAAATGGATTAGTCTTAAATTGTTGATGCATACACATTCTCTCTAATTCGATTATATTGTTGCGAAAAATAGTTACTTGAAAATTACGCTTATGTAATCACGTATTTAAGAAGTATGAATAAACTGAAGGCGTACCTGCAATGTACTGGCGCCGATCCGTGATCTAGCCCAGTCTAGAATCTTCTAGGCACCGAGCTATATAAAAATCGGCCAGTTCAGTCAGTTAGTTCTCAGTTTTCTTCCTAGGGAATAACAGTGCGTTCCGTGCAGCTTTTCGTGAAAAGTGCTTTTTAGTTTCCGTACATTGCAGTGTTTTGTGAAGATAAGTCCAATGCCGTGTTTTGTGAACATCAGTGATTCGCGTGATCGTGAGTAATTGTACTGTGCAATAAGAAGTGAAGTTATCAGGACACAATTTGTGATTAGTAAGGAAGAATAATTTTCCAAGGGTGTGATAGTATATTGTGTATCGTTTAATAAATTGTGCAGTGACAAAAACGCTAAAGTTTATGTATTAAATTTTGCAATACAAAAGAATCCTAATAATCGACATTAAATATTTTTGGTAATAAACGTAACAATGTGTATTGTTTTGGCTATCAGACTTAAGTAAGCCCCATTCCTACTCATATGACAATAAATTAACTTGCATCACCTCCCACATCTATCTTAAAGTTCTTGCTCCACTTTTATAGGCCCCTTACGGCGGCAGAAATAAAGATTAGAACGTGAGATGACATTATCTGTGTGTCATTTCAGCAAGTTAGAAATCTGATGATTTTACAAAGCACTCGTTTGACGAAATTTTTTCGTATTTTTCAGTTCTAAATTGTAAGTTTGCTCTGTATTATGTTTAGAAACAGAGTTCATCTTAAAACCCTTTAAGAAGAAAAAACACTTGTGCAGATAGCATATCGATATTCCCAGCCACTCTTCTTAACATTAATTATTATAGAAACGATAACCAGTTGCATTTATTATTAATATAAACATCCATGATTATTAATGATCTCCATTGGCTGACAATATTTTATTATTTAAATTTCAGATCATTTATATCTATCGAAATCCTAAAGATTGTGCAGTATCATACCTGAACCACTACAGAATATGGAACGGCTACGCTGGTACCCAAGAGGACTTCATAGAAGCATTTTTACAGGAAAAAGGTATTATTCTCAGGATATATTTATAAAAAAAAACATCTTTAAAATTGTCATTAAAGTTACAAAATGTTTGTTAATGGTAGACACTGGTAGGCACTGAGATTTTTTTTTTTAATTGTGTTCAATATTTACGGATATAGTGGAAAACATTAATTAGCATAGGTCAATATGGTGGTTGGGTTGGTAATGGAGTGGGCCTGGGTCAAATAGAAAAAGTTTACAAATATTTGTATGCAAATTAGAAAGATAGCCACCTATATTTTTTATTGCTCTAGAAAATATAATGCAAATGAATGGAATTTACAATTTATATATATTAAGAAAATAACTGGAGGAAAAGAAGAGAAAAAAGTATAATTTCTTCTAAAGTTGTGAGCTGGATCAGTAAAAATGAATTCCTCTTGACGCTCAGCCACTTTATTAACATGTTGAGCGAAAGATAATAACAAGAGGAATTTTGATTTACTTGCCCTGGGTTTAAAGCCTGAACATATTATCAAATTGTTTGCCAAAATTAACTTAAGAAGAAAAATAACTGTTAGGTATACCACCTAGCTTTGGTGATTTGGGCCTCAATGCAGTAATATTCTGCAAAAATGCTCATGCAGATAAGGTTCCAGATGTTCTCTAGTAGACGTCGGAGGGACTCTATGTTTGTGACTTTTGAAGAGGAATTGTATGGCTAGCCAGATTTCGTTTGTCTTGATAAGAATGGCAGACTGTATTGGTTAGGGTACTTTGAATGAATGGAGCCCGGCTGGCTATGGCAAAAATGTAGAATGATTTAACAAGTATAGCAAGATGATGCAGGCCCAGGCAGAGGTGGCTAGCTGGCCTCAGCTAGGACTTGAAGAGGCTAGGGTCCTATTTTGGAGGATCCTTGCTGCTGACAGCACATGATTGTCTGTAGTTTAGACAGATGTCCAGGTCCTACAAAGATTATAGTGACTATGAGTTAGTAATCTGTATGCAAAAATGAATTTTTTCTTTAAAAAACAAAAATTCTTCACTGCCTCCAAGAATTTTTATTTTCAAACACAGTTAAAAGATATTTTATCCATTTAAAATCGTTACTCCGTAAATATAATACATTCATCTAGTTACAGCTATTGGATTATAAAATATGCGCTCATTAAAGATTAGTGGACTCGAATACTTTCCTGAATATATAATACTATTGTATCACAAATTTCATTCAAAAGCCCTTTCCATGCAACTCCAATTTTGCCAAAGATTTTTTTCACAATTTGTGGGCTACTGAGAATTTCCTGACCAAAGAAACGATAATATTTCCAAGGGCTACAATACATTTCAGGACTAATGTATGCAATAAAAAGGTTAACCTAAACAAAAATTTAACATTAAAACATTTCTGTAAAATTAACTAAGCATTATTATTATTAATCATTGTTACCATTAAGCATTTTCGCAATATTTCCCTTATTCGCCTATCAACCATATCATTGCTGAATTACCACAATTCACACATTTCGGTGTTCCCAAGTCTGCAGCCACTAAAATTCTATGATATTAAAAGTTACTTAGACTTTATCTCTACAAATAAGTTATTAATTCACACCCCCCCCCCCCTCTCCAATTAAGTTTTAATGGCACATCTCTCTTAATTAAAATCCGTCATAGCATTACCCTCAATGTGATAAAACAAAACTGGTACTTATTCACATCCCACACTACAACGATCATTCAGTTCGTTTATTGATATATATATTTGTTTTTATAGTGGATAGATCAGCTTCCAAGGAATATTCAAAAAAAAAAAAAAAAAAAAAAAAGAAAAGAATAATGCAATCCACTTTTTTTCAAAAGATATTACTTTTATCACATAATGCAGAGATCATTTGCATCCAATCCCGATATGTGGTTGTAACCCCACACGAACCCCTGACATACTGGAAAGCTTTTAAAAGTACCTCTACAGACGTCAACACCACAAATCATGGATTTAGGAAAAATTTCCATACCTAATACTCTTCCGTACATACCTACACTAAATCTTCTTACTTTCAGAGGTGTCCTCATTAATTTTCACTCGCCCCACCCCGACCGCACGAAACTCAACACCACCTGTAATCTCATACACAAGCCCTTAATCCTTTCTCAACGCCCCTTCCGTAAGAAAAATATTGACACATTTACTAACATTTTGTCACAGAATTAATTTCCATCTTGGCTCATGTCCACCTTCTCCCATAATGTCCAAAACCGTCACACCTAGCAGCAAACACTACGCTTCTCAGTAACTAACCAACATTCATTCCCTCCTGCTCGAATGTATGTTTTGCGAGAAACTCGCTCTGACAAAAATTGAGTCTTCGAGAAATTATGTTTTTATTTCATCTTTCCGCCCGACCCAAAGTGTTGCGTTATAAACTTTTAAGAAACTCTCCAAGATAAACCATCTTCTCGAGATACTCATAACTTTTCCTAACTTATTATAAAAGCAATGCTTCCATTGTTATTGTTGATTGAAGGCCTGGGGCCAACCAAAGGCTTGTTTAATCATTCTAAATCATGAGCAGTCCGTATAATATACTAATGATATGCTAATGAATTGGCGTGTCATTCGTGTTTCAAGAATGAGTATAAATGAACTAGAAAGTTCACACATTTTACATACATTTAGTTAAGTGTTGGGTGCAGAAATAAATACTCGTAAACCATAAAAGCTTCATTTTCCTGGAATTTAAAAACAATCGTGTACTTGTATATTATATTCAATTCAGATAGGGGGGGGGGATGAAATGGGAATGACGCACACACACACAATTTTATGCTCTGAAATTTGATAAACTATATTATCCTAAACATTTAATTTTATGGCCTCCATTATAAACACAGGCTACCAATAAAGTACAAACAGCTTTGAGGAAGCTAGTAAGCTATCTAATTTTAATATATTTAACTTATTAGTAGGCACCGCAGTCCTTGATAGAGTACACACCACCTTTCACATTATCGAGTTCTGCGTGTGGTCCTGTTTCCCTAATAGTGGATTTTAAGTCTTCCCTCGGCGTTATACACCCATCTCTTCATGTGCCTGCATCTCATCCTTTCCTCACATGTTCAACCTACAACAATCTCTGCATGGTCCAACAAGGGTAATTTGGTCTTTGATAAATTCCTTCAAACTTTTAATGTGTGCTGGCTGCTCTTTCATGGCTCCGAACATCTAACAGCTGTTTTCTCCCAGGTCCGACACCTAGGATTCCCCTAACTCCTTGGTTCATATCATTTACAAATCTTTTTCTGATAAAGGGTCCTGTATAATTCTTCGTAACCTCCTTCCTTAGGTATAAAGAAAATAGCAATTTTTCATTTTCTCCTTCCTCTACTTTAAACATGAAATCGATTTGCTGCAAAAAAACTGCAGATCTGATAATTGTTTTCTAAATTCAATATTTTTCCTTTCTCTGGAGTCTCGGAATTCCGAGGCTTATCTAAGGCATACAAATGTTTGTCCTAAAACTGTATTAGTCAGCTGATAATAGTATTATCTTGTAAATTCGTAAATAGCAAATGATTCATACCTCGATAATATTCTAACTGTTGGCGGATTGAAAAATGATGAATTAAAATGTTGGTTCCAAATTTAATTCTACTTTGTATATGTATAAGTCCATACCCGTCTGAAGCTTGGGGCTAAGGTTGACCGTGCGAGTTAGAGCGTTGGTCCTAATCTCGCGTGGTAGACCTAGAGTGGTGGGTTCGATTCCCGCCCTGGGCAGTGGAAATGTATTTAGTGACGGACTCCTACAGGATAAACTCCTTAGGCCCACCCTGGTTAGAAAAGGGTGGTAACTTGTCGAAATCCGTCCCGATTAGTCATAGTAGCATAAAGTGGACGTAAATAATAATAAACATAAAACCGTCTGGAGGAAATTAAGCGAGCTACTTTAATTTCGTTTGTTGATACAAACATTAGTCCCCACTCAGAGAGAGGAGGTGCTGATTTTGGCCAATCACAGAATGAATTCTTCATTTATGGTTCGTTTGTACATAACACTTCGTATTTATATCTCAAAATCTTCAGCTGCCAGGAAGCCAAACGATTAGCAGCACATTGGTAAATCGATAAACTGATAGATCTTTAGATCTATTGGCGTTATGGAATCAAGTGTTATGGGATCTTAATTTTTGGTTATAATTCATCATTAAATATTTCTTTGATATAGATCTGCGTGACAGTCCTTCCATAGCGTATGAATGTATAACACGTTCAGATTCTGAACTTTCAAAGCAGCATTTTCTAAATCAGTTACTCTAATAAGCAGACATTAGTAGCCAGTTTAAAATATATAATTTTGCAATATCTTTGTATTAATGGATTTATGATGTACTCCAATTCTTACTATTTCTCAATCCAGCAATAATTAGTTTCTTCCTACCTTCCAAACATTGTTGCCAAAAGTTTGTAAATCTGGGTTAATTTGAAATGAAGGAGCACATGGAAAATCGGGCTGTTTTTTATGTTCTCATGGTAGTATCATGGTGTAAATAATTCCGTGATGTATTAACAACAACAGTAGATGAAGCGTATTCAGTAGCTATATTACATTCAAGTCCTAGAATTTTGGAGTCCTGATGTCTTTCTTAAAATACCTCCTTATCTTTCTTATTTTAAAATTTCAATAAGCTTAACTAATGAAGGATCCTATTTTTTTAGTTTTATACAGTCCATTCTGGCGTCATGTTCTGTTCTTCTGGGAGCATAGGAAAGAATTGAATATTTCATTCCACACTTTTGAAGAAATGAAAAAGGTAAGAACTAATCAAAATAGCCATATAAACAATATGACAAAAATATAAATCCTTTTTGTACCCAAATACTCAACTCATTGTCAGCTCAAAGCATGAACACAAATACCCAAACTGCCAGCTCTACAATTTTCTAGCCGTTGAAAGTCGTTAAAAACTGTTGTGACATATTCAAGTTCTACACGACTTCTATTATTTACGTGAGGGTGTCTGACAGGGTGTTTACTACCAGGTTTTTATGTGCTGATGTCTAAAAGTGTCAAAACTCATTCCCGACCAAAGTAGAATTTATTAACTTGATTTTACATTCGACCCGTCAAATTCTATCTAAACATTTGGCCACAACAATTGTGTTACGCATCTTGCAAGTAAAACCATCACTACATAATCTGAAATAATTTTGATTTTACTGCAAAGAGTCAAAATCTCATAAAATAAAGAAATATCCAGTTCGATATCCTAAATGAGTTTTAAACTAGCATAACTCAAAATATAAAGTCATCTATAAATAGATCATTTTATGCAATATAAGATTCATTACAGCCTTCATTAAGAAAATTATAATTGTTTTCGGAACAAAAACTCAATAGACATTAGAACAGTGATAAGTGATACAAGTCTTGTTAAGATTCAACACGTCATGTTCTATCTATATCTTTTCCTTTTGCGTGTTTTTTAATAATTAATTGATTGCCGTAAAAATTGTGTTACGCGTGTTACAAGTAAAGCCATCACTAGATCATCTGAAATAATTTTGATTTGACTGCAAAGAGCCAAAATCTCATAAAATAAAGAAACATCCAATTCTTTACTTTTTAACCAATAAATACTCCATAATATAACTATGCAGTATTTTAAAGAAGTCTATAATTATTAATAAGATATTTTATAAAACTATTACTAAATTACAATTAAGTATTTATTATGAATTCAATAATTAAATAATATATAAACAATATTATAATAAAAAAATCATAGTAATCTAATTTAAAGTCACTACACATAGGGATTTTTTGGAAGAGTCTGCTTTTAGAAAAAGTACACATCACCCATGCACTCTTATCTCATTACGTATTTTACAGTTATTGGGTAAATAAAACGAGCTCTGCAATACAAACTTATGAGCTGGTTTAGTGTAAAAAAAAAAAAAAAAAAAAAAAAAAAAAAAAAAAAAAAAGAAAAACATAAAAAACTTAAGTAAACATAGAAGTTCAAAGCTGGGAAATTTTTATATATTTATCCACATATTGTCTGTAGTGGTTCCTTTATGAATGCAGATGACATTTGTATATTTGAATTAATACTATTTTTTTTTTTTGTATCACCTAAGGATTTGGAGTCCGTCGCAACTAAAATCGCAAATTATCTGGGCATTAAAATACCCAATGACATCAAGGACGAGTTCTTGGATCATTTGAGCTTCGACTCCATGAAGAACAACCCGATGGTGAACTACGAGGAAAGCATCCGTAGTTTGAACCTGCCTATAGAACTCAAGTTCATGAGAGAAGGCAAAGCAGGTGTTTGGTCCAAAGTTCTCAGCAAGGATTTCACCGTTAGGTTCGACGAAAAAGCCAAGGAAGCATTGAGGAATTCCGATTTCCCATATTATTCTTAACTGTTTTGATTTTTTTTATTGGATTTCCCAAAGATTATTCATATTTTTATAATTTATATATATTATTTAAAGTAGTAGATTATTTATAAGCTCTTACTGTCGAGTTGCGGAGTTATAAGTTGCATTGCGGAAAAAAAAATTCATATAAGTTATTTGGAATAAATTGTTCCTGAATTATGCCAATTATTTAATTAAAACTGTAAGAATTAGAAAAAAAAAATGTGTACGAAAACTGCCCATCTCTTTTATTCTATTGCCAAACCTTTCTGTATGAGTACACGTTTTATCTAATTTATTCTACTCGTATCATGATTTAAATTACGTAGACCTAATAAGCTGCTATATGCACATATTCATATGCTTATATAACAATATCCCATAATTTTTATTTTAGCATAATAATAAAAATAATAAGGTAGAGGAAAATGAACAGTTTTGGAAATTAAACAAAATGTTTTATTTTTTTGTATAATATAAAACCACACTGAACTAAATATTATATTTAAAGTATTAAGAATTTAAAGAATTGTGATTATAAATATATAATTCGAAAATGTAGACAATACAAATGAATGTATTTAAGTATCTCAGTTACCTTATAAAATAAGGGAAAGTAACACAATAGGATAATGTATTTTAGATAATAAAAGCTGTGATGATTTTTATGTACTAGAATTTTAATGAATTATGAATTACAAATTTTATGTAGCAAACTGCAACAAATATACGATTAATGTCAATTTATGAGTAACTCTGTAACTCCTCGAAATGTCTCTGTTATTTTGACTAGTTATGAAAACCGCAGTCCGTAGTTGAAAATCACGATTGCGTCATAGCAATATGCTCCTAATATTAGAATTTTAGCTTTCATATTGTACCATATTTTACCAAAACATTTTTAGGTATATGTTATATATCTGAATTTTTAAGGAAGCTTATAGAATGGGAGATAACGTCATTTTTGTGACAATTCAATGCCATCCAAAACTTCTTAGTTTACTCATAAAATACATTTTTTTTTATAATTGATAAAAATAATAATTTGAGGCTGTGTTATAGGAGTCTAAGACTTGTTGAGTTTTTATTTTGCCTGTTCACAATACTTTACTCTTTTCGAGTCTTGCTACCCTTGACTGGCTTCCCTTGCTCTTAGAAACGTTATCTGAAATACCCACTTTTCGAACCATATTACATAGTATTTGAATTATAACTGCAGGCCAGGTTTTTTTCTTTGTAAACTTCCGTATTTTATTCGATTTCTATGGGGTTTTAGCAGACTGCTGAGTCTAATATGAATTCTGTTTAAGAACTGGAATTGCAACAGAGGATGCGTTTGTAATTAACTGGCAATGCAAGAGACATATTCGTATACCATACAGGTAATGTATAGTCATGCAGGTAGCTGTGATTGTAGTAATGTTCATTTTGCACCTGGGTGCCGCATTGGCAGAAACCCAGCAGGTTAGGATGTTGCGATCTGGCTGCAGCGATAGGCAGTGTCAGCTGAAAGAGATGGAATATCCCACAACCAAACGATTAACAAGAATATAGGAAGGGCCCACCAACAATCGACTCAAGTCAAAATTCAAGTATATATAAATGTATTTATAATCAAAATATTCACCAATAATGAAGAGGCAGCTTTTAATACTATAATGGGGGGGGGCACTTATTTCTACTTATTCTATATTAAAATTAAACACTTAGCTTTTTAATAGAAGTGTAGACTTAGCCGTGAGAGGTAGTACAGGCGAGAAGTCTGGCTCAGGCAGGCCTGATCAAGCTTGAAGGATTAGCGAGGTCTCACCAACAAGGGTCTCCCCTCCAGGAGATGCCGAATATGACTGATTTTAATCTTTCGCGTCGGGGTCCTTATATAGGCCTAAGTCAGTGTTGAACTTTGAACTGCCTATCGAAATACTCTCAAAAAGTGTATTTAACGGGAATTTATTATCGAAATTCATCCGTATTATTAATTAGTGTATCGCCTTTAAGAGCTGTGAATGTTATTATAAAAATCCATCGGCGTTATCTACGAAAATGCTAGAGCACATGGTGACAACTCCAAATTGGATATAACTCTTATTTAAAGGTAAAAACTAGACATTTAAGCATTCATAAATAATAATCTTAATGTGCTCTGTGCTGGGAATACTCAAAATATAAAATATATGGATATTTATAATGGTTTATGCAATGCAATGTCAGATTCATTACAGATATCTGCAGGATGCTCTCATAGATATTTCTGACTATAATTTTATTTTGTGTAGAGGCCGTTAAGAAAGCAAATATAAATTAGAGGAAGGCAAAGAGGAGCGAGGCAAGGCTAGGGATTCAAAGGGGTCAGTTTAACTTCTTCTGTCAGCTGGTAAGTGGGTTAGGTGAGGGTGAGAGCGATTAAATGGGATTTAGTTAGAGTAGTGAAAAGCTCTCATCGTACTAACATGGTTTCCCTTTGCAATCAGTCCCTGCCCTCGGGGAAACAATGACGTCATCCTTTAATCTGACAACTTCTATACGCCTTTGCTCAATCCTCTTTTGTAGCTCTTTGTTGTTCACCGTCAACATGACAGCTGAATGCAAAAAAATAATGAAGTTTTGTTTAGTCAGGTTGTTAAACTTGTAACGCGTTTCGCTTTTGCAGTTAAATATTTTTAAATGTAAAGCTAGAGAGTGAGAGTGTATAAGTCAAATTCTTTAGAATTAAATTACAATTTTACATAAATTATAGAACACACGATCTGTGATCATCAAAATTTGTATATTTGATAGATCCTCATCATTTAACCACACAAAAATATCTGAAGGTTGTTTAATCATCTTAAATTATTTTTTTTAAAGTTGAAAAACATGTCTTGACTAAGTTCATGTGGTAAAATTCTGAGGTAAAAATCCAGCAATCTACATGTGATGATACATGTGATGGGAGATGAAAAATCAAAATTCCCACAACCAAACCACTAGGAATGAAATTAACACGTTAGATGCTGTATATGTCCCCGGGGCATGCACCGCTCCCAACGTGTGTGCGGTTTCAGTTTTAAAACATCATTACCTCAGTGCGGCAGATATTTTTGTTGTTTTTATGAATAATAATGATTCAGATGACTAAATGAGCCATTAGGTTGTTAGATTTGTGTAATATGATAAAGAAATTATGTATTTTTTCATACATGCCTCCGGGGGCATGTGCCGCACTGAATACATAACTGCTTTTATCCAGTGCTGTACATGCACCCCCTCCGCGTCGACTTCAGTGATCAGATGGCTTCGTACCATACGCCAGTACGAAAGTCTATAAAATGGTATCGCAAGGTAATGTTTGAGGTGCTGTTTGGCACAAGTGTGGTCAATTCTTGGATAATATATAATTTACGGTCCTCCAATAAATTGGGAATTACAGAATTTAAGCGAGCCTTAGCTGAAAATTTAATTACTTACAGTAGTGTTAAAGACATACCTTTACCTACATCAATTAACCCCCGAAGAAGGCATCATACATTTATTAAACCGGATGGGCCTGGAAGGAAAAAAAGAAGAGTTTGCATTGGGTGCTATCAAAAATTACGAAAATGCATGTCCAGCAAGGAGGCCACGAAAAAAGTTCGCCGTGTTATTAGTTTTTGTGACACATGCACCAATAATCCAGGGTTTTGCTTGGAATGTTTCAATAGACATCATAATAATTAGACTTCTTATTATGTTATTCAAGAAAAATTCATGATCGAAGAATTTGAAATATATATATATATATATATATATATATATATATATATATATATATATATATATATATATATATATATATATATCTAAATATATATAAATCTCGTGTCACGCTGTTTGTCCGCGATGGACTCCTAAACTACTTAACCGATTTTAAATTAAATTGGCACACCGAGAGCAGTTTGGCCCAACTTGAGAGATAGGCTATTTTAATTTTCTCTGAGACGAACAGGAGTGGGGGTTATAAGAGAGGCCTGAAATTAAAAGTCGCGATATTTCGTTTTCCATTGGTTTCTTCGCAAATGTGCACATAACAAAAGTTGTTTATTTTGTTATTTAGAGTAACTTTTGTCATAAACACTTTCATCGTATTCCGAAGTTTAAATGAGTTATACGCTTATGACTATAGCGGGAGTCAACAATATTATTTGGGACAAAAGACCCAACCGAAATAAATAAAACTCGGTATGTGTATTAGCACTAACGCTTTCATTATAAGAAGCCATACTAACATTTCTAGGGACGGGCAGGAGTGGGGGTTTTAAGGGAAGCCATAAATTAAAAATAGCGATATTTCGTTTCCTATTGGTTTATCGGGAAATATGAACATAACCAAAGTTGTTTATTTTGCTATTGAGAGTAACTTTTGTTATATAAACTTTTTTCGTATACCGAATTATAAACGAGAAATACGCTAAAAATTATAGCGGAAGTGAAAAATTTTATTTGGCACAAAAGACTCAACCGAACTAAATAAAACACTCAGTATGTTTATTAGCACTAACGCCTTCCTTATAAAAAGCCATACTATTTCTAGGGACAGGCAGGAGTGGGGGTTATAAGGGAGACCTGAAATTAAAAATATTGATATTTCGTTTCCTATTGTAGTTTCGGCAAATATGCACATAACAAAAGTTGTTTATTTAGTTATTTAGAGAAATTTGCTCAAGAATATGAACTACCAGGTACCTCACCTGGAAAAATTAATTCAAATGTATGTTAATATTTAGTCCTTAATAATTCAAATCTATGCATAATGCGCAGGAAGCGGGAAATATGACAATATGGAGGACAGTGAAGTCTTACATAAAAAATTAATTTTATTATTAACAAATCTACAGAAACGACGGGTATTAACCCTAAACACTGGGGAGGGTAAATGTCAAAATATTGTGCAAAATAAAGCCTTGCCAAAGAAATACCATCAACATTCAGCCTCAAATGAATTCCCGAGCGAAGCCGGGAATCTGAGCTAGTATATATATATATATATATATATATATATATATATATATATATATATATATATATATATTTAACACTGGACTTTTTTATATTATTATGTTTTTATTTGTTGTATTTAATAAGTTCTTTACTTATTCAGATCTAAATTTTAATAGCATATGTGAAATAACTTTTTTTCTAATTATACAGTTTTTTTATGATATATTACTTGATCCTCTTCCTGCTTTTACTGTCAATTTACTGATGTTAGTTGCAATGATTCAGCAACAAAACCTAAATTTATCTCTTTTCCTTCGACTATTAGGTATTGTTAAAAAACAGATTACAAAAAAAGGTTGCATGTCCCAGGGGGCATGTACCGCCTAAGACGGATACTACCAGGCATGCCCCCGGGGACATGTACCGCCTAAAGGGTTAGGATCGCCAAATAACAACTGCAGTTAACGTGTTAAGAAAGGGCGAAATTCTCTAACAATCAACTCTGATCTAAATTAAATAAATATTGTTTTTTTTCCCAAAAATAAATAATGCCCCATATATTATCAATATATTTTAACCGGGAGAGGGGGGCGTTTTAAGAGATGGGGGGGGGAGACACAAAATGGGAACAATTTATCTCTAACTAAAACTGTGTTACAAATATTTCTCCTGAGATGGTTAGGGTAGAGGATCAAATTAATCTGACACAATAAAAATTCATTGTTTCCGGTTGTTTTGGTACCGGCTGCAGTAGTTAATCTTAACTAGCTATCACTGATGATGGAGCTTGCTCTGCAAAATTGCACTTTGCATATTAAAGTACTTGTAGAGGATAAGTTCTTTTAGCATATTTCCCTTAACACTCCAATACACGCGCCCCCTAGTGAGACATAAATACACGCGTGTCATCTGTCAGATGACTGTTCACTTATTTGTCAAAAGTGAATAATATAATTGTTTTTTCGCAATTTTGCAGGAATAATGGTGCATAGAATGATGAGCAAATGTTCATCAATTTATATTTGAAAAATATTATCTGTATATAAATCTTCAAAAATATAAAATTTGTGTAACACAGTTGCCACGGTAGCTTAGTTTCAATTTTATTCCTTATCACTGGCTTGCAAAAGGTAAATCAACTAGTAAACCTAGGAACTCAACTCTTATCAGTCTTGTAAGATAGTTTCAGAGAACATAATAATAATGTAAAATGTATGAACACATTGAACATTGAGCCTCATTTCTAGAACTTGGAAAGTTACTCAAACAAATGGAAATGACCAATAAAAAAATACTAAAAAAACTAAGAACCTTTGCTTTTAAAAAATTAAACTTAAATTTCACTCTGAATCATTTTCATTACCCACACCCACGTTACATCCATCAGCATAAGAAAAGGCAGAGTGTTGCAGACATAAATATTGGCCACATCCCTTGCAAGAATATTTGGTGTATCGTTTTGTTTTATTTTCCACGTAAAATCCACAGCGCTGGCGTACACCAGCATCAGTAGCTGCTGAGTTGCTTGAAGCTCGTGGTGGTATTTGATCATCGGGAAGGAGTTCTCGAAGACATGAGGTCATGGTGCATGGCAAATTGCTGAGCTGCTCTCACATAATCAACTGATCTCTGATGAATTCATTCCCCAGTTCACGAAGGAAAAGTCGTCGAGTTGGCACGTTTTGTCCGTTCCCCAGACTGATGACTTGGCCGTTGATACGAGCTACATCGAAATCGGGTATTATGAAAAACTTACATTTTTACAGGCGTGTCATCTGTGAGATTCTCTCGGCCAAAACACGCGCAAACTGCACTGGACGAACGCTCACCGGCAACAGATCTGTCGAGCTAAGCGAGCTTGAGGAATACTAGGGCGGGGGACCAGACTCTCCTCCCTCCATCAAACTTATGACGAAAAAACAGAACTGGTCATCTGTGAGATGACGCGCGTGTATTGGAGTGTTAAAGGAAATCGCTATTCAGGTCGTACTCGTAATGGGATTTTTGAAAAAGGTTCCTCAAATGTTCATCAATCACTCTTATGACATGAGGAAAATGTGAACGCTCTAGCGATCCCAATTTTTGTCTGATCGCTACTAAACTCGATATTTAAACGTTTAATGGAAAAACAAAGGTCAAGTTCGTTAATGGCTAAAATCAGAACAGTGGGAGTGGGGAGGTTTAGAGGGGAGAAATTCAAAAATTCGAAATATCTTGGTTGTTGTGATTTGGCTCGAATAATTGTATATTATCAATCTTATTGTAAATGTAATGTTCTTTAAATGTTGTTATGTACGTGTTTGCTACGCATGTCATAATAACTATAAGCTGTTACATCAAGAACCACTTCAGTAACCCCCCCCCCCCCTTTCCACTCTTTGGTGTTTTACACACAAATAAAGAATAGATGGTGAGATGAGATCACAAGTACGTTATATTAGCACGTGGGAAATCAGCTTAGTTTATACTTACAAAATCACTGACCTTTTTGTTGATCTTGATTTGTTACAAAGATTATAACTTATATTTAAAAAAGTCCGTCACGCAGGGGCTGCGTAAATTAAGCAGATTTCCCCTGTGAAGTTTTACAATAGAGAAATCTGCATACTGGTAACACAATACCACCGTGATTAGATAATGAGAAATCTTACAGTTAATTAATATAAATACCCAACTGAAACGGCTTCTGAATTGTAAGAATAATTTATATTTTAATAACTCAAATTTTAGTAGTCCAAGAACTAAATAAGGGAGGGGGTGGCGGATGAACAGAACGTATTTGCATAAATCTCACAAAGTAAGGAAGGTAAGGTAAGGTTAAAAACGCCAGGTTAGAAGAAGAGGCTTTCTCCGCCTGAGCCGAGAAATGACGAAGATGGCCGACGTAATCCGAACTATACCCGACCACAAGCTTCATAAAAATGCAAATATCTCGGTTAATTTTCAAGATAGAGAATAAATGTATATAAAAATATTTATAGTAAATTTAATTTGCAATAAGATTGGTTCAATACAATTCTTCGATCCGATGCATAATAACGGAGATATTTTGAATTTTTGAAAATTCCCCTCTAAACCCCCCCTCCCACTTGTCCGATTTCAGCCGTTAACGAACTTGATCTTCCTTTTTACATAAAACGATTGAATACGGAGTTTCGTAACGATCAAACAAAAATTGCGACCGCTAGAGTGTTAACAGACAAATATATATATATATATATATATATATATATATATATATATATATATATATATATATATAGTTTTGAACGGACCTCATTTTCGTCATCTCCTGGGTAGGATCGATGGACATTTGAAGAAATTTTTCGAAAATCGCGTCATGAGTACGACCTCAATAGCTGATTTCCCTTCTGCTAAAAATGTAGTTTTCGAATGCAGACCAGACTTATGGAGATGCTGGAGTGGCCTAGCAGACTGCTGCAGATTATTGAACACCAACCGGCCGAGATCTCGCTCTCAATTTACTAACCTCAGAGGCTCGCCACACTCTAAGAAATGTGTATATTATTATACAAATATAATGATGTTAACAACCAAATGCCAGACAAATGGGGTCAGAACCCAGAAAAAAGAATAAAATTAAATTTAAGGTAAAAAACTCTCTTTTTAACACTTCATAAGTGATATTGTAATTGAGTTTTTAACTAGCATAACTCAAAATATAAAGTCATCTATAAATAGATAATTTTATACAATTTAAGATTCATTATAGCCCTCATTAAGAAAATTATAATTGTTTTTGGTGCCATTAACTCAATAGACATTAGAACAGTGTACAAGTTTTGTCAAGACATTTATTTAGGTATTTAAAACTGAGGTATTTGCAGTAGCTGTGTTAAATGGTTAAGGGCTGCTACAGTAGCTATCAGCGTAATTATATAGTGCTGGGGGCAGGTGATGCCTTGTCAGGTGCAGTCGATGCGTCTTATTGATCAGTTTATAGCTAAACCTCAAAGTTCATACGCATTGCACGGCTAATATCTGAGAAAACGAAATTGTTAATAAAAGACTAAATATATTAGTTGCATATTTCTTCGTTTTAAATAGTGCAAAACCATAGGTTTTATTAAGAAGGAACAATGCAGAAAATATCTAGTTAATAGGCGCAAATAAAAATTCCCAATGCCGTGTAGTTTTAGTAGATTTCCCTTATGGGAAATCAGCTATTGAGGTTGTACTCATGACGGAATTTTCGAAATTTTTCTTCAAATGTCCATCGATCCTACCCAGGAGATGACGAAAATGAGGTCCGTTCAAAACTGTATATATATATATATATATATATATATATATATTTGTCTGTTACCGCTCTAGCGGTCGCAATTTTTGTCTTATCGTTACCAAACTTGATATATAATCGTTTTATACAAAAAGAAAGATCAAGTTCGTTAACGGCTGAAATCGGACCAGGGGGGAGGGGGGGTTTAGAGGGGGAGGATTTCGAAAATTCTTAATATCTCCGTTATTATGCGTCGGATCGAAAAATTGTATAAAACCAATCTTATTGCAAATGTAATGTTCTATAAATGTTGTTATGTACATTTTTTCACTATCTTGATTATTTACTGAGATATTTGCATTTTTTAGTTTTCGGTCTTCAGTAAAGCCCCACTCCTACTCATCTCATATTTTCAATATTCTATTATGTTATGAAGCACATTATTTGAAACATAAATACCAAATATTGTTCTCATTGAACTTTTAAGTTTTGAGATAAATCCAAATATGTGGTGCACGTGGGAAATCTGCTTAGTTAACGCAGCCCCTGAGTGACGGACTTTTTATAAGTGCATGGAGTTTTGACGTAATAGCTGAGCCAACATTTGAAAAGTAATACCTTCATCTGATTCACTCTGACTTTAGAACTAGCATGAGATCAGAAGAACTGTTGCCCTCCAAACACTATAAAAAACCTATGCATTATTTAGTGAATCATATTTTTTCGGCTTGAGTTAAATGATCGAGAGATGCTAAAATTCCGCGTAAAAAATTCCGATACGCAGGGGCTGCGTAAATTAAGCAGATTTTCCACCTTCTGGTTTATCACACGTGTGATCACATTTCACCACATATTCTCTATTACAGCGTAAAAAAAAATCCGTCATGCAGGGGCTGCTTATACTAAGCAGATTTCCCACGTGAAGTTTTACTATAGATAAATCTGCATACTGCTAAAACTTAACAGCACAGTGAATATTAAGTGAATAAATACAAACGGCAATGAAAAATATTTCAGTTAATTTTTATTACCACTAAACGTAAAGCTCTAAATTGTGAGCAAACAACCACCTGCCAACCACTCAGAGGTGAACAGATAGATAGAAATATTCTTCACCGGAAAGAAAAACAATTACTAAAATATACCTGAATATAACATATTAACGTTATTGAAAACTATTTATTATATCTAGTACTGTAATTTATAATGAAGCAGAATAATTTTTATCTCAATCACTCAAATTTTAGTAGTCCATGAACTAAAGAAAGGGGTGGTGGATCAACAGAACGTATTTGCATATATATCACAAAGAAGACGCTTACACAAGCCTCTACACCAATTTCACGAGAGCCGAACAGTTACGGAAACGGTCGAATTAACTTTCATCGAAATCGCACGAGCACAACCTACAATAGCCGAATATGGAAATTGTAAATATCTCGTTTAATATTCAAGATGGAGAATAAATGTATATGACAATATTTACGGTAGATTTACGAACTTAATCTTTCATTTTGCATAAACCGATTAAATATCGAGTTTGGAAGCGATCAAATAAAATTTACGACCGACAGAGCGTTAATAGACATATATATATATATATATATATATATATATATATATATTTGAACGGACGTCATTTTGCCATCTCCTAGGTAGGATTCATGGACATTTGAAGAAATTTGTCGAAAATCCCGTCATGAGTAAGACCTCAACAACTGGTTCGGTTAAGAGAAATCTGGTAAAACATTGAGGAGTAGAAGGGACATGGGAAGGGGGTTACTGAACACAAAAAACTAGGAATAACACGCCTAATGTATTATGTAAAACAATCAATGGACAACTAAATGCTGAATATCACCGAAACGTAAAAAATGTTGTTTTCATTCCAACATTCCTTCGTAAATATTCCCACCCACTTTGGAATTTGGTGTCAGAGACCCTAATCGATCAAATGACAACTGTGCTTTTTCTTTCTTATTTGGAAAGCGTGTTTGTTCAGAATTCTAAAGGATTTCTTTGTATTGGGGAAAACGAGTTGGCGAATAAAAAGAAGTGAAGAAAGAGATAAAATGAGATTGAATGAGAGGGCGTGAGCAAATAAGTAAAATAAGGTCATTCCAGAAAATAAGAAAGACTATGAGAGAAAATATTAGTCACTAGAAAGCTTCTATTAAATAGCTTATTTATTTATAATCCTTAGCCAATAAAGCAGATTTCTTAGCACACAATCATAAATTAACTATGTTTTAATTACTTTTGAGTGTTTATTTTGTACTTTTAATTAAATGCCAGTTTATTTGTAGTATTAAAGAACTTTTTATTTTAATTATTCGTCGCCCACCCGCTATTCTTTGTAAGTAAATGTAAAACAAAAAGATGAAAGTAGTCTGATAATTGTAGGATATTAAATGCTAAAATTTACTATTATAGGCCTTGATATAACTGTTTTCTTAATACTTTCTGATCTCTGGCCAGATATTCCAGATCCCATTTCCACAAAGTACTTTTTTGAAAACAATTTTGAAAACGATCAAATAATCGATAAAGAAAAGAACATTATTGAACGAAAAATTAAAGAGTATATTCATATTAAATTAATAAAAAAACAGTAAATAAAACCAGAAATTAAATACCTTCATCATTTATTCTACAATACTCTATTTTATTATTAGGAAATTGATTTTTAAAATAAAAGTATGACGCGAAATAATCCAGTTCAAGGTTTGACGCCTGGCATAACCTGCTTTGGGAATCTCAGTTTCAACGCCCTCCACAGTGTGGATAGGTTGGTTTCAACGAATGTAAAAAGGGGACGAGCACTTCATAACTTTAAATAGGCAATATGTAATTAGAATTAGTAAACACATTATTTTTGAAAGCACTTATGAATGTGTTCAATTCATGAATTTTCTTCTGTTTTTATAAATTAATGATACTATTTTTTGAAAGGAAATATTATCAGGGGAGGACCCCTGAAGAGGTGTTATGTCAGTCACGACACATGTAGGGCAATGTTGAATAAATTGTACAGGGAATGAAAGCTGTTTTTATATTGGTATCCATTGCCACAAAACTATGAAGAATATTTGAGATTACTGGGTCCAGAATATGAAAAATAAATTTATGGGTCACATTTTATGGAATCTGTGTTAGACGTTAAAAGACGTTCGTTGCTCATCAGATTTTAAGATTTTTTTTTTTAACCGGGCTACAGAAATTTGAATTTCTATTCCATCTTTAATCTCAGTTTTAACAATAACAAATATTCCGATTAGTAAGAATAGTTCCACTTCCGCTGTCGCTGCCTATATTGTTTCTTTAACAAATCTCTGTGGACCGCCAGATTTTCTATTTCATAGCATATTCGACATGCTTTATGAAATCCAGTCAAGACTTAATACCTGTGTTTTGGCCTTAGAAATAGAGAGCAAAGTTTTGAGTATCTCAATATTTGGGGTGCTTTCAACGTCATTATTTGTACAAAGTGACGTCATTCCGCATTATCTTTACCGCCTAATATACGATGTTTTAAACCAAATCATCGTACACACTATTAGCAATAGCTTCTTGGTTGGTTCCTTGGAGGAAGCCTCTAACATGAAGACTCATGAAACAGACCAATATTTCTACATGATACCCATGACATCACAGATGAAACATGGAGTAATTCTTAGCGGCGAATAACCAGAATGCTAGGTTTACAGCAGCACCAACATTTATCAGTTTTCTAATTGAATGGTTGTAATATAATCACTTTTCGGAAACATGTCTTAATAACAGGAAGTCTTCTCACCAATTTTATAATTATAGAACAAGACCTTTCGGCACTTACCTACCATCATCAGGTACTAACAAACGAACAAAAAAGAAACATGCTTAGACCAAGTGATGTATCCAATAATTACAATTGAAATGTTTTAAAGAAAATAGAATAATATATCCAATTTTATGTTTAGGCAGATACCACTCCGTCTCTCCAGCTCAATGAAAAGGGGTTTCAGTTATGCTCAATAACCATAATCACCATAATAAATTTATTGAACATGGCCACAAAACAATTCAGACACTGTAACTCCTTTCTTTACAGTGAGCTGGAGAGACAGGGGTTTTTGCCTAAACGTGCAACTGGAAATGTAGAGTTCTGTCCTGCTGAGTAGGCCTCCCTGTTTCTCTGCTAGTAGCCAGTAGTCGACCAAAGCCGTTGCGCTAACATCTATTATACAGTAAAGGAAGGTTATTTATTTATTTATAGAACACTAGCTCAGATACCCGGCTTCGCTCGGGAATTCATTTGACGCTGAATGGTGATGGTATTTTTTTGGCAAGGCTTTACTTTGCACAATATTTTGACATTTACCCGTCCCAGTGATAAGGGTTAATACCCGTTGTTGGCATTTGTTAATAATAAAATTAATTTTTTATGTAAGACTTCACTGTCCTCCATATTGTCATATTTCCCGTTTCCTGTGCATTATGCATAGATTTGAATTATTAAGGACAAAATATTAACATGCATTTGAATTAATTTTTCCAGGTGTGGTACCTGGTAGTTCATATTGGAAAGAATTGTTGAGCAAATGTCTCTAAATAACAAAATAAACCACTTTTGTTATGAGCATATTTGCCGAAACCCCCAATAGGAAACGAAATATCACTATTTTTAATTTCAGGCCTCCCTTATAACCCCCACTCCTGCCCGTCCCTAGAAATGTTGGTATGGTTTATTATAATGAAGGCGTTAGTGCTAATACACATACCGAGTGTTTTATTAGTTCGGTTGAGTCTTATGTGTCAAATAAAATTGTGACTCCTGCTATAATTTTTAGCGTATAACGCCTTTATACTTCGGTTACGACCATAGTGTATATAACAAAAGTTTCTCTAAATAACAAAATAAACAACTTTGGTTATGTGCATATTTGCCGAAACCCCAATAGGAAACGAAATATCACTATTTTTAATTTCAGGCCTCCCTTATAACCCCCACTCCTGCCCGTCCCTAGAAATGTTAGTATGGCTTATTATAAGGAAGGCGTTAGTGCTAATTCACATACCGAGTTTGGTTTAGTTCGGTTGAGTTTTTTGTGCCAAATAAAATTGTTGACTTCCGCAGTAGTTTTTAACGTATAACTCATTTATACTTAGGTATACGGCAAAAGTGTATATAACAAAAGTTACTCCAAATAACAAAGTAAACAACTTTTATTATGTGCATAATTCCGAAAATGCCATAGGAAACGAAATATCGCTATTTTTAATTTTAGGTCTACCTTATAACCCCCACTCCTGTTCGTTTCAGAGAATATTAACATAGCCTAAGTCTAAGTTGGGTTAGTAGTAATATATATATACCAAGTTTCATAAAATTCGGTTCAGACGTTCATGCGTAAAAAGGTAACAAACAAACAAACATACACGAAAGAAACAAAATGCAGTTATGGTGTCTATGACATGTGAAACGAAAAGTTATCGTGAAATTTCGCGAAAAAAATCAATGTGCAGACAGAGGTTACAATTGTGTATATATATATATATATATATATATATATATATATATATTTATAAATGATAGATGTTTTTTATGTTCAATATATGGATATATTTATTCATTATTTATTTGATTTCAACTACATTTTTAATTTATTAAACTATCGTATATTCGTTTTATGTTTGGCTTTAATTTTAATATTTCTAAGATAGGACTTTTTTGTAAGATTGTTGTTAGTATGTAACTCTATTTTTGTTAAATGTAATTATTGGATACATCACTCGGCCTAAGCATGTTTCTTTTTTGCTTGTTTATTTGCACCTGAAGATGACACGATACCGTATTGCCGAAAGGCCTACTGCTTTAAAGCACTTTAAGTCCTTTATCCCAGATCTGCACTCCCACATCCAGCAATATACAAATTATATTCACTTTTCCCTGTTAATTATCCATAAAAATAAAAAATAAATAAATTCGTAAAGTCCATAAGGCTACTTTTGCCGTATGTTGAAAAAAAACCTGTGATTTAAAAAAAAAAAACATTCAATGCTTACTGAATACGAGTGTAATTTGAGTTTCATATATAAATGAATATCCGAAGACAGTTTCGATGCAGCAGCTGAAATATCAGTATTCACTACCGTCATGCATTTAATGAACACCATGGATTTGTTATCCAGGTTTGTTCACAAATATTTTTTCCCATTCGAATGAGGATACAATTGCTTTCAACTGCCGAGGTAGGACAAAAAATATCTGAATTTTACGGTTTAAAACTAGAGCCTTCGTGTAATTTTTTTTAAAGGTTTATATTTTTTTTCACGGTGTGATGTTTGTGAGTCGTGATTGAAATAAAATCCGCCAACCGGAAATGTATTTTAATAACACAGTTTTTTTTTTTGTAGACTAGATTGCTCATAGCTATATGAAATGTCATATTTTTATTTTACGATTCCTCTGTCCCCGGGGAATCTTAATATTCCATTTTACTAAGCAGGGGCAGAGTAAAAACAACAGATTTCCCTTGTTTTGTTTGTATATTTATATTCTTTTTCTGTAATCGTTGAATAATGGTAACATTACTAAACTGAAATGAGTGAAGAAAGTGAAACATTTTGCAATAGAGTGAAGAATGTGAATTGCCTTCTTAGTAACATTAGTAATAAGTTGGAAATTAAATCCTTTTAAATGTTCCTTAACATTGTAAGAATTTGTTAAAACAAATAAATTGAAATGTGAATGAATTATTGGTGGAAATAATCAATATATTTTAAAATTTAAATATAATAATAATTACCTTCCTTGTTTATAACTGCACTACTTCACAATCATCACTAGTTGTTTTATAACTATGCTTATAACCTTTCACAACCATGCTTATAACCTTTCACAACCATGCTTATAACCTTTCACAACCATGCTTATAACCTACCAACAACATACACCATAATCTCCACAACATCCTAATTTTGTTCATATTCTTGTTAGATCTGATCATGTATTACACGATTACAGAAACAATTTAATATTACACTCGTGACGAAAGTAGAATTTACAACTCTCTTGAAATTGCCACACTCGCTTCGCTCGTGTGGGTAAACGTTTCACTCGAGTTGTAAAATGATCTACCTTCGTCACTTGTATAATAAATAACTATTTTTGTTTTAAGGTAAATCGACATTGCAGTAGTATCTCTAATAAATGAATAATAATACAATATTCTTTTTTCTAAAAGCCGAAGCGAAAGCGGTCATATGCTTACTTTTTAATGAGGTCCTAAGTTCCTCTGTAAATTCTTTGTTAGCTTCTAAGGCCTCCCTGACGAAATTGTTATCTCTGCCGAGGTTACCGTCTTATCAAATAATTATACATGCATAAATTTTGGTACGTTCATATCCGCCCATATTTGTTGCCCACAGTATGGTGACTTATATATGTGGGTACCTTCTAGCCTATCGCTAAACATGCGTGACACCAAACAAATAAAACCTTCTAGCCTGTGTGTAGTTGCCTCCTCAGTTACATCGAACAATTCCGGGTCTCGCTCATGGGTGTAGCAAGCTGAATGTCTTGTTCTTCCTCCAATGGTGTCAATTAGTTTGTTTGTTTGCTCGTGTTCGTCTTCGTGTGTCTGTATGTGTACACTCTCACATTTTTCTCTGATACCAGAAAGGATTGACGGAAATTGTAAGAAGGTTTTGAAAAGTGAAAAGATAGGTCATGTCACACCTTAATACGAACAGAGAAATATTTCTGAAACTGTGCCAAGTAAAACTTTTATGTAAAATATGTTTCTTAATTCCAGATACATGGGTCATAATTATATCGGCCAACTCAAAATATTCATGTAATCACATAAAATGGTCAATCAAAGATTCATTTTACTATTCTTTTTTGTTGACCGAAATGCTTTGATTTTAATTCTGTTGTGACGTTACCTCCTCGGCAAGGAAAGATAATAATATAAACAGCTTATTTTAGTGTGAACTTCTATTCTTGAGTTTTCGTAATTAATTCGTGTTGATAATTCGGACATTTATGAGTTTATGTACGACTGTGATGGCAACAACTCAAATCCTACGTGATTACATGTTTTTTTTCCTTTAAAAACAGGAAATATTTAAAAGCATATTCAGTTTCGGAATTGGTTATGCAAAAATTACTAAAGGACGAGTTCATCCAGCCTATAATTTTATGTTACAAATATATTTGTCTTCACTTTAAAGGCCATATAATTAGGAGCCATATTCACTTTACTGCCATAAATATTTTAGTGATAAATGACCATAACAAATATTAGTTTTTGTCTTCTTTTCCCATGTGTTGAGCTTCTGATGTCTGGATCATTTTAAAAAAAAAATTACACACTTATTATATTTAATGTTAATTCATATGATAGGTTTATATAATCGAATGTTATTATAAATTTGGTTTCTAGAAATTCTGGGCCTAGTATTTTTTATATAGTTAGTATTTGAAATGTAAACAGTTTAGGTAACGACGTCTTGAAAAGCAGACTTTATCCAACCTTTTTTACGGTTCCTAAGATATTCATGAAAATATCTTGTTGCAGTGAAGCCTCAAGAACGCACAGAGAACATTATTTTATTAATAAAGGAATTTAATTTTGTTTATGTTTTACCACAGAGTTAATTAAAAGAAATCCACAGTCAAATTTAAGTATTTGTTAGTCCTCCGGCGGGCGCGCCTATTTGAGTTACGTTAGCGGGCGCGCTGCGGTGTTTGGACCGCATTTTGTTTTTTTCTATTTTTTATTAGAAAATAAGCAATAACTTACTTATTTATGTTGTTTATTCATTTTTGCTTTGGTTTTACAGTAATTCTAATGCATGAAAATTATACGTTATCATATTGCTAAGTAAAGGATAGCTACAATTTTTTTTTTTATAAATAGCTTTGAAATATAAAAAACAACCTTGCAATAGGTAGAATAATGATTGAGATATTTTAATAATAAATTGTTTATTATAAATAACCACCAACATAGGATATTCAGGAACGTAGGAATAGTGGTATAGGAACAATAATTTTATGTTTTATAATATTATTTTACAGACTAAAAATAGAGTAAAATTATTAATTATTTTCATAAAGTTTGAACAAACATTTTGTAATATAAATACAGAGTAATAGTATATTAGTAATATAATAAAATATAAGTTCAAGGTTATAAATGATCAAAAACAGAACACATATTCGGTTCAAAATTTGCAAGAAAAAAATTTAATTTATCAATTAGGAAATAGAAAAAATGAACTTTTTTTTATATTACAGAACAAAAATCAAACTTCTTCTTCCTCGTATAAAGCATTTCCCTGACAATTATTGCACGTTACTTGATGGATACTGTGATTTCGGAATCTGTAACACTAAAGGGCGCGCCGCGGTGTTTGGACCGCAGTTACTGAACTCACGCAAATAAGGCAGAATAGCTACTGAGGGTAAGGGGAATGGTGGGGGGCATGACCGACTCAACATGTCAGAACATGTTGATATACAAATACCTGCAACCCCCAGCCCGCTGGAGTCATTTCTATTCCTAGTATTTTGACAGATGTTCAGATTGCGGTCCAAATGCAGCAGCGCGCTCGCCGGAGGGTTAAAACAGAAAGAAAATTGCAAAATTTTAAATATTCCACAATATTATAAAGCTATAGTTTATATTTAGTTGGGCACAGGGGAAGGAGGCTCTGGTTAATAGGTTGGTATTAACTCACTTTGTAAACCTATAGATGTGGTTCGATTTTCGCCTGGTCAATAGGAATTTATTTAGTTACAACTAAATAAATAAAATCGTTAGTTCCACCCTGGCTAGAAAAGAGTGGCACTTGTAGACAGGCTTAGCAGCATAAAACGGATGTTAATATATGTATTTATACACACACACACACACACACACAAATATATATATATATATATATATATATATATATATATATATATATATATATATTGTCAATTGAAGACCTCTTAATTAAGCGTGAATGGAGGCTTAAACCCATAGAGACGGACAACTTCGGGCTCATTAAGCGACAGTTTAGGAATTGAATTACGAATTAGGTTTGAATGTTGTTTGTGAGGTATTTAGTAATTGATACGAATGATGGCATTCACAGTTAATAATTGAGACTTTGCGAAAGTGGTCCGGATTGGTTTGGGAGAGCAAGCGAGGAGTAGAACAGTTAGCAATAAATAGTGAAGCACAGTTAAACAGAGTTGTGAGTCGAGTTAGTTGTTTAACAATGACTGAGCTACCTGATTGTAGATGTTGCCTACAACTTGACCAAACAACATCTCTCCAACAATTCGGCCACCGCTATCCCTTCGCCCGCTTTTCATGGCTGTCCTCTAAAGTAGTAAATCCTTCTGTAATAGCACATTTCGTGATAAATGTAAGAGGCAAACTTGTCGCGAGTCAAGTTGTGTTTTTATAAACAGCTCAGTTCATTTTCATTTCATGGTAAGGAGCTTTTATAATTTTAGAAGACAGTATACCTAAGCATTAATAAAACATATTAGAGCTATTCATGCTATTTATTATCATGTTTTATGGCGCGCATGTGTGAATTTAGAGTGAACACCTCAACTGGGCTCGTGCTAAAGTTTACATAAGGGTTTATAATTACGTTTCATTTAAATAATAATAAAAAACCTCCCTCTTTGATTAAAATTGACTAAGGTGGAGGGCTTAAATAAGATTGGGGATTCACAATTACATATTTATCTGTTCCAAATTAGTGATATTTATTTGTTATGTAGAGCTCCGCAGCTATGGCGACTTGGCTCTTCTTAAACATGTGAGAAAAACAAAACAAAAACACCAGATTTTTCTTTTGTGTTCGCTGTCCTATCCAGTAAATTTATTTCTAGTCTTTTTTTAAGGGTGTCAAACAAATCTAAACCCAGAACGCATTCTAGAAATGAACTTGTTTTCATTACCTGCTCTTTTTCAATATAAAATTCTTTCTTATTTCATAAAAAAGGCTGTCACACAGCTGCCGTACAAACTAATCAGATTTCAAATCTTCAACTCTGCGTAAACAACCTTTAAAATGTTTAAAGTGCAAAATGGAGATGTGCTTGGAAGAATTTGGTTTGGTCTCTGGAATATAGTTCTGCTTCTCTATCGATTTCATGTTTCTCCTTTAATCGGTACCAATGTAAAAAAGGAAAAGATTAAAACACATTTCCCATGCATCAGCATATTGCGGAAATCGCGTTTGTATGAGTACGGGTATTGGTTAATATTGGAGTTAGAAATTATAATAGGTACATAAAACAAAAACTAACTTTTTGAATGTGGTTAGCCCTGAAATACTGTAGTGGAACCTCTGGGTCTTCCTTTTTTCCAATTACTCAAAAACCCCTATGTTTTGATCCGATTTTGTCTATTGAATTTACTTTTTATTTTTACATACAATATTCAAATGCGAATTTTATAATTAGGATATTTTAAGGGGTAAAAAAGGTTCTTACTTCACAAAATGAGCATGTATTGTGTAATCATGCTTCCTGGAAATTAGCTCGAGTCGGCTTGTGCCCGATTTAAAATTTTCTTCCAATCAGGCCTATACCCCATTTCTTAACAAAGACTTGGTTTTGAATTTTAAGGAGTTTGCAACAGCCCCAAAGCTTCGCTGGCAATTTTTAAAAATGCACAAGACGCTAAAAGCCTTCCAGAATGGCTTTGTTAGAAGGCTAGTCAAACACACGTCACTGCAGAGAGCCACTAACAAAGTCATTCACTCCACCCTTTCCCTCGAACCCATCTCCCACTCCATCTCCAAAAGGCACATCAAATTTTTCGACTCCCTTTCCCATCACGATAATCCCCTCTACTCCTCAATCACCCCTCCCCGGCATCCGACGAATTGGCAGAGGGCCGAGTTAGACGAGCCTCTCGTTGATCTCGTACGGATTGCTGAACCCCCTCCCCCTCCATAACACACACACAACATATTTGCACACTCAGGGTTCAACCCACAAATAGAGCATTAGATTAAGTTAGGATAAGCCCATAGTTTTAAATAAATTAGGATAGTTATAGATTAGTAGAACACTTGCCCCTCGAGAACGCTTACGACCCGCCCCACTTAGTGTAGTTTAGTTCAGTTAAGTTAGTAATTTAGTCATATTTGCCCACAATAATTCTTGTTTATTTTATGTACTCACAATCATATTTTGTTCCTGATTTTTTCCCCTGGCATGGTAAGGCTACTTTCATCTTTTTCTTCTTATCTTCTCTCCCACTATCCCTTTCCCTTCTTCTTTCGTTTTCTCCTATATAGCTAACACCCCTCTCGGTACCGCCCGTTACCGAGAATCCCTCACCCAAGCTCTATTACAACCTATCACCTTCACAACTCCCCCTTATAATAGAGCTCACTGCTCAGGAAAAGGGAAACTGCCTTCACCCTCTAGGTCTGACAGCCTATCCCACCGACCAAGGCAAAAGCAAACTAGGGCCTCAGATAAAAAAAAAAAAAAAAAAAAAAAAAGAAAAGCAAGACACCAACACCCAGACAGCAGACAGTCTCCTGCAAGGAAGTTCAAATAATCTACATCAGTACTCATAACTTCTTACCATCGAACCCAACGGAACACTTGAATTCAATCGAGATTGCTCAATGATAAAGCAAAAATTGGTTGTGTATGAGTTTAAATACTCACATATCAGAATCATCTTTTGTAGAACACATTGGAAATAGATTCAGAAGAACAACCTAAATTCTTGGCTTGGCTTAAGAAGCATATTTTACATCTTCCCTCCCTGAATATTAGTAAATCTATTATTTTTTTTCCCAGGACGAATCAGTCAAAATTACTCTACAACTATGTCTGTTGGAAACAATTTAATGAAACCTTTCTAGTTAATAACTAGTTAAGGTGTTTTATTTTGTGTTTTCACATGAAAAGTTTACAGCTCATTTAATAGGGGCGAATCAGGAGTTAGGTGGTGACTGCATAGGGATGTAAGATTTTTTTTTGTTTCAAATCAAAGGAAGAACATGAAAGGTCTAAGGAAAAGGAAAACCTTCTTTTGAGAGTTGAAAGCTTTTGCCAAAATTACCTCAGTTATAAAGGAGTCGGATAAAAGGAGTCAGCAAGAGATTAGGGAAAGCTGGGCAAGGCTGCAATATCCTACCCCCTCAAACAATATTTTGCACAAACCTGATATCGCTGTTTATTTGGTTAGTCTCGCTCTGCTCTCTCTCTCCCTCACTTTTTACATCAGCTATTATTTTAGGTTTTGTTGGCAATGGAACATAACTCGTAATGAATCGACAAGAAGAGTTGCCCACTTTTCGGAATTCAAGCCGGTTGACACACATACTCACCCACAAACCACGCAGATAATACACACACACACACACACACACACACACACACACACACACACACACACACAAACACACACACACACACACACACACACACACACACACACACACACACATATATATAATATCTCACAAGGTGGCACATGTTAATATTTAGAAAATGGTAAGAGAAATTGGAGGGAGGAAGATAGATATATTGATGCTTTTAGCAGATTTCCCTTAAGGTCAATTCATCAGCTAGAGGTCAGTTCATAACCAGCTATAAATATCTCCGTTACTATACGTCGGATCGAAAACTTGTATAGAACCATTCTGATTGCAAGTTAAATTTACTATAAATATTGTTATATACATTTATTCTCTATCTTCATTATTAACCGAGATATTTGCATTTGTATTAAATGTGGGCGGGCAACGGACGAAAGTGAATTTCCCACCAAAACTAGTTCGGCCGTTTTCGTAACTGTTTGGCTCTCGTGAAATTTCTCTACTGTAATACTTCACGTGGGAAATCTGCTTAGTTTACGCAGCCCCTCCGTGACGGACTTTTATTGTCATAGGACAAATGACTCTCTATTACGGACAATTGACAAGCACGCTTGTTATTGTACTACTTATAAACTAAATTAAACTAATATAAATTAAATTAAAACATACACAACATAAACATAAAGAAACAAAAAATAAAACTAATATAAAAATGGTTTTGTCATATCCCCATCTCGGTCGTTAGAAAATGATTAATGCAGGCCCTTCGGAATGATGATGACGATTTTGTTTCTTAAGGTTAAGCATTTAAAACTTAGAACGGAACATCCGTTTTTGCCATGTTAAGGAGAACATCCTTCTGACAGACTGTGTCGTCAAACACTTCTTGTAAGTGTGCAATAATACAAATCACATACACGAACACACACTCCGACTATTTCTTCCATTTTTTACTGGAAAAGAGCATGTTTTTTTTACTTCATTTCAGGAAAAGTGCCAAGTATTAAAAATCAATCAAAAAATACAGTTATTACATAATAAAATGTAAAATACAAAATAGTAAAGTCATATACATACAAAGAGGAAAATGTGTTTCAAAAATAATGTATTCATCAATAGGAACTCACCAAATTCGAAATGTTAGGAAAAACTATGCATTGTATGAAAATATCATGTCAAATCGGCGATATAGCCTAGTATAGAAATCTTTTCTTCCACATTAGTAAATAGAGAAAAAATTTCTATATGGCTACATCACTCCAACAAAGAGTTTACATAAGTATTGCACAGTTTTTTTGAACATTCAAGTTAATTAGGGGTCCCACAATTGACACATTTATATGCTGTCATTCTGTTCTTCTGATAAGGACAGTATCTGCAGTTCTTCTTTTTGTCCAATTTATCAGTTTTCGTTGTCGCGGAAGGTTCTTCTGTTCTCGATGTTGATGGTCCCCGTAACCTTCTGAGGAACATCCGTCTGTGGGACGGAGGGGAGACTTAGCTCTTAGAGGAACACCAGTCTGTGGGACAGGGTGGTTCACAGCAAAATGTCTCCTGTCAAGGTGACTCAGGTAGTATCAGCACTTGAACCACTAGGCTCCACTCCGGGATGACAACTGAAGACTCCCTTAGGCCCACAGCCTTTTACGACCGATTAGAGCCCCACGACCGGACTAAAGAATAACTATACCCGTCTGCCAGACAGATGTTCCGTTCTAAGTGTTAACTCTCTTGCAACAAAAGCAGAGAAAGACTGGCGATATATGTTGGTTCTGCAGAATGCTAGTTGGAAATTATTTACTAGTCTTTCACTATGTACAGTAATAAAACCCTCATACGGATGTCTGGGCACTCCAAAATCCTGAATTTTCTTCGCAAGACACAATATATTTAAGCGTCTATACTCCTTTAAAGTGAGTAATTCAAGAACTTTAATGTAAGAAATAATGTGCTCATCTCTCTTAGCATTGAATATGCATATTTGAATTATATGCTCTCTGAATTTTAATGTCGTCTGTAGATGTGATGTAACTCGACTATATAACTCGAACCGCTGATGAATATCGTCCAGCTAAAAGAACTTGTAGAAGTGTTACAACCTTTTAGTCTGACAGAAGGAAATTCGGTTTTTCCAATGTACTGCAAAGATTTCATTAAATTCCAACGAGTAAAATATGACTTGAAAACCTATGTAAACTTCTAATGATCTCATCATCGGTGAGTTCAGGTATTCGAGTTTTTAAATTTCAACCTTGGCAGTTGCCATTCATTGGGTGTATGTTGAGTTGTAGGAAACAGAGAGGAGGGACGTAAAGCAATAACGGATAGATTAGGATGTCAGAAGGGTAGATGCAAACAGCAGATAGGCCCTCGTGGTGAGTTTAGTAACTCAACTAAAGTTTGTTTGAGTGACTCGTTAATGAACTGCTAGAACACGTGTAGGCTCTCTCTCTCTCTCTCTCTCTCTCTCTCTCTCTCTCTCTCTCTCTCTCATCATCATTTACTGCGCTTTACCATAACATAGCTTTCATAGCCAACGTTCTTTGCAATTTGTTCTAGATTTTTGAGCCACAAAAATGCATGACTCCCATCCCTTGTCCCTGCCACTTATGTAAATAAGGGACAGGTGGGAATTTCGTTGACAAAGCGCCAAAAGTACGCTATTGGAATGTCAGAAGATTCTAACAATTTACTAATTTCAATAATAAATAGTTAAACCATGCGTATTTGTCTTTCTGTTGTGTATTAATTTAGCTTGGTAAATGCACAAATTCTCGATAGGATATCAAGGATGCGTATGTACTCTATTTTCGTGAAAAGCTCTACATTTTTGGCACATACTAAGCTAAATAAATAAACAATTGAGAGAACAACATTTATATTTTAATAACCTATTTGTATTAATTTCTAGTGGAATATGGAGCATGAATCTAGTTATCTCTACTGATATCTTCTTAAATATTTTCTCGAACTGGCTGAAGTTTCAACATATTCTTCTTTAACACTTTCCATCTAACTGCCTCGCTGGGGAAAGATCGATACAATTTTTTCCGGCCATCTCCTTCAGGCGACTTCTCAAATTAGTGTTAATATGTTTCTTTATTTTTCTTCCGGGAAATCTTGGTATCTAACTGTGGTATATTGATACATTGTACTTAACATATTATAAAAAAGACACGTGTGTAAAACAAGAGAATGAATCATTGTATTGTAACACTATGTAAAGAATGGATTATTCAACTGTATTACTGGGAAAATAAAGTGCTTTATTTAAATATATAACATTGGCGACGAGGAGTAAAAAATAATGAAAGGACGGGAAAAAAAGAATCATTTAAATGGTTCAGTTAGAGGTAGAAGAACGGGAAAATGTGAATAGCCAAAACTGTATTGGTCATGTACTGAAGAATATTGGATTTCTGCATATGGAAAATAAAGAGTCCGGGTTAGATGTAATACAAAATTTTAAAATGGAAACATTGTTCATGGCATCCATTGATTGTGGAAGCTGCAACACGCCAAAAAGGTCCTAATACTGCCATAACAAAGTTATTTGTTGGAAATTTAGCTGTTAAGGTGGAAGCTAGTCAAGTTCGAAACCTGTTTTAGCAGATTTTCCTTAAAGGGAAATCAGCTATTGAGGTCATACACATGACGCGAGTTTTGAAAAATGTCCTCAAATGTCCATCGATCCTACCCAGGAGATGACGAAAATGAGGTCCGTTCAAAATTATATATATATTTGTCTGTTAACGCTATAGCGGTCACAGTTTTGGTTTGATCGTTACCAAACTCCATATTTAATCGTTTTATGTAAAAAGAAAGATGAAGTTTGTTAACGGCTGAAATCGGACAGGTGGAAGGGAGGGTTTAGACGAGGGAATTTTGATCATTCAAAATATCTCCGTTACTATAAGTTGGATCGAAGAAGAGTATAGAATCAATCTTATTGTAAATGACATGTACTATAAATATTGTCATATACATTTATTCTCTATCTTGAATATTAACCGAGATATTTGATTTTTTCAGTTTTCAGTCTTCAGTAAACCCCAACTTCTACTAGTGTTACATAAAGAATGCTCTGTTATATAATAAAAAATATTAATTGAAGCCTAAATACCAAATATTGTTTTCATTGAGCTTTTAATTTGTGAGATATATGCAAATACGTTCTTTTGACCCCCCCCCTCTTATTTTGTTTTATTACTATATTGTTGTTGGATTATTAAAATTTGAGTGATTGTGATAAAACTGATTCTGATTCATTACGAATTACAGCACTAGCTTTAGTAAATTGTTTTCAATAAAATTAATATGTTATATTCAGATATATTTCATTAATTGTTCTTATTAAACGTAGGCGGATAACGGAAGAGGCTGAGTTTCCCGCCAAAAGCTAATTTGGCCGTTTCCGTAACTGATCGGCACTCGTATGGAGATTTCTCTATTGTATAACTTTAAGTGGGAAATCTGCTTAGTTTACGCAGCCCCTGTGTGACGGACTTTTATAATTATGAAACTGTTATTGAGTGTGATATTGTGTGCAATTATGGGTTATTCTACTTTTTCCCAGTTCCAGTTTCTTTAAAGGGGGAGGGTTGTGTTATATTGAAACATTGTATTTAACTTATAATAAAAAATACCGATTTGTAAAACAATAATAATTGCATTTTATGACAATGTAAAGAATGGATTATTGTATTGTATTACTGTGAAAATAAAGTGGTGTATTTGAATATATTATACTAATTGTGTTTGGCTCATTGAGTAATTGCCTGTGTAGAGTCATTGTACATTTGCAGTGAGAGAGGAAATACGACCTCTGAATCAGACAGCTGGGAATGCAGTGATATCATGAACATTTTTCATATTGAAGGTATATTTTAATAATTTTGTTTGCCTGTGAACATAGCTGAAACTGAATTGATTAAAGTTATCATGTCCATACCGTGATACGAAACTGCTTCTGTAAAAGCAGGGTTGTTCAAGCAACTGATTCGAGAAATAATAGTTTACACGTTTTCAAAATAACCTGAAAATATCCTAGTAACGATATGCCAAAATAGACTGAAGTAGGAGGATTATTACAATTGACCTACTAAATGGTTATCCTAATGTCACATGCCTAATAATGACCAATGATGAGATATGCCCTTGTAATTGAAATCATTGCATGTAATTATGCGGAGATGGTGTCTCTGTAATTAAGTACAAGCAATTCAGGGGACTATTAGTATACAATACAGGGATAATATGATATTATCGGTCTAGCGTGACAATCATTAATGTTATACAATACTATGAGCCAATTATAAGCTATCATAATTTCTGAAACTAAAAAAAAAAAAAAAACAATTTTGGAAGTTTTCTGTAAGATGTCCAGGCTCTAATGTTCTATTGTGGCTGAAAACGAAGGCAGAATGTTGTATACGAACCCCACGAACTCTAAAAGGTTAGCAAGAAAATATCCCTCAACGACCAATGTTCGCTTTCTACAACATATGCTTTGGGTGTATTATAATCCCCGACGAAAGGAAGAATATCATTTATTATGATATATTGTTAATAGCAAATAAAATATAACATAATACTATAACATATTGTTGTTATAAAGCGTTGACCTTTATCTCACATGGTAAACCGAGAGTGGCGAGTTCGATTCTTGCCTGGGCAAAGGAAATTATTTAGTGACGAAATTCATTAAATAACGTCCTAAAATCCCACCCTGGCTAGAAAAGAGTGGTAACCTGTAGATAACCCGTCCCGATTAGCCTAAGTCGCAAAAAGTGGACGTTAATAAATAATAATAATAATAAAATAATTTTTTTTGGGGCGCAGGTTAGCCATGCGAGTTAAAGCGTTGACCTTTATCTCACATCGTAAACGTAGAGTGGCGAGTTCGATTCTCGCCTGGGCAAAGGAAATTATTTAGTGACAAAATTCATTAAATGACATCCTAAAATCCCACCCTGGCTAGAAAAGGGAGGTAACCTGCATATAACCCGTCCCAAATTGCCTAAGTTGCAAAAAGTGGACGTTAATAAATAATAATAATATAAATTTAAATTAATTAATTATAATTTAAACATATTTTTTGACGTCCACATTATGAACGTAAGGCTGATCAGGACGTGTTATATACAGGGGAAATGAATTATTATTAAACCAAAATATTTGGTTAGTATTTGGAGATAAAATACCAAAGAAAATACTAACAGGTGACATAAAACTTTCTCCGTCTCGTGATCCAACCCCATCTCCGAAATCCGCCATTCGATCCCAAAATAACATTAATAATCATCAGGTGTTATTCAACCGATAGTCTAAAGATGGTGGGTAAAATATAGGTCATACGGCAAACCGAAGCCAAATTTTAAAACTTTTAAAATAGGAATGTATGGTGAACACTTTAGGAAATCGTATCTCTTTGATCCATTCTTCACAGATTTACATTAATTACTAACCCACTTTGGAATCTATAAGCGAAACCACTAACCTATTGGAAATTACTTTGATAATTAAATACCCTTTTCATCCTCCACAAAGGTTCATTTTCTAGTTCAAAGGACGATAAAATCATTAATTCTAGCAGTTACTGGGCCTATCAGTTCTCATTATACCACCCACACTGAGCTGTAGGGGTCTCGAAATGACACAACTGTATTTAGCAACAACCAAATGTCATATACGAAAATTAGTTCCCATTGTAATAAATAATTAATGCTAAAAAATAAATAAATAGGTGGAATGTTATTCCCTATTCACAAAAATAATTATTTAGTTTTTGTTAGTGCTCCGGATAACTTACATGCGATCAATAAAACCATTTTTAATAGGAGACTTACTTAAAAAAATTATTTGAGATAGATTACATATATGAATACAAATTTGCCCTATAGTTTCTGGACTGTAGCCGTGAGGATGTAGCCTCAGAACTATTGAAGATTACTGTATCACATTTTGATGAGGAGACCGCTGGAGAGGTAAGCCTGTCTTGAGTAGAAGAACTAATAACTATTACTTTAAATGTTCGCCTATTTTAGGTGAAGTTTTATGAAGAGTATTAACAGAAGATTTGCATTTAAAGTGAGTAATGAATATAAATGTCTGTTACAAAACATTTACTGTTCCGTCATTTAAATAAGAGAATTAAATTCTAAAATGAATATTATATAGCAGCCTATTGCTCCGCCTTTATCAGTTTCCTAGAAGGCTGTTATTCCTGTTTTTCAATTTAATTTTAAGAGAACATTAATTAAACATTAGTTAAACATTGGTTAGATGTAATCTAAGTATAATAATTCAGTTATAATTCAATGAACTGATTTTGAATTTCTTGTATTATTTCAGCTTAGCAACAATATTCCAACGAACGATTGTTGATTAATCAATAGGTATTGTTTATACGGTAAAATCACTGCGGCAAACCACCGTATTGTGACGTAGGCCAATATGTTTTCCTCCTTGTGCGCCAACTTCTCGAAACGGCTGGAAACTTGGAAATCTACTTAGTATTCATCGATTTATGGGAAGCAAATTACTAAGTTCCTCTTAAGCAACTTATGAGCAATAATGGTGGAAGCCGGCGCAAAACATAGACGCTTATGGCTGATTTCTCAAGGGAAAATTATACTTGGTAGGCTTTTCAATTTATCCTATTCCAAAACAGTCATTATTCTTTAATCAATTTATTATTATTATTATTTATTAACGTCCACTTTTTGCAACTCAGGCTAATTGGGACGGGTTATCTACAGGTTACCACCCTTTTCTAGCCAGGGTGGGATTTTAGGATGTTATTTAATGAATTTCGTCACTAAATAATTTCCTTTGCCCAGGCAAGAATCGAACTCGCCACTCTAGGTTTTTAATCAATTTAAATCGTAATTGTTAATGTTAATTATTAACATCTACTTTGTGCTACTACGACTAATTGGGACGGGTTATCTGCAGGTTACTACCCTTTTCTAGCCAACTACGGATTTTATTTAATGACTACCGTCACTAAATAAATTCTTTTGCCTTGGGGGGAATCGAACTCGCCACTCTAGGTTTACTATGTGAGATTAAGGTGAACGCTGTAACTCAAATGGTTAACCTGAGCTCCGAGTACATATCATGGTTAGGAAATACTTTTTTTTTTAATTAAGGGGATTAAACTGATACAATCTTAAACTGTAGTATATAATTTCTAAAATTAATCGAAACACGTAGAACAGGCTTTAAAAATAAACAGATTTCCCAATGTTGGATTACATTAGCAAATAACTTGGATTAATATGTAAGAATGAATCAGCGATAATGGCGATGCGGAAATAGGTTTCAGAGGAGAATCAAATGGGATGAATCAAAGAGCTTTACAAGTCAAAATGAAATACGAAGCCTTTTGAAGCTTTATTTTCAATATCTCTACTCTCCTGATATTGGCTTAATATCAATCGGAAATTCATTTCATTGCTCCTCCATAACCTACCCTCTTTCAATTATTTCTATTCATACAGTCTGTTTCAGGCAGAAAATGTTACCGTCCAATTTAAATAACACAAATGTCAATATTAAATTTTACCCTTACTCTCAATATTCAGGGGTGGAATCTTTTATGCAACATATAACGAAAATAAACTCATCCCTCATACTTGTTTATATAGATATTGTTGTATATGAAGTTATTTATTCATAATTTGAACAAAAATAGTAAAATAAAGGTCAAATAGAGATATACAAATGCAATGCCTCCAGACAAACCAACGTTCGTACATTTTTATGCAAGTATAAATTCACTCAATAAGCACTCGAAATGAAGTATAAAACATATAATTGACAAATGTAAATAATAATTAATTAACCAATAATGGATAAAACCATTTAACATTATAAAATAAAATAAAAAATACATGTAAATTAAGATATTAGTCACTACAGTTATTGTTTACCTGTTTTACAAAAATAACATAACACATAATCATAGAACAAGGTACAAGAATATGCTTCAAGCCACCAACCACAATCATAAATATTTCGAGAAAAGCATATCACTTTCAAGAGTAAAACTCTTTAACGCTCTACCCGGATGTATCAAATCTATTAAATATTGAGGTCGTTCGTACTCATGACGCGATTTTCGAAAAATTTCTTCAAATGTCCATCGATCCTACCCAGGAGATGACGAAAATGAGGTCCGTTCATAACTATATATATATATATATATATATATATATATATATATATATATATATATATGTCTGTTAACACTCTAGCGTTCGCAATTTTTGTTTAATCATCCCCAAACTCGGTATATAATCGTTTGATGTAAAAAGGAAGATTAAGTTCGTCAACGGCTGAAATCGGACAAGTGAGAGGGGGGGGTTTAGAGGGGGGATTTTCAAAAATTCAAAATATATCGTTAATATAACATAACATATAATTAACATATAACGTTAATTAATAATCGTTATGCTAGCATTATAATGGAAATAATTCAGCTAAAGGAACGGTCCAGTGGTTGACCAGCCAGTTTAGGTCATTCCAGTTAGTCTAATTGTCACTTAAAAAAAAAAAACAACACAAAGAACGTTCACCTTTTCATTTACTGAGACAACAGTTTTCCCGTTTTGAAGGTAAAATAATCCTCTTCTAACCAGATGTAGATAATTATAAATTACTTGGATGATTAATGACGGCGTTATTGTGACGTTGAAGAGTTCAAGCCACGACATAGTCAACATTATTTTAGAGATTTAGCATATAAAGTGGGACCAAACACATAAGCCAGAACAGTCCAGTATCATTCTTCCTGAAGAGTAGGAATGGAAAATGCAAATATTCGAAACGGTGACTAGAACAACATTTTTGTAATTCAGTGAAGTTAGAGCTCTGACCATGAGCAAAAGTCCGTCACACAGTAGCACAGATTTCCCACATACCGGTATTACTCACTGCCTGTTCTCCCAGTTAATTTTCTATATCTAAAAAAATCTGAGTGGAAGTGGGAGTTAACTGACAGCTGAAAACCAGAAAGTTCGAATAACTCGCTTGATATTTAAGCTAAAAAAAATTAATAGAAGGACACCCCCATCTTCTTTAAGGAGAATGCCATATGAAATAACGTAAGTGATTGGTGCATCCCAAAAATTATTTAAAATAATTTACTGTTCAGTGAAAAATAATGGATTTAATAAATTCTGACTACCGAAATGTGGTGGTGATTTGGAATTTAGAAATGAATCGTGCATTTCCAAAACGTTGTAAATGCCAAAATTTGAAAAATGTACGTTAACCATATCTTTCTATTGCAAAACAGTTTGTGTGGATAGTGCTGCATCTAGCGGGAGAAACGGTGCTAGTAATGTGCTATTCAGTTATTTTATAATAAATTCCTTCTTTGCAAAAAACGTTTTTTCTTTCTCCTGTAAAATTTTACTTTTGGCCCTTACAACGTTTTGGAAATGCTCGATTCAAATATATATATATATATATAAGTAGCCATTGCCTTCCATTTACTCCCGCCAGAGGTCTCTTACCGACAACCAAAGGCTGCAAAAATATCCACAGGTTCAACATAGGTTTTCGACTGAATTTCATGAATACGATTCATGGATTGATCCCTAATTATATGTTCTCATTCTGAATGAAATGAAACAAATCGAAAACCAATACGATCCTGCTGTATTAACCCATTATTTGATATACCCATATGATCACTTGTTAACGTGGAATTGAGCGTTTTTCTGTAGCATTGGCCGTTATGCATCTCAGTGTTCCATCCCGAGGGCTATCTCCAAAACCATGCCTGTTAAAATGTAATTTGTACAATCGTTGTGAAACCAAATACTGGGCTTCCTTTGATCGGTAGCACATGACGTATTGATAAAAAGAAAAAACAAATATGTTACTCCTAGAAGGTACTAATCTTAAAAACATAATATAAGTTTAAATATCAGAAAAGCAGGTGTATCGCGAAGTCACTGGCGTTTAAAAATACATTTTCAAGAGAAGGAACAACTTTAACAAGCATCTCTCGCCATGCGGGAAATGTAGAATATGTGAGAGAGGCACAAAATAAATAAAAAAGAGAGACGTGGGTGATTTTTCCACGGCGTAACTCGTTATGAGGCGTGGAATGCTGGCCTTGTGCCCTAGGCCCAATCACCCGGCACTCGAGCTCCTGCACTACATTCAAATGGGGGACTGTTATTGTGGAATTTCTCCGTCTCAGTCATGAATAGCTACGTTCAACTCATAACGAGCTGCACTTCTCCGTCGTCGTCTTCAACTTATACCGACTTTTAAAATGTCTAACAACTCGTCCTCGAGTTATATGAGTAGGATGAATCAAACTTTTTTTTTTTATACTCTATTATGTTCATAACGAGTTACAGAGAATTCCGTAACAAGATATCCGTATGATATGTGCTGAGATGTAAAAAGAATATAATTGGATTTGAGTTGAGAAGGAAACTTGCAAAAATTTAAATGTGACCCGAATAAAAATTCATTCCATAATACTCAGTATGTTTATTAAGCCAGTTTTTACGTAGGATCGTGTCTTCCACACTTTTTGCAGAGGCTTTCTTATTCAAAAATTACTTCAGTCATTTTATTTACCAATCTTCCTTGCCCTCACGTTTTTTGAGCCTACAAACATTAAATTTCGAAACCTTGTTACACTTCTTTTACAAAAAATGTATTTATACAGATAGAGTACTCTCAAGGTATACGCCTCAATGTGCCTCATTTTTCAGAGTGTTGCAGTTGGTCTTGTGCAATCGACATTTTCTGGTAGGCACGGTCATGTACGAAATCCCCATTTATCAGGGACCAATCCCAGAAGAACGAAGAAAGCACAGGTTGCCTCGAAAGTACACTGCTTGCAATGAAGGATTCATAAGTATATAAAAATGTCCATACACACACACACACACCATCTCCTTGGGTAAGTTAGATGGGCTTTTGATGGATCGCTTAATGTGATCAAACTCAATAGCTGATTTCCCTAAATAAAAATCAGCTCCTAAGAAGAGTTGTCAAATAACCTCTTTCAACATATTTCCTTACAGAAAATCAGCTATTGCGGTTGCACCCTTGACGTGACTTTGGAAAATATCTTCAAATGTATTGGCTCCACCAATGAAGAAATGAAAATTAGGTCAGTTCGAATTAATAAATATATCCTATTAAACAGGCATTGGTGGAACATCTTTACTGCGGCCAAAGCCACCTTGTCATTGTTGAATAGTTGGACTCTATAGAAGTGTTCTGGAGCCTAAGTTATTGGAAGTTGTGAGCCATCTTCCAGTTTCTGAAAAAGGACTGTCCCAAGCCCTATTTCACTTCCGACGGTAGTAACTAAAAGCTAGTTTGGGGAGGCACTATATGCTAATGTGTCTGTATGGGTTTGGGATTCTGTCAGCTGACTAACAATAGCTCGTATCAGTTAGTCCTAACCCATTTTGAATGTTTATTTTAAAAACTCTATACAGGTGTACAGATAAGTTGCAAGTTAGGAAGTAACATTCCATAATAATTGAGGAAGTATTGTAGTTTGATTGGTTAAAAGGCAAGGGTATTTATTTAATTGTTTATTCGTCGTAAGCAGTAACACTAACAAAATTCTCGTATATTTGAGATCCGATAAAGTACCAATTATTGATTCAAATCCTCTGGGGAGATTTAAACTGAATCTTGAAATTTGAAAATTTAGTGGTCAATCGAGCCATTTTAAAAATTTATCTATATTCAGTTAATCATGCGAGTATATCGTTGAAATAATTTATGAAAAACACGGAATTCCTTCTGACAAATAGATATATATTAATTACATTTCTATAATGCCTCATTTGGCAGATAGATGTAAACATGAATTTAATTCATAACTATGCCTGTATAACGTCGATTCTCTTGAGCCTAATATAGACTGCAATATTGCTTGTTTGCTCGAAACTAACAAGGCATGTGTAGTCTGATATTAATTTCAAATTAGGACGCAAGTTTGAGCCACAAATACTTGGCGTCATTGGTCATTTCATGGCCAGAAGGCATTATGATCATGATGGTGTGATTTTTGTCAGTCCAACACTGTTAGTTTTAAACGGATTTGTCGGGAATATTGTGTTGAAATGAAAAGCGAGGTTAATAAAGGCAAAATAACTTTGTTACCAAATACTTAAAAATAAGGTCTAAATCAAACCTTTTTAAAAAGTTAAGTAAATGGAGATAAACCTTATTATACTAATACTTTTAGACCACAGCATCATCTACCTTCGAATGTACTGTAACTAATTTAAACTATTACCTATTACTGTCTATTTAAAAATAATAACCCATATATCAATAGTATTTGACAAAATTTAAAATTCATTTTAATGAAATTTTACATCACAAGATGAACTATTTTATTTCCAAATATGCCTGGAAACATTTTTTTTTAATATTTGGTACTTTATTTTCACATATTTCAGTTTTATTCTTTCTTCTTATTTTCCATTGTTAATATTAAGGAAATTCATTTAATTAAAATTTTATATCACAAGATGAACCATTTCAGTTCCAAACAACTTCCCTTTGAAACACTATTTTTTTATTATTTGATCCTTTGTTTTAACATATTTCAGTTTTGTTAATTCTTCTGTTTATTTTTAATAAGTTTGATTTTGTTTCCGTTTTTTTATTGCTTTTCGAAACTAATGTTTTAATATCTTCGAGGAATCATTCCATTGTGAATATGAAGAAAATTCATTTTAATGAAATTTTACATCACAAGATGAACTATTTTATTTCCAAATATGCCTGGAAACATTTTTTTTTTAATATTTGGTACTTTATTTTCACATATTTCAGTTTTATTCTTTCTTCTTCTTTTCCATTGTAAATATTAAGAAAATTCATTTAAATGAAATTTTATATCACAAGATGAACCATTTCAGTTCCAAACAACTTCCCCTTGAAACACTATTTTTTTATTATTTGATCCTTTGTTTTAACATATTTCAGTTTTGTTCATTCTTCTGTTTATTTTTAATAAGTTTGATTTTGTTTTCGTTTTTTTATTGCTCTTCGAAACTAAAGTTTTAATATCTTCGAGGAATCATTCCATTGTTAATATGAAGAAAATTTATTTAAATGAAATTTTATATCACAAGATAAACCATTTCAGTTCCAAATAAATTCCCCTTGAAACATTTTTTTTATTATTTGGTCCTACATTTTCACATATTTTTGTTTAATTCTTTCTTCTGTTTATTTTTGAGTTTGATTTTGTTTACGTTTTTTTAATGATTTTCGAAACTAAAGTTTTTAATATCTTCACATCATTCCATTGTTAATATAAAAAAGTCCGTCATGCAGGGGCTGCGTAAACTAAGCAGATTTCCCACGTGAAGTTATACAATAGAGAAATCTCCATACGAGAGCCGAACAGTTACGGCAAAGGGCCGAACTAGCTTTTGGCGGGAAACTCAGTCTTCCGTTATCGGGCCAAATTTAATAAAAATGAAAATATCTCGGTTAATTTTCAAGATAGAGAATAAATGTACAACAATATTTATAGTAATTTAATTTGCAATAAGGTTGGTTCTATACAATTTTCGATCCAATGCATAATAACGGAGATATTTTGAATTTTTTAAATTCCCGCTCGAGACCCCCCCTCCCACTGGTGCGATTTCAGCCGTTAACAAACTTGATCTTCCTTTTTACATGAAACGATTAAATACCGAGTTTGGTGACAATTAAACAAAAATTGCGACCGCTAGAGTGTTAACAGACAAATATATATATATAATTTTGAACGGACCTCATTTTCGTCATCTCCTGGGTAGGATCGAAGGACATTTGAAGAAAATTTTTGAAAATCGCGTCATGAGTACGACCCCAATAGCTGATTTCCCTGTAGGGAAATCTGCTAATTATTAAATTATCAATACAATCATAACTTGATGGATTTTAAAAAAATATGAAACCACCAAGAGCAGAATGCATTACCCATTCATCCTACATAGATTATACATTCTTCCCGGTAACTAACGAGGGGATATGTTCCGGCTGGAGCGCAGGCTGTTGGTAGGCCTGCAATTGTGAAAAGGGGTTGGTAGAACTGACAACACATCCATGTACACCCCAATTAATAAGCTTTACATTCATCGTTAGAATCCGATACATTCAGATCTTTCTCTAAATCTCTCCAAATTAAACCTCTAATTAAAAACCTTCCAGTTTTTCCCTATTCAATCATTTTGCTTCCAGGTAATTTTAACTTTTTCAAACTCTTTTCCACTAACGGATAAAATAAAGCCTTAAAACTCACTCTGATAATTTCATTGAAATCCACATTGTTCATTTCAATTTTTTTTCCCATTGTCTTGAATATTTATATTATTTTCATGTATTTATTAATGAAGATATAGCATCATTTTAATGAATGGATTATAAACAGCTGTTTGTTTTACTTACAACTGTTTGTTAGTACTAAGGTCAATTGTTTAAAAAAAAAAAGTCCGTCACGCAGGGGCTGCGTAAACTAAGCAGATTTCCCACGTGATGTTTAGTAATAGATAAATATACATACTGCTAACACAACAACATCGTTAATAAATACATATGGAAATAAGAAATGTTTCATACAATTTCAATAACCTGCCGACAGGAAGCGTTAGGTTAGAAATGTAAACAAACGGGGGCCGACCCGTTAGTTTACATTTCTAACCTAACCTCTGCCTCACACCGGAAAGAAAAACAATTACTGAAATATATCAAAATATAACACATTATTTTATTGAGAAATATTTACTATATCTAGTACTGTAATTAATAATGAGTCTGAATAATTGTTATCTCAATCAATAAAATTTTAGTAGTCCAAAACTTTAAGATGGGGGGTGGAGTCAGCAGGGCATATTTGCATGTATCTCGTATAATAAAGGTCTCTTGAATACAATTTTTGGTTTTTAAACTTCCAATAATGTGATTTATTATTTAGCAGAGTATTGTTTACGTAACATGAGTAGAAGTGGCGGTTAGCTGAAAACTGAAAAATGCAAATATCTCGGTTAATATTCAAAATAGAGAATAAACGTATATAACAATATTTATAGTAAATTAAATTTGCAATAAGATTGGTTATATACAATTTTTCGATCCGACCTATGGTAACGGAGATATTTCGAAATTTCAAAAATCCTCCCCTCTAAACCCCCCCTCCCTCTGGTCCGATTTCAGCGGTTAACGAACTTGATCTTTCTTTTTACATAAAACGACTAAATATCGAGTTTGGTAACGATTAAACAAAAATTGCGACCGCTAGAGCGGTAACAGACAAATATATATATATATATATACAGTTTTGAACGGACCTCATTTTCGTCATCTCCTGGGTAGGATCGATGGACATTTGCAGTAATTTTTCAATCATCGTGCCATGAGTACAACCCCAATAGCTGATTTCCCTTAAAGGAAATCTGCTAAAAAGAAGAATGTGTTCAGTGTTGTGTTATAGAATGGATATATTAAAAAGAAAGTTTTAAAGTGAACCCTTGTTTTTCGTTAAAATCTTATCATTTATATCATCAGTTTACTATCAATGCTGGACATTTCCCTAATCCATGAGTTGCCTAAGTCTTTGAAGCTCTATCCTATCCACAGACAACTCTCATTCCCTTTTTAAAATCAATTATACTTGAGTCATTTATGCTTATGTACTTGCAAACTTCATTCTGAGTCGGTACTTTTTTAATACATCAGAGAGAGTTTAAGCATCGCACAGTTAAAACTGCTTGACATTAGTGCAAAACGGGGACCACAAATACATTATACTACACGTTGGAAATCCCTTAGGTTCACATTTTCTATTCCATATGCTCAAGAAAATGTTGAGGTGAAGAAACATTTAATGAAGAAGAACAACATTAGAAGAGTTTAAGGACTTTGGCGGATTAAAAAAGGCATAATTAATTACTTCTAGTTGGCTTAATTATTTACTTGGGAATTACGAACCCGTAGACAGACATTGATTGAACAACTTCCAAGATGCCTAGTTAGAAATTTTAGATAATGACAAATACGTAACCCAACGAAGATAGAAGAAAGTATCCACTTTATTAAAAACAAACAATATATTGTATAAAAGAAAACTGAGGTAAGGAATAATTAATGCTTCTTTTAGAATCGATTTTTCAAAACTTTAGCCTTTTTATGTAATCGAATTTTACACTGTTCATCATTTTAATGTATCGATTTTATCAACCTGATTGGTGAGATGCATATCCATTTCAATCCGTATTGACATGATTGCTTCGATGGTAACGTCAGAACTTTGTATAATAAACGTAGTGCCCCTGAAGAGGCGTCATAGAAGAGGCGAAACATGTCGAGAAAAAATAAATCAGTGGAAGATTTTTCGTTCATAGACCTTCAACCATTTTCCCTTCAACGAAGATTGAAATGATGTCATATTTTGACAACATAATAATTGGTATGAGTATCATCAAATAAAGTGCAGTTGTGGCAACATTTGAAATGAGATTACAGACGAATATTCTCCATAAAACTTCTGTAAAACTAACTCAGAATCGGAAGTCAACTGTCGAATATTTTATAAATGGTAATTAACACGGAGAAACAGATATTATATTTATTTAAGTTTCGCAACTGTGGCGATGTTGCTCAGAAAAAGAAAGCTGTATAAAATCAAAAAACATAACAAATTTAATTTTATCGAAAATAAAACCACAGAACAGAAATTGAACAAGAAAAACAGAAATGAAACACAAAACAGAAATAGAACAAAAAAAATGGCACACAGAAAGAGAAATGGAACACAAAACAGATATTACAGAATTCGACATAATAAAATAAGAAAGAACTTGAGTGTAACTTTAGCGATTATTTGGTAATTTTTGGTTAAATGTTGTAGTGGATGGAGCTCAGAGAATGTTGGCAACACTTGGTGAATTTCGGCATCCTGGAAGCTGTCAAAACACTGTACTCTTAGATCCAATCACTGTACTCTTAGATCCAATCTCTGGACTCCTAGATGTACTGTCTACCACAGCTCCCAAGTGAATAATGTATGTAAACTAAGAAAAAAAATAAATTGTGTCATTTTGCTGATAGACCGCATCGGTGTCGTCCGACAGAATATTTTTTTATAATAAGTAATGCTCCTGAAGACACCATGGATTCCAAGTCAACCACAATAAAGATCGAGAGAGGAGTTAGGCAAGGAGAGACTGGCTCACCGAAAATGTGTATAGTTGCACTTCAAGGAATAGTGGATGAATGCAAATGGGAAGGAAAAGGTATTAGAATTGATGGAGAATGGTTAAGCCATTTAGAAGTTGCCGATGATAAAGCCCTTATTGCATCATCTTTGGAAGAAGTAAAAGAAATGTTCAATGAAATAGACGCAAAGGGTATGAGTATTGGGCTAAAAATTAACATGAAAAAATGTCAGCTTGTGACTGTCAATACGGAAGATAGACTAGAGATCCGAGGACAAACAATAAAAAGTACAGAAGATACTATATACTTTGGACAACTTATAAGTACAAGGGGACAGTGGAAGGAAATCCTGCGAAGAGTTAGCCTGGGCTGGAGGGCTTTTTTTTTAAGAAATAGAATGCGTTACAAGAGTAAGGCAGACATTAAACTAAAAATGAAACTTCGGAATTCCACAGTATTACCAGTACTAACATATGGGTGCGAAACCTGGAGACTGACAAAAAAAGTTATAGAAAAGATGTTGACAACACAACGAAGTATGGAATGATACATGCTCAGCATTAGTAAAAAAGAACACAGAACGAAGGGCTGGATAAGAATAAGGACTGGCCTGGAAGACATTGCTAAATGCTTCTTTCTAAGGAAATGGAAATGGACAGGACATATGATAAGAAGTCATGAAGATAGTTGAACCAGGAAGATGATAGACTGGTCACCTAGATAATATAAAAGAAGCAGAGGCAGACCAATGAAAAATTGGGACGAAGAGATGCGGCGCACTTGTGGTGGAGCAGCATGGACAAGAGTGGCTTACTACAGAAAGGAATGGAAGCGTCTCGGGACTGCACACTACCAGCAATCGATCCAGGAACTGTTAAAATAATATATGTATAAAACACAAAGGTTAGGACATTCTCGAACTCAAAAAATCCTCAGCTAACGCTGATTTTGCTCGAACGTTCAATAATGTATACATATAATACCTGTATTCTCATTGTGATTTTCTATGTACAAAATATGTAAATATTAAGTGTAAATTTTTATAAATGAGCAAATAAAGGATTATTATTATTAATACTCCTGAAGAGGCGTCACAGAGGATGCGAAATTTGTATATGAAAAATAAATCAGTGAAACATTTTTCAAGTGTTTTTATCTATTAATCTTTTTGCTATTTCCCCTTCATCGTAGCAATATTTTGTACTCTCCAGAGAGTGTGATATGGTTTACCTATAATCATCACCTCATTATGGCCGTTCGGTTGAATATTATAATTGTTATAATTATGGTATCCATGTGTTTCTCAAAGGTGCATAAAGTTAGTAGATACAAAATCGTTAAGCTAAACTAAATAGCTTTTCGTACAAACAAACTTCATCAAAGGAGCGGATCCCTTTCCGGGAACAAACTCCATCAACAAACATCTTTAGCCTCCATTAATGAAAAACAAACAAAACTGAAATATATAACGAAAGTCAATTAAATGGAAAAAATATATATATAGGTTTTATGAATATGTAATTGGGGTTTTCCAATTGAGGGTCAGTCTAATATTAATTCTTCAACTTCCAATATTTAATAAAATATATTAAAAACACTACTTAAAAAAAGACTTGAGATGGTTTCACCGAATGGAAAAATATTAAACGTTTTCAAATGTAATCCTTCTGTACTAAAGAAATAGATGTATTTTACTTTTGATATAAATATGATAGAGAATTCCAGTTTTCATTTATATTTTCATTTACATAAATATTGTTCCACGAAATGTAAACTAGTAATCTTGAGATCAAAGGCAAATAGTATCAAGTTTTATATTTATTTAGCCTAGAAGGATTTTTTTTTTTACTGACTATTTTCCAAACACGAGGAAAAAGGGAATATTTCCGAAGAGTGTAAATGTTCTGAAAAATCCAATCATTTGATTCTGATGTTAATCACAACTCCCCAAGAGTTGCAAAAGTTCCAGAAAAAATTCGTATGAGTAAGTTATTCAAATTGTAAAAGTTGACAATTATTTACAATATCAATGATAGTTAACACCTCACTCACATTGATTATAAAGCACGCTATCATGGAGCTCATGAAAGCTAAGAATTTTACATGCTTTGAAGAGGTGTACGCTGTCGATGAACGAGGTAAGCGGACATCATTGCCGGAGGAATTGTAAAATTTACAATTTACATTAAGGAGAATTGTAAATTTGCCTACATCCTGAACCCAATGATAAGGTACGAGAGCAACGACCCTGATCAAGCGGAGAACATCCACCAGGAAAAGAAAAATATTTACGACAAATGTACTAAATTTTACTCGGAAAAATTTAGGGAATCATTTTGGGAGCGGGTCTCTGGTGATAGGCTTGTGGTTCGGTACCCGAGGAACGGTCCCTAAACATACCGGGACATTTTTTGACGAGGTGGGAATAGACAAGAAGGCTCTGCAAAACTTAGTCGAGGGTATTATTATTGATTCTTTAGGGATTATTTCCCACCATATATTTTAATTTTTCTTTGACAGGTGATCTTATTATAAATCGACGGATCATGTTAGTACAATAATGATGTTTCTAATTTATATCTAGTGACATTCACCTTTTAGGTTGCTGACTGTGTTTATTTTAGTTAATATTTTAGTTATTGAGATGACTAAATACAATATGTATTGTTTTACTGCTGTCCTAGGGATTGACTAAGTTGCTGTGTGCTTCAGCATCTAAATATAATAAGTAAATGTAAAGTGATTCTCTTAGAGACCTCTGAGACAGCAGCATGGGACCCTCTGGTGTCGAATACTGGAAATAAACTGCTCTTGGAGGAACAAGACTATCCATCAGTCCATATGATAGGAGGCAGATTATATTCCAATGACATTTCGAAACCAAGATAGATAAATTCATAAATATTCAATCTTCTAGGTATATTTGTGAATTTCATGTATGCACTCCTGCCTATGAAAATTGTAAAAAGTAAGTTAATATTCTATCTGGTAAATTAGTCTTGTAGCTATAAACTAACAAGTTCAGTTCATCAACAGAAATTGTAAATAGGAAGTTAATAACCCATCTGGTAAACTCGTGTACTAGGTACAAACTAACCAGCACAGTTCTTCAACAGAAATTTTAAAAAGGAAATTAATATTATATATGGTAAACTTATGTACTAGGCACAAACTAACATGTACAGTAAAGCAACAGAACTTGTAAATAGTAAGTTAATATTAAATATGATAAACTAGTGTTCTAGCTAGCTATAAACTAACAAGTTCTGTTCTTCAACAGAAATTGTAAAAAGTAAGTAAATATTCTATTTATTGAACTGGTGTTCAAGCTTCAAACTAACAAGTACCGTCCTTCAACAGACATTTTAAAAAGGAAAATAATATTTCAACTGGAGTGTACTAGGTGTAAACTCACATGTACAATAAAGCAGCAGAATTTGTAAATAGTAAGTTAAAATTAAAGCTGATAAACTTGTGTTCTAGCTAGAAACTAACAAGTTCAGTTCTTCAACATAAATTTTTAATAGGAAGTTAATATCCGTCTGGTAAACAGGGTATAAACTAATAAGTTCAGTTCTTCAACAGAAATTGTACAAAGTAATTTAATATTCTATCTTATAAACTAAAGTTCTAGCTATAAACTACCAAGTACAGTTCTTCAAAAGAAATTGTAAAAAGGAAGTTAATATTCAATCTGTAAAATTGTTTACTACGTATAAACTAACACGTACAGCAAGGCAACGTAATTTGTAAAGTGTAAGTCAATATTCCATCTGATAAACTAGCATTCAACTGCGATACTAAGCTATAAACTGTGGAATATAGTAATTCTGCAGAAATTGTTGAAATTAAGTTTATATTCAATCTTGTAGTGTTCTAGCTATAAAATAGCGATCTCAGTAACAGCGAGAGTAATGTTGTGCCTACTTTTATAGAGCCATTTGGGGTCGGTAATGCGTTTATCAGCTTACAACAAACCCAGATATTGGAAACTGTATTAATTCGTCTCTCAGATTCAGTCGGAGCTCAGCTCCGCATTTAGAAAAAGTCCGTCACGCAGAGGCTGCGTAAACTAAGCAGATTTCCCACGTGAAGTTATACAATAGAGAAATCTCCATACGAGAGCCGAACAGTTACGGCAAAGGGCCGAACTAGCTTTTGGCGGGAAACTCAGTCGTCCGTTACGGCCCAAATTTGATAAAAATGCAGATATTTCAGTTAATATTCAAGATAGGGAAGAAATGATTAGAACAGTATTTATAGTAAATTTAAGTTACAATAAGATTGGTTTTATAAAATTTTTTGATCCGACGTATGGTAACGGAGATATTTCGAATTTTCGAAAATCCCTTCCTCTAAACCCCCCCCTCCCACTGGTCCGATTTCAGCCATTAACGAACTTGATCTGTCTTTATGCATAAACCGTTTAAATATCGAGTTTGGTAACGATCAAACAAAAATTTTGACCGCTAGAGCGTTAACAGACACACACACACACACACACACACACACACACACACACACATATATATATATATATATATATATATATATATATATATATATTTGAACGGACCTCATTTTCGTCATCTCCTGGGTGGAATCGATGGACATTTGAAGAAAGTTTTCGAAAATCACGTCTTAAGTACGACCTCAATAGCTGATTTCCCTTAAGGGAAATTTGCTAATAATCCAGTAATTCAAGCAAGATTATCCATTATCGGTCTTCCCGGAATCCTTGCACCATGGGGAAGCAATGGAGTAAGGCACTTATAATAAAAATAGGTAGCATTATTTGATCTGTAATATAATCATATTACTGCAGAAAACGCACGAAACTGGCCACTTGATCCGTACACCATGCAGCGCCCTGACCCTTCATGTTGAACCAAAAAAGTTCATCCTTTTCATCAGTACAGAAGACTGGATCTCGAAACCATCAAAATTCATTTGGAGGAAGAACTTGTCAATGAAATGAAGCTGTGTGAGACTAGGCAAGAGGTAATATTGAGACTGAAAGAATTTCAAATATACGAGTAAGTTCAAAATAGAAAAGTCACTTTCCTTCAAAAGTTGATAGGCCTACCAAAAAATCAATTCTGCTGGGTCTCAGATAAAAAAAAAAAAAAAAAAAAAACAAACTATATGGGGTTTCGGTTAAAAAAAAAAAAAAAAAAAAAAAAAAAAAAAAAAAAGAAGGAATAAAACACGTAAACGTAGTCGGAAATACTCTGCGTTACTGTTTTCTGCGAATTAAAACCTTATTTTAGAAGTATCCCCCCGACATTTGGTTAAAGAAAATAAAATATGAATATGTAATCATTGTAGAGGTTAGTAATAAGCAACGAAGCAGATAAGGTTGCCTGATGTTGGTTGCAAACAACATATAGACCCTGATGATGAGTTTTGAAACTACCATGAGTGCAGAAAGTTAGTACCTGCAACTAGTTAATGATCTGCTGTAACCTGTGTAGGCAACAGTCTCTATAGTAGGGATGAGCAACACGTGGCCGGGGGCCCGTTGCGGCCATCTTTATGTGCCCCACCAAGCATTTCTAACATTGAATTTATTTTATTGATCTTAATGTGGAACTTCAAGGCAAAGGACAGTTCATTCACAATGTGTATGATAAAATTCAGGGCTTTGAGAACAAATTTAAAGTGTGGAAACAGCTCTTTTGCAGAATGATGTGCCTCACCTGCCGCATTTAGAAAAAGTCCGCCACGCAGGAGCTGCGTAAACTAAGCAGATTTCCCACGTAAAGTTATACAATAGAGAAATCTCCATACGAGTGCCGATCATTTACGGAAACGGCCGAACTAGCTTTTGGCGGGAACCATAGCTCGTCCGTTACACTTAATAAAAATGCAAATATCTCGGTTAATATTCAAGATAGAGAATACATGTATATAACAATCGTTATAGTACATTAAATTTGCAATAAGATTGGTTCTATACAATTTTTCCATCCGACGTATAGTAACGGAGATATTTCGAATTTCCGAAAATCCCCCCTCTAAACCCCCCCCCCCCTCCCACTGGTCCGATTTCAGCCATTAACGAACTTGATCTTCCTTTTTACATCACGATTAAATACCGAGTTGACTATTAAACAAAACTTGCGACCTATAGAGTGTTAACAGACAAATTGACACACACACACACACACACACACATATATATATATATATATATATATATATATATATATATATATATAGTTTTGAACGGACCTCATATTCGTCTTCTCCTGGATAGGATCGATGGACATTTGAGGAAATTTTTCTAAAATACCGTTATGAGTGCGACTTCAATAGCTGATTTCCCTTAAGGAGAATCTGCTAAAAGAAAACGTTACTACTTCTTAAAAATACGCACAATATATAAAAATTTTAATCAACGAATTAAAATTACGATTTCAAATGTTCATAGCTGAGAAGACACCGGTTTCCTTAAAATAGGTTTCTTCGCCATTTAATATCGATGTGGATACGGTTCCCGAAGACTTTCAAATGGAAGTGATTGACATGCAGAATAATACCCATTTAAAAGTGTATTTTTGTCAGTAATCATCGAAACTTTTTATAAATCGTATGTGAGCCCCGAGCAATTTCTGCTTTTGATGAAAAATGCAAATGATGTCTCTGGTCAGAAGAACATATGTTTGTGAACAATTATTTTCAATCATGAAATTAATCAAAAATGACCACCGATCAAGACTGATTGAACGAGATTAGAATGCTGCGTACGTGTAGCTATCTCATCAATTCCGGCTGATATTGAAGCTTGTATCGAAAAAACAGTGCCAAATTTCTTGTTAAAAATTTCTAATAAATTCGTTTTTCTGTTCTCTTCTTGTTTGTTTTTATATTTCATTAAAATTTGTATATCTAAAATTAACCTTTTTTTTAAAATTTTATGTTTTTATTCTATTATAAATAAAGTTAATGTTTATTATACCTAATGTTTATTATAAATAAAGTTTTGTTAATGGTTAATAAGTGTTACTTTATGTGCGGCCCCCACCAAAAAAGTTTAAAATTTAAATTGGCTTGTTTATTATAAAACGTCCGTCACGCAGGGGCTGCGTAAACTAAGCAGATTTCCCACGTGAAGATATACAATAGAGAAATCTCCATAGAGAGCAGAACAGTTAAGGAAACGGCCGAACTAGCTTTGCGGAAACGAATAGAACCGACCTTGCCCGATCATCTCGTCCATTACCGGCTCACACTTAATACAAATTCAAATATCTCGATTAATATTCAAGATAGAGAATAAATATATATGTGTATATATATATATATATATATATATATATATATATATATATAGGAAATGTAATTTGCAGTAAGATCGGTAATATACACTTTTTGATCCGACGTATAGTAACGGAAATATTTAGATTTTTCGAAATCCCTCCTCTAAAACTCTATAAAACGATTAAATACCGAGTTTGGTGACGATTAAACAAAAATTGCGGCTGCTAGAGTGTTAACAGACACACACACACACACACATATATATATATATATATATATATATATATATATATATATATATATATAGTTTTGAACGGACCTCATTTTCGTAATCTTATGTTTTTATTAAATAATGATATACGCAGTTGGATACCAAGTTATATCATCAAATACAATTAAAAGTACCAACTTGTTATTAAAGATAGTATATTTATGTTTATTATTTATTAATGTCGGTAGCAGAGAATGTGGTCGTTATCTTTGAGTGTTTAGGATTGACCTACTTTTTTGTGAATGCACCAAAACATTCAGTAGGAATGCCTGTTTACATGAATACATTGCATGACTTATTCAACAGGTCTCTTAGAATTCCATGTTATAGACTATTATATGTTCTGAATAAATAATACATAGGTTCCATCAACTACAAATTGTTTACATTTATGTTCAGAATAACTTAATTCATAAATTATAGTTCACATCCTTCGATGTTTTCTGTAATCGAAATCCCTCTAAAACATGAACGCCTGTAAAATATAAGGTTAATAACAATCTGAGAATTCCTTGTTTTGAACATGAGAAGAGATTAAAGATTTTTGAAGAAAACAGTCCCTGGAAAGCCATATTCATCATTATATTCGTTGCTACAAGGAGAAACACGCAAAAATACTTTATAATTTACAATATAAATAAAAGAGACCTATATTATCTGCAATTAGAGTAAACGATCTAAGATTATTTAGGACCATTGGGAATAAAGAAGAACGATAGAGAACTTAAGGATAACGTACCTAACTTTCTGACCTTTTAGCCCCTAACCTAACCAAGGTAACCTACCTAACTGGGGCCAGCAACAAGATTTACTAAGTTAGGTTAAGTAACCTTGGCCTAGGAACATCCTAATGTTCCCTCACCTAGTGTTGCCAACAGTAAGAATTAAAATGAACACAACCATTTCGCGATTTAAACTTGAAAGTTCAACCCTAAGTGAAATTCGTATATTTAAAATGGGTTTAGTCGCTGTGTATTTAAATGTTTATAGAATGTTGAATTTCTCAGTATTTATTTCACTTCTTAGTTTGCGACTAACCTCTGAACACTGAAGTCAGTAAATTATTCATCTTGAATAAAAACATTTTAAATTTGAAAATCTCTAAAATAATATTTATTTTTTCCAACCAGAATCCCAATGTTTATTATCTTAATCCTTCAATTGAATAATTGATATGGAAGTTTTTTTTTTGTTCAATTATTTCTACCAGTTGTGTAGTGTATTGTTAAATATATTCTGCAGTGATAAAAACTCTAAAGCTTGAGTGTTTAATTTTGCAATCCAAAAGAACCCTAATAAACAACGTTTATTATTCTTGTAATAAACGTAGCAATACCTATCGGCGGAGGCGTATTAGTTATGTAATGTGATGGTGAAGAAGTTCGGCTGAGCCTTGTGATACGTCGCGTCAAAGAATAGGGGAGCACGCAACGTGGAATAGTAGACCAGAGAAATAGGTGTTTATAATTTTTTTACAAACTTCTTGCCAAGGGTTTCGCGGAACCCTAGGGACTATGAGTATGACTGCTCTAAGATCATTTCTACTGATTATTTATAAAAATCGATTACTTTAAATTTATTTTACGACTAATATAATTATTAATTTATTTACTTAATTTTAAAATACTGTTTACAAATTACTAAAACACAATATATAACTAGGAAATATTCAACCTACAAAGGATACTTTTTTTTTTTGCTTCCAACAAGTTACAAACTATATTAATTACAAAATAATGTCAACTCATATCAATATACTTACTACCAGACGAACTTTATTGTAATTCAATTTTTTTACCTTATAACAAAAATTATTCATAACTATTTAAATTATTTTATTAATTTAAATAATATTGGTTTTTAACACCTGGATTTATAAATTAAGGTACCATACTTTTCATAACATACTAGACTAGTCCACGCACAGAGATTAAGACGTGGTTTAGAATAATTTCATAGCGGCCTTAAGAATGTGCATGGACAACCAGGCTTGTCCAAAAAAAAAATAAAATACAGTTAGCAGCAATTATTCAGATTATAATATACATGAATGTGAAAAAAAAATGTTGAGAGCGAGCGGAAATGGAGGAAACGGAAGTAGAGAGTGGTTTGTGGGAGAGATGAAGGGTGGCCACAACTTCCGCTGGCATAACTTACAGCTCTACCTATCTCGGATTCCTGCCACAGCTAAATTACACACTTGGCTCCTCATTCACTCTGAATACAGCCATTCGTTATACACGTCTCGAATATATTCATACAGGAATCCCAATACATGACGCTTCCAATGGAAATCAAAGTGGTGAGTCACTTCAAATTAAATTCATGGGTTTTAGCAGATTTTGCAGAAATCAGCTATTGAGGCTGTACTCATAATGGGATTTTCGAAAAATGTCTTCAAATGTCCATCGATCCTACACAGGAGATAACGAAAATCTGTTAATGCTGTAGCAGTGCAGTCGCAATTTTGGTTTGGTCGTTACCAAACTCGATATTTAACGTTTCATGTAAGAATAAACGTTCCATGGTTCGCTAATGTCTGAAATCAGATAGATGGGAGTGAGGGCTTAGAGGGAGGAATTTCGAAATTTCAAAATATCTCCCTTATTGTATAGAAATAATAATTATAATCAAGAAATAATCTGATTCCAAATATAATGTTCTATAAATGATGTTAAATGCATGTTTTCTCTATATTCAATATTAACCGAGATATTTACATATTTCAGTTTTCGGCTATCTGTAAACTCTCACTCCTACTCATGTCATATCAATTATAAGCTGTTATAACATGAACCGCTTCATTCCAAAGTTAAATACCAAATATGGTTTTCATTGAACTATCACTTTGTGAGGCACTTGCAAATACGTCGTGCGATGACGTCATCAATTGCGATTTTTCTTTTTTACTCGAAAATGTTTATTCGATCTATACCATACTCTATATTTAGCCAATGGAGCCTACACTAAAGATCATATTTGTTATTGGCTGAAATCGGACATGGAATAGCGGTAGTTTAGAGAGGAGGAAAATTAGTAAATTCTAAATATCTTCGTTATTATGAGTCGGATCATGAAATTTTATAGAACCAACCTTGATAAACTTTTTAACTCATGTATTAAGTGATTTATTCGTAGTTCTTGTTTTCTGCCTTCATCCCCCCCTTTCACTCATCGGTTTTTACATATAAATAGAAAATAGGTCGTGAGTTCAGAAGTGTTACACCTACAGTTGGGAAATCTGCTTAGTTTACGCAGCCCCTGCATGACGGACTTTTTTTCAATATAGTTAAAGTTATGTTAATATATTACTCTCTCTACTTTTTTAAAAATCATTTAAAATAAAATCGAAAATCTTTGGATGAAATCGTAAGAAAAAGAGCAGTCATTCTAGAAATTGTGAACGATATTACCTGATTAATACCAAATTACATTCATTTTTAGTATATTTCATTTCTTTTTTAAAACGAAGTCATTTTGTTAAATATATAAGAACTGCCTTCCCGGGAACTAAATCAGAACAATCCTTGATGACTTGAGATGTTGCCAAAGATTGATGCTGTAGCAAAGCTCTCCACAGAATGACAGCAGTACCATATACTATTATACTGGCGTACCAGCCAGAGGCAAGTATATTTATATAAGCTGAAAGACATTTTTTGTTAAAGCGTTTATTAAAATGACTAAATAGCCAATCCAATACAACAGGAAGCTTTTCGTTTAGAGGAAAAACATTCAGAATCAAAGGAAGATTTTTTTTTTTTATTTCAGTTTAATGGAATTCAGTTGAATATTGTTTTCACTCTTTCCTGGCTTGGTTAAAGCTTGAAGTATCGGACCTCTGTTGCTGGCAGTTCAATGCCTGAGAATTTTCTTCTCTCCAGTAACAAAGCCGACAATCATTAAAAAAAAATACAGATTGCAAAGAACTTTCTACAGATGATAATTCTGTTTTGGAAGCTGGACAATTACTACTAATGTCTTTTCTTTCAGAGCAAAACTTGGATTTTTTTTTTATTTTTGTTACCTTATCATTTAATGTATATAATTGTTTTCCATCTTTACTCATAGTTGTAATAGTCCAAAAAATGGAAACATAATAGTAGAATTTATAAATGAAGGAGATAAAAAAAAAAAGGAAGGCTTTTTACAATTACCTTTCTTATAAAAAAAATATTTATTTATAAATACAAATTTAACCCTCGGTCGGGCGCGTCAAGAATATTCCGCCATCGGGCGCGTGTATCTTACAGATAATCCTCAACCGTTTTTACGGAAATACAGTTTTTTAATATATATTTTGCACTAAAATGTTAACAGTGTGATTAGAAACCATAAAAGAGGAAGTATTTGTTGAAAGAAGTAAATAATTTTTAAAATTGACAAGTATTATAATATAAAGAAACGGTGTACGATAATTTTTAAAATATAATTAAAAAACACAAATATCAGAAGGAATTATTTAAATGCACATGCCTTAATTATACATATTTCATTTCAGTTTGTGAACAATATAAAAATATTATCTAAATATAACTTCAATCAAAAATAAGTAGCACGAAATCACTTTTATATAAGACTTAATGAAAATTATCAAAAAATTTTAAAAATACCAGTTTAATTGTTATTTCTTTTGCAGAGCTGCATTACAATTAGGACAAAGCATGGAACTATGTTGTTAACAAATTTTGTTTTTGCAAATCTCACAACAGTAATTAGTACACCTACATTTATTTTCAGTTTTGCTTGGTTCACATCATTTTCTTTTGTTCGTTGTAGCGGAGGGCCTTTTTTTATGATGTTCTGTACTTGAGTTCAATGTATGGTCCAATGAGCTAGTGTACTCTTATGAGTCTCTGTAGTCTTAAAGTTTCGTCCTTAGTTCGGTTGGTAAACGTCTACTATTGTCACTGCGTCGTGCAATATATCCTTGTACAAGTTCTTTTGAAAGCTCATGTTTGAGCAAAATAATAGAATAATAGGTTTATATAATTCCATTTTAATAATGAGAAACTTAATTTATGTACATATTTATGAAATACAGATTTCAAAAAAACTTACGAGATCGGGCGCGTGGTATCTAGGAGATAAAATTTAATGACAGGTGAAACTCACGACTCCGTTAAACACAGTGACTCAACATACCTTGAGGGGGAGTTCTCTAAAACACATAACTCGAAGCACTACAACACCACTCTATGCTAGGAGGCGTGGCAAATATTTTTCTAGAAACTGTGTATCTGAGAGATCACGCGCCCGACGGAGGGTTAATGGGTAAGGAAGAATTATAAGAAGGGATATTCTATAATTTAAAGCCCCAAACCGATTTCTTCCAGAATTGCTTAGCCTTGATTGAGGTACCGTTTTGTTCTTCATGGTCGCTTTTTGCTTTGAAAAATTGTCCGATTCGAGGTAGATCCCACTCCCGGCGAAATAAGCCCTTCCCTTCCGAAATGTTCTATTCAGAATCTCCCCGGCGACACGTTAAATCCGCTATTTCTCTGGCCGTACCGAGTATGGACCGAGGCGATTTACGGCGATCCCAAAGCGTCGCTTCGTTAAGGGGGTCCTTGCTGGCATGAGCTAGTACTCTTTTCTGCCCAGCTACAGCTCAGAGAAGGTTTCCTAGCTCATTTAGGCGGTAGCCCGTCCGCATAGTGAAAGGTTTCAGTAAATACTGAGATCATTAATTCCCGACACTAGAAGCTTAAAGATAGGATGGAATATGAAGTCTAAAATCCGCTCTCCTTTGGAACCAAATTAAAAATTTTATTGGTCAGCGCTGGCGTACAGGATGCAGCGTACGCTTTAGGCTGGGCACCCATGGTTCTATTGCTCCTGTGTAGGCACTTGGTTTTGTTTATGCTCCGCAAACGTGCACGTTTTTCGGCTCTCACAGCGATTTTTCTCAGAAAGAATCTCTTCCCATCGATGAAAGAGGCCTCCGCTATCATTCTGCACCAGTTAGATGAAGGAATTTGATGTGGAACACAAATAACACTGGAAGGGAAGTCCGCTTCATTGAAAGTATATGTTCATCAAAGGTACCTCTTTATTTTACTATAATGCTAGCATTATCGACGTTAACAATGGAATGAGTACTCATAAAGGACATTTAAATCATTATCTAGTGTATATAAAGTATTGGCTTGCCGCTAAATTTTTTTTTTTTTTTTTTTTTTTTTTCTCCTCATAGTAACCCTGTGAGAAGTTATTTGTTGTTGTTGTTGTATAGGGTTTAAGGGCGAAAAACTACCAGGTTATCATCGCCCTTTAATATTTATAATTCACATTATGGTATCCTCATCCATATCGCCATTTTAACAATATAAACGAGGATACGAGCAATTGCACTTTAAATTTCTTTGTATAAACTCGTGTTTTTTACAAAATTAAACAATTTATCGAGTTCTTTCGGGTCATCTCCAAGGGCCACTTCTATACTATTGGAAATATTGTATTTGTTTCTAATATCTGTATACTTATGGCATTCCATTAATATGTGATATATAGTCAGTTCTGTGTTACATTTCTCACAAATCGGGAGTTGATCTTTTGTCATAAGATAGCCATGCGTAAGTCGTGTGTGCCCAATTCGAATATTTCCATGGACGGATGGTGGTTTTAGTAGTTTTTAATTTATTGTTCTGGGTTTCATTCCACATGTGTTGCCAGTTTTTATTAATTTCTTCTTTGAGTGGTTGGTAGAGTTCTGCAGATGTAATTGTTGTTGGGGTGATGGAGTCGAGGAGTTATTTATTCGAATACATGTTCCATTGCTACATGGCATATTACATGTATTATTATGTTTAAATACATCATTATTCTACAATAAATATTTGTTTATCAACTGTCTATTCAAATATTCAAGAAATAAAATAAAAAAAAATGAAATAAAAAAAAAAAAATAAAAATAAAATTAATATTAAAATAAGTATGGTAATTACAAACAGAATTAATAAATGAAATGAAAAGTAAATAAATAAATACAATAAGAACAAAAGCATATCAATTGAAATTAAACTTAAACTCAACGATTTTTAATTTGCGAGTCTATGTAAGGTAAATATATTGAATTATAATTCCCATTCCTCACAATCAACTTCACATTCTAACGAATTTTTGCTACAACCATATCTATACTTTTGATAAACCGCCAAAGTTGCCGCTAAAGTTTACATGATACTTTTGCCGCTAAAATTTACAAACTAAATAAAGGCCAACCATTATTTTTCTTTCTATGTTTTACAGCCCTCTTTAATAAAGTTAAAGTTTCTTTGTTTTTATAGAAGATTTATCAATAAGTGTTAATGTTTATTTCATTAGTTTTAAGGCTAGTTTCTAGATTAGTATTCCAAACAAATTTTAATTGTCTCTAATTATTATCATTTTGTTCTAACCTATCAGAAGGTTCATTACTATAAAGTCTGTGTATATGCTATAACTTATTCAATATATTTGGATTCTTTGGAGAACTCAAATAGTGGCTTGTATTATTTCACCCCCATCTTTCCAGAAAATAGTAAATACTTCGGTATAATCAAGGTGAGTAAATTATCTCTTTTATTAAATTTATTTCAGTCTAATGCTTTCTTATTATTAACACAAAGGCTAACCGCACGCCTTAACAGCATGTGACTGTTAGAATTAATGTAGCACACATCTAGCTGCCAAGAGTTTGTTGCTGCCTAATTTCGGAAGCATACATAGAGTGGGTACACGGGAGTAACCATTCTTATAATTCTTGGCCAGTATTAAGACTAGTAGTAACATTCGTATAATTAAAAACAAAAACAGTATTGCGCGTCAAGGATTTTGAGTGTTGTCTTCGTTCTTTTGGTTTTAAAAAATCTAATGAATTACAAGGTAAGCGCAACCTACATATCATTTTTTTCGTGTAACCATTTGAAAGTGTATTTAACTGAGAATACAGAAGTACTGTTAATTTTTAATATACTGCCTTTTAAATTTCTTAAGTAATAATTAGCTTGGTAACCATTTTGGCCGCTATCATCATATAGAATATTTATTTTTTTTGTAGTCTCTATCTTCTCTCTTTTCTATAAAGTCAAATTGAATATTTATTTAACTTACATTTTGCTCTACAAGCATAATATTTATTTATGACACAGAAATATTTTATCTAAGTTATGTAACTAAATTAATAAATACATAATACACATATGTATACTATTTATATAACTATATTTACAAATAACGCGTAAACAAAATGTCCGTCACGCAGGGGGTGCGTAAACTAAGCAGATTTCCCACATGAAGTTATACAGTAGATAAATCTGCCCAATAACAACTGTTGTAGTAAGGTATCTCTAAACCTATTCAAGAGGGACGAATAGTTATGGAAACGGCCGCCAGAGCTCTCGGCGGAACGTCCCGAACATGGCCGTCCCTGCCGATCACACACAGAATACAAATGCAAATATCTCGGTTAATATTCAAGATAGATAATAAATGTATAGAACAATATTTATAGTAATTTTAATTTGCAATAAGACTGGTTTAATACGATTTTTCCATCCGACGTATAGTAACGGAGATATTTCGAATTTTCGAAAATCCTCCCCTCTAAACCCTCCCTTCCACTGCTCCGATTTCAGCCGTTAACGAACTTGATCTTTCCTTTTACATAAAAAAGACTAAATAACAAGTTTGGTAACGATCAAACAAAAATTGCGACCGCTAGAGCGGTAACAGACAAATATATATATATATATATATATATATATATATATATATATATATATACATATATATATATATACAGTTTTGAACGGACCTCATTTTCATCATCTACTAGGTAGGATCGAAGGAAATTTGAAGAAAAATGTCGAAACTTCCGTCGTGAGTACAACCTCAATAGCTCATTTCCCTGAAGGGAAATCTGCTAAAACCTACAATTTACAGAAAATGACATTCATTAACTTCCTAAGACGGAAGGTTTCCGGATGAACTTCAACCATTATAGCAGGGATACTCTTTGTAATAATTTCTTTTTAAGTGATGTACAAACAGTTAAATTTGTTAACTTTTTTATTATTAGTATAAGTTGTATAAAGATCCTAATATTGAACGGCTCTCGGGCCTCCATCCTGTGGCAACAGAGCCGTAATTAATATTTGCTTAGGTACTGGATGTATTGGTTGAAGTTCTTCAACCATCGCCTTCTCAGAAACCTATTACGACGGAGTTACCTGTAGAATATGGCTTGAGACCGTAGAAGCTATTTTCTTAGTTAATTCTTCCCCAGTAGTTTTGGCTTCAAAAACAGAATTAGATAAAACTAAAAACACAAGTTTTAGCCCAATACAAAAGTTTCCTGTCCATACTTTCACTGGCCTGGGGTTTAATGTGTTAATTAAGAATGAACCCAATTCCATAAGGATTTCATTAACAAAAATCTCAAAAATAGTAAATAATTTCCATATGAGCAATATACCAAGCCAGACAATTCATAAACAGGGTTAGAGCGAGCCACCAATAAACTATGAATGGCAAACAGCAGGTGAGGAGAATTGTTCTCTGCGGTAATGCAGTAATATCTAGTCTGCCTACCTGTTGCTTCCTTTTCCACTTCTCCTTTTTAACACATCACCTTGTCCTGAATTGTAATTTACTTTATTGCAAAGGTTTATTCTCATCCATCCAAGAGTAAATAAGAATATAAGATGGCCGTCGCCACATTATTGTTCATATGGACAAAAATATTACAAGGTAAAAACAACTTAATTTAAAATTAAACGAATTTACATATACCAGGGGGCGATTAAATAAATAAAACCCGTAACAACCATTATTATCAATATTCTATTACTTGTGTTTATTTATTTATTACTATATACCACAACTACTATTCTCATTAGCGATAGATGGAACAAACAAGTTTCAGTTACAAATGTAAAATGCCTTTTGATGTCTTCTTCATCGTCTTTAAGGAGTTCTCTTAAGTTCGATTTAAGGTCAAAGCTCTTCTTGGAAGATTGTATTTTTTTAAATTAAGGAGAAGATGTGATTACAGTAGGATGGACATTACAACAATCGCAGGTTGGTGGGAATACGCCTTTCAATAAATAACTATGTGTTAATTTTGTGTGTTCAATTCGGATACGGGCAAGAACGACCTCCTCTTCGGATTTTTCTACTTGCGGTACTCCAACGCTCAGTAATTTTATTGATGTATCGCAGTTTATTATCATGTTTTTCGACCAGCCTGACTTCCACCTTTGAGATATAAGCTTAGAAACTCTCGTTTCCCATCATCTGGGGAGATGAATGTTACTGTAGTTCCACCTTCCCGACCACAACGAGCTTCGAAATCCGAAATTTCATTACCTTACAAACCAAAATTTGAGGGAACCCAAAAATATGATGTTTTTTTTCTGAGCTATGAATTTGACTTTTTACTAGGTGTTAACTCTATTTGTTAGAAGTTTATATCTTGGATCTACCATAGTCGTGTGTACCTATACTTCTCATATGAGATTTGTAAGGAATAACAATCAAAATTAGTGCTTTACAATTTACAAGTAATTTATTTTTATTCCTTACAAAAAAAGGGATTTTCATAAGTTAGTTAGATTAGTAGTTTTATAATTTTTGTCATGTTGTAATATTCTTAAATAATTTTAAGAAAAATCGTTACTTGTTTTTAATTACTGAATCAAAAATTAATTTTAAATTCTTATGGTGATCTTATTGTGTGTTCTTCTTTTATTTCATAATAACCATTAATCTACGTAACTGGGAATACGAGTCGTCAAATATTGTCAATTTAAATCATTACATTCTTTAGGGTTTGTTCGCTGACTTAGTAGGTTTTTGTTTGTTTTTATTGCTTTCATTATCACATATTAGAGCAAGTCCAACAGGACAATAGATTGCCAAACCACTTCTAGACGAGTATTTTACTCAGGGATTCCGCCATTAGAAAAATCAATCTACGCTACAACGGCAATAACTCCCCTTCTAAGAGAATTGATTTTCCCTAAAATTCCAGTGTATTTAGCCCCAAATGTAGGACAAATATTTTTTGTTCGTAGGAGCAAGGAAAACTGCAACGTGGGATCTACATGAAGATAATCTTCTCTCAATTTAAAAAAAGATTTTATTGATGTGCTGACAACAGAGATGTTGTTAAACAATATCGTAGAATATGACAATAAACGAAAACCTAAAATAGTTTAAAAACAACCACTACTTTTTATCAACTGTCTCCTCCAAAAATGGACATTGTGTGGGGCTTAATAGTTAATCAATTATTGGTCGAAGAAGTTATAGAGAAAACACGAACAGAGTTTTCATCGTAATTGTATTGCGATGGGGTAATTCATTTGGAAATGAATATTACCCTCTCACTATTTGGGTTTATGCAAGTGCTGGTTTTCATGAGGGTGGACTGTATAAATGTGGTTATATGTGATAGAACAAATGAGTCTATTGAAAAATGTTGCATGGTAATATATAATATATAATAAATATATAGATTTGAGGTTACAATATTGAATGGTGATGATCTGTTGGGTTATTGTGGCTGGCTTCCTTGTGTGTGGTTTTCCTTCTGATGGTTATTCATTCCCCCTTTTCTCCTTATTTCTTCCATTTCTCTCTCCATCCATATCTTCTCTCCTGCCACCCGCCTTGGCTTGAATGCTAGTTAATTAGCCATGGTTTTGAGGCATATTAACAATAAAAAAATACTTCTTTTATGAACGTGTGCTCTGTCAAGAAGTAGACTGACTTCTGGTGTATTTTTTCTTCTACTGCTTTTTGTTCTCTGCTAACCGCTGGAGCTGGGTAGTTCCCAGGACTGACACATAGATGGATGCACCATGCGGGGGCCTCTTGAAAGGTAGAGAAAGTATGGTTTCTTCGTCTGTTTCACCAAAGATAGAACAGTAATGCAGAACAATCTGGGGTAAATAATAGATTTCGCTATTGTGGATTATCGATAACGTAATTCAGCAATTGAATATATACATTGCCCAATATCAACTGTTGAGAGTACATTCTTATATATTTGAGTGAAGCAAGATATTTCATTTTGGATTTGTACCAGGCCTACTCTCGGATCCCATTGTCTGAGAGCAGTAAACAATTATGTAGCTTCACATGTACACCTTTGAAGTTTTCCCGTTTGGTTTTTGCACTGGTGGGCAAGTTCTGTTAACCCTATTGGATGAAGTGATTGGTAATTTCCGATATAGGTTTGTATTTCCTTATTTAGATGATGTTTTCATCTATTCCACGACCTTGGAAAAACATATCGTTTACGCAAAAATGGTTCTAGAGATACTGAGTAGAGCAAATTTAATTGTTAATCCCGATGAAAAAATTTGCCAAATTTTCTATTGTTTATCTGGGACACCGGGTTGGTAATAGTGGTGTAAGCATTGATCCCGCTATAATCGAATAAATTTTAGAGATTCCAAAACCGGAAACCCCTAAACTGTTCCTTGGGGCGATTGGATTTTTTGGAAAACTTATTCCAGGCCTAACTGTCATTGCCGCTCCCTTGAATGCCTTTAGGAGAAAAGACAGTCCCTTAGAATGGAATGAAGACTGAGAAAATGTCTGGTCTAAATTGAGAGAAGGAATTAATTCTCCTCCGGTCCTTGCCTTGCCAAATTTCTCATAATGATTTATTTTGAATACTGTTGTCTGTAGTCTTGGCTTAGAAGATGTGTTGGCCCAAAAGGGGAAGATCATATTATACACCCCATCACTTTTGACTCTCGTTCTTTAAATATAAATGAGGCTAAATACTCCGCATTTGATTTAGACGCCCTGGGAGTAATATTTGGTGAGGAGAATTTTGAAAGTTTTTTATCTTTAGGGGAGTTTTATTAGTGACCATCAAGCTTAATCTACTCTGTCTGAGAAAGCTCACCTTGGAGTGTATTTTGTCCGATGGAGATTCAACTTCTTAATTTTCAATTCAAAGTTCATCATGCTCAGGTGTAATTAAATTCCCTCACAGATTGTATGTTCCGAAAGCTGCCAAGGAAATCCTCAACAATCCCCTCGACCATGGTATCTGTGTACTATTTATTGCTGGGCTCTTTGACTAGCTTTCTGATTTTTAGGAAGCCCAAGAAGTAGATCCGGAAATCCAGCCTCACCAATTCGAAGTCCAAATTTAAAACAGTTAGAGGAAAAGTGATGTACTGGCCCAAGCACGGAATGGTCGGATATGTTGTGCCCCAAAAGTTGAAAGATGTAATACTCAAATATTTCATGACTCAGAGTTAGGAACTCACCCCCCCCCCATATAAAATTTCATCTGCTTCTTATTGGCCTAACTTTAACCCTAGAATGGTATTGAACGTAAAATTACGTATGGTCTGGTTTGAACTGTTATCAAAGGGCCGTTAACGACCCCACCACCCCCAGCCCTCAGCTATGAGCCCTCCAGACAGTTCGGCCTTCACCTCCACCATGTGCAACTAAGTGAACACGTAATATTTACGTATCAATACTATTAACCGCAACTTTTTGGCACGTAAAATTTACGTATCGCTACTAATAACCGGTTTTTAATTAGTTAATATTATTCTCAATTTATTTTCTTCCAAATTATTTTTATATTCTTATTTATTTTCTCTTAATGTTTTTAACTTTTATTTTTGAATATAAAAAAGACAAAGATGTATAGAAAGAATATAAATAATCTGTTTATAGTTTCGGAAAAATGGAGAAAAAATATTCAATGGATGAAGAAATCAGAAATTTGTTGAAAGAACTCTCCGATGAGTCAGATGGGGAAAATGACAATTATGAAATAGATGGATATGGATACGACAGCGATGATGATCCGGAGTATTCTCCAAGTGATGAGGAGGTTGAGCCTTCGGAAATGATTGCAACAAAGAGTGGGCTAGATAGCAATAACAGTGAGAAAATTTTAGAAAACATCAAGGCAATTGAAGAAAGAGAAGAAACACAGAAGCAAAAAAAACCTAAAACCTCTCAACCACACAATATTGACAGATCAGTCACAATAAATGTAGAAGGCGGGTTGTGCTTGGTAAGAATGGATATGAATGGAGCACACAACCTCCGGAACGTGTTTCGAACAAAGCGCCTGAAAGGAATGTCGTGCACATTATTAGATATTAACGTAGATATAAGTTAAAGATAAGTGTATGTTTTAATAAAATAAAAAAATAGTCACAAACATTAAAAAATTTTGAATAATTTCACCAATTACCAGTTGCACACGTAAAATTTACGTATCAGTACCATTAAGTGGGAAATAATATCACTACTGTTCTAGGGTTAAGGATATCGGTACTGAGAAAATTAAAATAATGTTTTATTTTTGCCAAGTCGAAGCGAGATCAAGCTGGGGAGAAAGGGCGACTCTCTTCTAGAGTATATCAAAGGTCTCATGAACAACTGTTCATAGATTTAGCTTGCCCTCTGCCCCCGAGTATGTGGGGATACAAGAATATTTTAATTGCTGTAGACGCTTTTACTAGACTTACTTTTCTGCTCAGGCGGTAATCCACACCTCACTTATAGATATTGTCAAAAAAAAAATAACAAGTTCATATTCATTGGATTATATCAGACTTTTTATTAGTTAAAACTTGTTATTTTTTTCTCCAATGACAAGGATTATGACTTTAAAAACGTCACAAGATATTATCATTCCGGGCATATTTGAACGACATAATAAATGATTTGAGGAAAATCTCAACTATCTTTGGCTCCTAGGAAACTATTAATATTATTTATTAACGCCCAATTTGCTACTATGGCTGATTAAGACTGGTTTTATAAGGTTACCACCCATTTTAGCCAGGGTGTGACTAAGGATTTTATTTGATTTGACCGTCACTAAATAAATTCCTATTGCCCAGGCGGGAATCGAATTCGCCGCTCTAGGTTTACCACGTGAACGCTTTAATTCGCATGGCTAAATAATCATAAATAATTCGTTCCCCAGTTAATAAACAAGAGTTCTTGATTCAGAGAAGGATAGCCTAGGAATTTGAAAACAAACCAAACAAATAACAATTATGCTGAAAGGATTTCATTGCGAAACTAAAACTTTATGAAGTGTTATGCAAACAATATCTAGCAATCAATTTTTAACTACAACTATTCAGAATTGTATAGTGGTTATTAGTTGTTAAACTTTACATTAGTAAAGATCATAACTTTCTGGAATAGTCCTTAACAACGACTCTCGAGGAGGGAGGGAGGGGTTTAATTAGTAATATGTCAATGCATCGCACTGTCTGGAGGCTTGAAGATCTCAATAGCTGTAACAAACAAATAAATGTAATTCTAAATGTATGGATTACATTTACTTGTTTGTTACAGTTCAGTCTGTCATCAATTTATCTATTATCTCCTTATGAAATGCACAATGACTTGCCCATATTTATAAGTGCAGTTATTTTTTCCACTGAATGGTGGAATATTTTCATAGGCCCTATCTTTATGAGATAGTCTTTGTATATTCATCATTGATACACATTAAAATCTTTGCCAAGAATTGTGTTGAAGCAGAAGATATATCCATTTCCAATTTTGACGAAATCATGAAAGACCAAAATACATATTATTTAATAAATGATAACAGTATGGTATTTAAATAATCTGTAAACATTTCCCATAAATAGTATCAGAAGCCCTTGATTCCATAATTCCAAACTATCAATTTGGTTTCCGTTCCCCGTCCTGCAATATAGAATAATTTACCTACTTTCCTCCTATTCTAAAACATTTCTCCATATATTTTTTTCTCTGGAGCAATCCTCAATAATTCCTAAGCTTTTAATAAGGTTTGGCACCAGGGACTTTAATTTAAACTATACAAATTTCTACGATTAACCTAAAAAAAAAAAAAAACCTTTTAATACTTAAATCTTTCTTACCAACAGTTATTTTCATGTTTCATTTATTTCCTCGATCTCCTCCATTTATCCTCACCTGACAGGAATCCCGATGGGTGGTATCCTATGTCCCATATTAGCAGATTTCCCTTAAGGGAAATCAGCTATTGAGGTTGTACTCATGCGGAATTTTTGACGTTTTTCTTCAAATGTCCATCGATCCTACTTAGTAGATGACGAAATTGAGGTCCGTTCAGAATTGTATATATATATATATATATATATATATATATATATATATATATATATATATATATATATATATATATATATGTCAGTTACCACTCTAGCGGTCGCAATGTTTGTTTGATCGTTGCGAAACTCGAAATTTAGTCGTTTCATGTAAAAAAGAAAAATCAAGTTCGGTAATGGCTGAAACGGACCAGTGGGAGGAGGGGTTTAGAGGGGAGGATTTTCGAAAATTCGAAATATCTCCGTTACTATACGTCGGATCGAAGAATTGTATATAATCAATCTTATTGCACATTACATTTACTATAAATATTGGTCTATACATATTTTCCCGTATAATGAGTATTTACCGAGATATTTGTATTTTTTGTAATGAGTTCCGCTTTCAATAAACCCCCACTCCTACTAGGGACATATTAATAATAAGCTGATATCTCATGAACCACCTACTTATTAGGTTAAATACAAAATATTGTTTTCAACAAAGCTTTATTTTACGAGGTACAAACAAATACGTTCTGTTGACCCCCCTTTTTTTTTCTAGGACTACAAAAAATCTGAGTGATTGAGATAGAAATTATTTTGATTCATTTCAAAATTACTCCACTAACTATAGTAAATAGTTTTCCAATAAAATTAATATTTTATATTCAGATATATTTCTTTAATTGTTTATTTTTCCGACCTATCTATCGATACTGCGCTACAAGGTTGGCTAACCTGTTTGTTTACAATCCAGCCGTTTTACGTTGTAGAGACTTTTAACTTATATTGTAAATTCACAGAAAGATTTCTCATTGCCGTTTGTAATTATTCACTAATATTCACTGGAGTATATTTATCTATTGTAAACCTGTATGTATATTTATCTATTGTAAACCTTTGCTGGCTAACCTGCTTGTTCCTTATTCATGTGAAAATCTCATAACCGTCTGAATCGTATTTTGCACCCACCTTTCTGTTTTTTTCTTACCGGATTCCTAAATTTGGAATGGTTGTGATTAAAATGATTCTGGTTTATAATTAATTACAGTACTAGATATAATATATAGTTATGAATAAAATTTATACCTTATATTCAAATATATTTCCGTAAGTGCTTTTATTTCCGGTAAAAGCTGGATAACCTGATAGTTTACAACTCATACTGTTTGCTATCAGTAAGGTTCTTACCATTTGACTTGCCTTTTATTTGTTTACTTAATATTCACAGCAGTATTAAGTCTTACAAATAATGGATATTCTGTGGTACTATTTAGTGTTGGTGTAATAAGTGTTCAGAGCGCTGCTATCATTAAAGGTAAGTCCATCTTTTGTGTTCTTGTTATTTTTTTGAGATTGAATTGTTTTTAATTTAATCTCGGAGCCTAACGGACGAGAGTTACTTTCCCGCCAAAATCTAGTTCGGCCGTTTCCTTGACTGGCTCGGCTCTCGTGAAATGTCTCTATTGTAAAACTTCACGAGGGAAATCTGCTTAGTTTACGCAGCCCCTGCGTGACGGACTTTTTTATTCCTTATTTTTTTTATTTTTTTTTTTAATGTTATTTTTTTACATCACCTGAAGCATCTCTCCAAATTTACGCTATGATACTGCGATTATATCATCCAACACTGACCCCCACTGCAAAAACAGCTATCACTTTTCTAATCCAGATTGACTGAATGATGGATATTAACATTAACTGCAATAAATCAAGCTACTTAACGTTCACTCCTCGGCTTTCCACAAGACCGAATAACAGATTTAAATTAAATCTCACTAATAAACGATTCTTATACACAAAAGTACTGAGAACGGTATGGGCATAAGGAGTAGACCTTTGGGTTTTCCACAAAAGCAGCTAGATCGACATCCTCCTCTCCCCCAAATCCGGAAAGATGGAAAACCTCTTATCCAAATGCCCTGAAAAATCACAGATTTACATGTCCCAGATTAACATTACATAAAGAGATAAAAATCAATTTGCACAGTCTCTCGCGAAATCCCGACGACCAAAATTCCATTCACTCTTTCCTAAATATTCCAATTATTAAAAAAAAAAAAATAAAAAAATAAAAATTAAAAATAAAAAAAATTAAAAGTTATTATTAGCGCCAGAAATCCATAATTATTTATTAAAATGATAAACTAAAAGTAACAATTAGCACCACGAATCCATAATTTTTTATTAAAATGATAAACTAAAAGTAATAATTAGCACCACGAATCCATAAATTTTTATTAAAATGATAAACTAAAAGTAATAATTAGCGCCACAAATCCATAATTATTTATGAAAATGATGAAGTGAAAGTAATAATTAGCGCCACAAATCCATAATTATTTATTAAAATGATAAACTAAAAGTAATAATTAGCGCCACAAATCCATAATTATTTATTAAAATGACGAAGTAAAAGTAATATTTAGCGCCCCAAATCCATAATTTTTATTAAAATGACAAAGTGAAAGTAATAATTTGCACCACAAATCCATATTTTTTTATTAAAATGACAAAGTAAAAGTAATAATTAGCGCCACACATCCATATATATTTTTTAATAAAATGACAAAGTAAAAGTAATTATTAGTGCCACAAATCCATAATTTTTTATTAAAATGATAAACTAAAAGTAATAATTAGCGCCACAAATCCATAATTATTTATTAAAATGACGAAGTAAAAGTAATATTTAGCGCCCCAAATCCATAATTTTTATTAAAATGACAAAGTGAAAGTAATAATTTGCACCACAAATCCATATTTTCTTATTAAAATGACAAAGTAAAAGTAATATTTAGCGCCACAAATCGATAATTTTTATTAAAATGACGAAGTAAAAGTAATATTTAGCGCCAGAAATCCATAATTTTTATTAAAATGACAAAATGAAAATAATAATTAGCGCCACAAATCCATAATTATTTATTAAAATGACGAAGTAAAAGCAATATTTAGCGCCACAAATCCATAATTTTTATTAAAACGACAAAGTGAAAGTAATAATTTGCACCACAAAACCATATTTATTTATTAAAATGACGAAGTAAAAGTAATAATTAGCGCCACACATCCATATATATTTTTTAATAAAATGACAAACTAAAAGTAATTATTAGTGCCACAAATCCATATTTTTTAATAAAATGACAAACTAAAAGTAATTATTAGTGCCACAAATCCATATTTTTTAATAAAATGACAAACTAAAAGTAATTATTAGTGCCACAAATCCATATTTTTTTATTAAAATGACAAAGTAAAAATAATAATTAGAGCCAAAAATCCATAATTTTTTTATTAAAATGACAAACTAAAAGTAATTATTAGTCCCAGAAATCCATTTTTTTTTTTTATTAAAATGACAAACTGAAAGTAATTATTTGTGCCACAAAGCCATGATGTCTTATTAAAACAATAAAATATAAAAAAATATTAGGTATTTTAATGTTTCTATCAATAATAACAACACTAGTAATATTCCGAATATAAGAACCTTACTAAATGGGAGGGTTTAAAATGTTTATACATGATTATTATTGTAGGTAAGTGTCCTATTCTCGAGTTGATGACAACTGTTTATGAATCCTCGTGGTTACTAAATAAAAAAAAAAAAACCTTCATTGTCTTTTATTATATTATCTTGACATGTGTCGCTAGTGAAGGTCCTAACAACTCTGAGATATAAAGTTTAAAATTGATGTAGACAACTTACCGAAAGGCAGTAGAAGCACAAAGTATATTAAAAAGAAGAATATATATTAAAAAGATGCTAGTGAAGCGTGAAACTTTTCGAGCGAATTAAATAAATTATCATGAGAAAAAAATGGTTTTAATAATATTAAAATTTATGATAAGAAGGAATAAAATGAAGAAAACTTCTGGCAATATAAAGGAACAAATTTAGATTTCATAGGAGTTCCTTTATTTATTTATTTTTTTTAAACTGTATTTATGTCTTGGAAGGAAAGTGAACTAATGCTCTCATATATGCCTAATGGTATAAATATAATAAAGAACTTATAAAGTTTATCAAAAGTATAGATACGGACGTAGCGATAATACATTAGAATGTAAAGTTGATTTTGAGAAAAGAGAATTATAATTCAATATATTGTATTTTCCTTACATAGACTTGCAAATTAAACATCGGTTCATTTTAACTTTAGTTAATTGTTTTTTCATTTCATTTATTTATTTTATTTGTAATTATCTTACTTATTTCATTTTTATTATTGTTATTTTTTATATTATATTTGATCATATGGTTGATTAACGAGCTTAAATTGTCAAATAAAAATGTATTTAAACATAATCATAATCAAACCATGTGGCAATGGAGCGTGTATTCAAATGAATAATTCATCATTGGATTAAAAAAATGTGGCTAAGGGTGGTTTTAAGATAAGATTATTGAAGATTGAAGTAAAATGGTGAAGATGCAGAGATGTTTTAGTAGCTGGAACGAGGAAATGAATTCTCCGCCCTTTGAGCACAAAAACTGTAACCTCCCCCACCCCCCCCCTAAAATCCTTGTGTTTGGATGTTGTAATCAATAATGGGCTCGCTTTTGATATATGTTTTCGGTTCTGATATTCATCCACCCTTTACCTACCCCCTCGCCCTATGTCTCTCTCTCATTCCACCCACGGGACCTCTCTTACTTCATCTCCAATCCGTGATTCGTATTTCGAAATCAGGTGTTTGAAATTACTCGCTAAAGTACTCCACCTTTTAAAACCTTAAAATTAGAATACGAGAGTCATGCATTTTTTAAATGCATGATGATGACGAAGGATCTTCTTTTCAGCTTTGTCAAGATACATTTTTCTGGAAATGATTATTATACTATTTCAGCAACAGGTGGCATTAGCTCTGCAGACTTTCCTTGAAAACTAAGTTAATAACAAAATATTGCAATGGTTATGTACCTCTGAGGTAGAAGGCCACTAATGGCATGCGTTTGTAAGTATAGCCACCTTTCATAGTACAGGTTATTAGAAACTTTGACTATATAAGCAGTTTTCGGAAAATATAATCACGGTGCTCCCTAGATTGAGGAAACGTTCGATTGCAGTTAGTTTCCCAGCAGAAACAAACAGTTTGAAACATAATCTCAGGATGTTTGCTTATAGTACAAACTTCTAATTTCAATACTGTTTTCAAAATAATACATTTTGAATACAGCTCAAGTTTAATCTGGTTATCCATTAGGTCATTTACTCTGTTCATGAGGGAGTAATGCTGAATCAAACCGCCATGGAAGTACATTTTCCCACTACTTATTTCGGATACGTGAGCTTTTCATGATTGACAGCGGTGACGATCGCCTGATCATTTCTAATCTAGATTACCAAGATAATCACGTTTTTTTTCCATTTTACCTACTCACATTTCTCCAAATATTCCTCAGGTCCGTAAATATGATGCTTTAACTTCTCAAACACCTGTTGTGTGTTTTTTAGGAAAGGGATAAAAGGATTTTGGACGGAAAGAGTGGGAAATATTTATTCAAACCACTTGAAAAAAAAAGAAGAGAAAAATTAAGAAATACTCAAAAAAACGAATCTCTAGCTCCGAGAGCCGACAGTGTACAAAATAGTTCTCCACTAAAGATAATAAATATGTATCGAACAAACGAGAAAGCATTTTATCATCCGTTTTTCACAAGTAGCATACTAATAACCCGAAAGCGTCAAGATGTATCTCGACGCCAGCTGAGATTAGGAGAAAGTAACTTTCTCATTAGAATAACTAATCAAACTGCATTTATTTCATCACATATTTGTAAAAAGGCTAGTGCGAATAAAACTTAAAGTGCTGAAGTGATGTGTTTTTATTTATTTATTTTATTTATTTTTTTAGGTTTAATTTAATGCTGATAAAGCGTAGTCAGGATATCTACTCTTAGGTTTTTCAACAAAGGGAGTACCTAAGTTCCCCACAGTAAAATTAGAATTTACTTGTAATTACATTCATATATGACAAAATCAACCACCACTCCTGGGAACAGAACACTGAAATAAAATCGTTCTCTTTGAGTTCATAAAGGAAGAACTCAATATAGTTTCGTTCACGGGAAAATTAATTTTCCTTACAAATCAATTATTTCTTTTCATTATGATTTAATTTTTTTTTCTTTTAGAGCGCTACTACAAAATCTATGCGTCTGGTGAATCCTTGTACGCTCTTTTTCTTATTATATTAACAAGTTTGTTTGCACCTCCCTCGCTCATTTTCAAAATATTATGTATACTATGACCTTTATATACAGGACTTTGGGGGAAAACTATGAGTGACCATTAGAAATAAAACTTAGGCGTTGGTATATACCAAATATTTATATGTTGACCCCTTAGGAACTAGAGTATTTCTAGATTTCTTGAAAAGACAGCCAAAAAAAAATGTACATGGCAAGAGAAATCCATCATTACCCTTTCTTTCTAGACCTACCGACTATTTATTGGTTACCCGGCCATTTGGGCCTATCTCAAAGTAATATAGTAGACAAAGCAGCTAAACAATCAACTCAACTTGAACAAATATATATTTTGGACATAACTCACAAAGACGCTTTCTCTCGAATAAGAAAACTCGTAATTAATGACTGGAATAATTTATGGTATAACACTGACAGTAAAATTTGAGAAATCAAATCAAACACGCTCAACTGGACTAAAAGTAATAAGTAAGTAAGGAAAGTAACTCTAGAAGAGAAGAAATTGTACTTACACGCCTACGCACAAGACACACTAGACTAACACATTCATATCTAATGAGCAGACAAGATGAACCTATATGTCGCTACTGCAACAGAACGCTGACTGTAAAACACATACTAACTGACTGCACACAAGTGAAAACGTACCCATGGCCCACAAATGTATGCGAACTACTGGCCGACAGTAGCCAATTTATAGATGATGTTTTTAAGTATTTAAGAAATAATGGATTATTTGATGAAATATAAAAGCTATTATCTACAATTATGAAAGTTATATATAGCAAGCACTGTGGAATATAAGTTTTGCCTTCTTCCAGTTTAACTATTTATAGTTTTTCTTTTAGTTTTTTTTGTTTGTTTTATTTTTATTTTGTTTTTTCCTCATGTTGTAAATATAGTAACAATTTATATTTAGTTTTGTCCATTCTATTTATTTTATACATTTGTAAAAGTTAGCTGTGTAAAAATTTTAATATTTATTTAATTTTGTGAAATTATATTTTAGCATGTTAAAATATGAATCGCCATTGTAGCGGCATGGTTCTATTTATTTTGTACATTTGTAACATTTAGCTTTGTAAAAATTTTAATATTTATCTAATTTTGTAAAATTATATTCAAACATGTCAAAAGATGAATCGCCATTGTAGCGGCATCTCAAATAAATAATAATAATAGGCCTACCGATAATAAGAAACGAACCGATAACCATACTGTATACAGGAAGCCTACAGCCTTCCCGTGATGTTAATGGTAGGTCTAAGAAACTCGGCCGAGTACTGAGCGTAGTATTCTGTCGAAATGAACTTGATTCCATGTGATTATCGCAAAGTTTGTATATGTAAAACTGGCAAGAAGACACACCACAGTCAATATGTAGTTGGCTACAAACATAAAAACTTGAGATCTCTCCTGTGACCCGGCACGGGAAAATGTATGAGTGGCTTTCGAATTACACAAGAGGCTTAGCATAAACTGGATGAGGGTAACACACTAGCTGAAGTTTGGAGAAGTATTGTCAAGTGCCTAAAACAATAATAATACCCTATTCCGGGATGTCTGAGAACATAGTCCTCTCCCCAAGGTTCATAACACGGACCTAGTTTCATAAGATGCCTGAAGAAGGACCACGCAGAAGCTCCCAGAATTCCATAATAAAATATGGATCAATGTACAAGCCACTGGAGCTGAACTCCAAGTCACAGCATCAATCTCTTAACTCTACAAACAATGCCCTCCGTGTAAGTCTAAATCATCATGTACGTTTAAATATCGAGTATGGTAGCGGTTAAACAATAGCAGTGACCAATTGGCTGTTAGAAGACACACACACAGTAATATGCATATATATATATATATATATATATATATATATATATATATATATATATATATATATAGAGAAATTATTTTCATCATGTCATAATAAAATAATAGTGCTTAGATGACATTAATCGAAAAGTACGTCATCATCTAAATATCAGAAGCTGCTATCCCTACTGACACATCTGCTAAAAAAGTAGATCTACACAATTAGAAACGAATAATATCAGATATCACTTAATTCTGAATTAATCGTAGATGCTTTAACTCTCATTTCACCACCAGTTATGTAATTTTACAACATTGATATAAAACAATATTTCGATACTGACGTTATTAAAGAAAATGCTATTGAAGAGAAGGGCAAATGATTTTCCTGATTTTGTCAGGTATTTCAAACCAATATACGTCTCATGACAGGAACAGAGCGTGTTATTTATGTTTCGTTGACAGATTCTGTTTCTGAAAGGATTATGCATTCCATCGATTTTCCGCCTACGTACCGAAGGAAACAACACTTAACATCTTATAATAAAGTCTTCAATACGTCATTGGGAAACTTTACCCAATTTATAATGAGTAGACTTAACAGTAAAATAATACCATTATAAGCGTCAGGAAAGTTTCAAATTCATTTTAGGACATTCTTCATCCGTGCGAACGGATGAAAAAAATCACGGTATTGAAATATAAACATAATTGGCATAGAAATGATATTAATTTAATTAATTAATTTTCTACCAATAACATTTTTAATGGACGCTTGTGAACCATAGCTCATACTCTATAATACATGGTCACAAAAAATTCTTTTTTTTTTTTTATTAGTCTACGAATCGATTCTGTTCACAAAAAGGGGACTGATATAAAAAAAACAAAAAAACCTTCTATTTCCATTGACTTTAGTCTATTCAAATGAACAATAGCATGAATTTCTCATTCTTATTCAAATATATATAAATTCTTCAACTCACGAACAATAAAACTCCATTATGAACGAGTATTCTTCAGCTAGCTTTAAAACATTGAGTGTCAATTTTATACACCTTTGGGACTGCTCGATTAAGAAAACTAAGATGGGCCATGAAAACATACCTAATTGAGAACCACAAAGTAGACCTAACGCACTTATCATTCTCTAGGGCTGTATTTAGAGTCTGATACTCCACCATCATTCAGAGGGACTAGTATTTGTAGTCTGACAGACTACCATCATTCAGAGGGACTAGTATCTAGAGTCTGACATTCCACCATCATTCAGAGGGACTAGCATCTAGAGTCTGATACTCCACCATCACTCAGAGGGACTAGTATCTAGAGTCTGACACTACACCATCATTAAGAGAGACTAGTATTTGTAGTCTGACAATCTACCATCATTCAGAGGGACTAGTATTTGTAGTCTGACAATCTATCATCATTCAGAGGGACTAGTATCTAGAGTCTGACACTACACCATCATTAAGAGAGACTAGTATCTAGAGGCTGACACTCCACCATCATTCAGAGGGACTAGTATTTGTAGTCTGACAGTCTACCATCATTCAGAGGGACTAGTATCTAGAGTCTGAAACTCCACCATCATTCAGAGGGACTAGTATTTGTAGTCTGACAATCTACCATCATTCAGAGGGACTACTATCTAGAGTCTGACAGTCTACCATCATTCAGAGGGACTAGTAACTAAAGTCTGACACTCCACCATCATTCAGAGGGACTACTATCTAGAGTCTGACAGTCCACCATCATTCAGAGGGATTAGTATCTAGAGTCTGACACTCCACCATCATTCGGTAGGACTAGTAGCTAGAGTCTGAGCCTCTACTTTCATTCAGTAGGACTAGTAGCTAGATTCTGAGCTTCGGCCATCATTCAGTAGGTCTAGTTACGAGAACCTGGGCCTCTACCATCATTCAGTAGGACTAGTTACTAGAATCTGGTCATCTCTAGAGCTTTTGGATTAGTTGAAACTATCGTGTATTCACTTCTGACAGCCCCTCTAGATGACTAACAATTTAGACTATTTCATCCTGGCAATAGGCAAGTTGACCTCTGACCCCCTTCCATCACAGGCACAATGAGGTCCCTCACTCTCCTGGAGACAACTGATACCAGATCCTATTCGGTTATTGGGGTCAATAGCGGGAAGTGAATTCTTTGTTTAAAAAACTGATCACGAGGGAGGGATTAAACATCTTCGAAGCCTTTGATGCCATTTGAACGAACACCAATTTTCTCATCTGTTATGTATGACCAATGGACATTTCAAGAAATCTGCAGAGAACCGCATAACTTATTCAACTTCAACGACCTTCACTTTGAATGAGAGTTCCTAATACAACGTTCAGAGTGTTTACTTTTAGCAAATATCTAAATCAATGCGCAGCAAAGTCCAAATAAAATACGGACAAGTCATTATCATCCTTGAAGCAAACATTATATTCTGAACGCTGTGTAGATGGAGAGCTACCATAGAAGTAGCTGTGCAGTTGCAATAATGCACGTGTTGCAATGTTGGAGGGGCGAGTCTAACAAGGGGTAGCGGGCAGTCCCTAGAACTAGCACAATACTGACACGTTAATCAAACTAAACAGTGCCCTGTTGCAGGCCGTCCCTGTCTAACTACATTCTGTTATATTAGCCTGTACCTCGGGGGGCTCTGGCCATCATTTATACCTCACACAACAACATACCCTAAATTTCAGTGTTCAGGCCTATGGTTCAGAACTGATTTCAGCAGGGCCCATATCCGTCCTTTAATTAATATATATGTTACGTTTTAGACTAGACGAACAAAAAAAAAGATTGGTATAATCAACAGAAAACCCGATAAAAACGATTGCTTCCAATGTTAGCTATGCTTAACCTGCATAATGTATGGAATAATGTTATTTCAACTTGTTTGCTTGTTGTGGTATGGCATTTCATTAAATGAAATTCCAAGATGGTTAAATCTATTTAAAAATGCCTAGTACTTCAATAAAACTAACATCAAAATCAAAACAGCAAAAATTATGTTGAGTTCTATTGATTTTTGATTCACTTACTTTACACCAACATATAGACAAAAGTAGATACGCTCGCACACACACTAAATTTATATATTGACCGTCTACTATTTATCATGGTTTTTTGAGGTATTATAGATAAGAGATAAAATGTCTTCTAGTCATACAGAAACATTTATACAATCCCTAAATTAGTGGCTGAATAGAAGAAATAATTTTTTCTGACTTATAATGGCTTAAAAACTATTATATATATTACCTGAAGTTCCTTGTTTGATCTGTAAATCTTTAGAGTTTGAATGATAATAGAATTTTTTATTTATGCAAAATATGTTTATATTTATCGTCTCCATTTATACATTGTTTTTGGGAACGTGTCCCACAAATTTAGCAAAATTATAGAATTGTTTAGAGATAGAAATATATGAAAATAGATTAAACGTTACAAAGCATTGTGTATAGCATTGAATCATATTCATTGATAGAATTTATTGTTATTAAGTACTGAGCTGAGAAATATTTAGATTAAGTGTGAATGTTATACATTTCAGGCATTTACTATTCAAAATCGATTTATTTTTCGTGTCACAGAATTTAGTTTTATGACCTGCCTTCGCATCTTTTTAGGATTTATTGGAAATCGTGCGAGCTACAGCTGGCAAGCTTGATAGAATAAACTTTAAATGGATCATCATCAAATCATCGGAATGAAAGGCTTCATGTAAATATGATAATCATACTATCCTTGATTATGTGTTTATATATATATATATTGCGTGCGCATGTGTCAGTCAGGAATGTAAGGGGTCTAAACCGCAGAAATCCAGCCCAAGGTAGCTGCAGAATGCCAATCACCATTTACCAACTAATCACCCTTTATAATTTATCACAGAAATTCGTCAAATAGAAATTGCTGGCAAACTGGCACTTAAAACGGACAGAGGCAATGGACGGGCATTAAAAGACTTTGCCCCACACTGAAGGAAATTTTAAAGTAACCAGCTTGCTGACGCTTCATGGCGGAACACAATTATTATATAGAAACCTACATCTCGAATCTAGTATTGCAAAAAAAAGAACCATTTTAAAAAATAAATGTCCGTCAAAAAGGACTGCGTTAACTGAGCTAATTTCGCACCTGCTAGAATAAACACACTGGTTATCTCATCTCATCATCTATTGTCTATGGTAAGATGTCCATCTAAACAGAAATTGAAACATACATTGAGAGTTTAAGTGATTCAATTACTAATAAAAAATAAATGTGCTCTCACTAACTACACTTGCTGAAATTACTTTCTTTGATTTCTAATACAAATGCAGTTTATGTTAAGGTTAGCAAGTTTTTAATTTGATTCAAACATGCACCTGAGGTAGCTACGCTATTTCTCAGCTATGTATTTAATAATAATAAATTTTATCAATAATAATGACTTAGTGTTTTGTACAGTTTAATCCATTTTCAAATATGTCTTTCTCTAAAAAATTCTATAATTTTGCTAAACTTGTGGGAGACGGTCCCGAAAAATGTTTAAATGGAGGCGATAAGTATAAAAATATTTTGCATAGTGAAAAAATACTATTATTAATCAAACTCTAAAGATTTTCCGATCAAAACAAGGAACTTCAGGTAGTATATATATAAAAAATACTACATGACCAATGAAGTTTTTACAATTTTTGAAGTACTATTTGGATTTACTTTAGAAGTGCCTAACAGAATCTAACATAAAAACAAACGGGTGTTTATCTATTATATTCTTAAAAAATAATCGTTCTTTTTTTCTCTCAATACTTTTAATACTATTATGAGAGTTTTATATCAATATATAAAAGAAACGCTTGGAAAGGAGAATCCATATACAGTTACAATGGAGCGTTCCTTCTGCTATATTTTTATTTTAGACAAGCGTCAAAGTTCTTTCATAAAAAAGCGACTCCCATCTGAGCAAAGTAAAATCTGTCATGATTGATATGGGAATGGTATGCCTACTGAGATCGAGGATAGTCAAATTTTATTGGAGCTGATGACAGAAGCTGTCACTACTGTAAAATAAATGTTATCTCGATCTGTAAGACCAGATAAATAAGATACTGAATGAACAAAAATGGAAATTCTCAAGACACCTTTCCCTGTCACCTGAAACTAAAATTAGTCAACTATAGATCTTCCGTGGCAAATCAAAGTTCTAGACTAGATTTGAAAAAGGTGGGTACTTATTGGTCATTGAGTGGCCACCCAATTAAAGATGATTATTTAATCATAATCAAAAGAAAATCACTTTATAATTTAAAACAACACTCCTTGAATTTATAAATGAAGAAATGATTAACGGGAGGTTACTCATTATTTACAAATAACATCTTTAAATGAGTGGCCTCCAGATAACCGAAAAGTAAGGTGAAACAGTTCTCTGCAAAAGAGGGATTCGCGATTCGATTCAAGAGACGAAAAGCTAAAATGTTTTTCAGCAAAGATCATATGTATTCCTCTGTGAAAATAGAGTCCATTAAAGAAGGAGTTCTTGTTTCTAAAAGCTTAGGACTCCATCTGTAGCAGCTGACTTAATGAATATTGGGTCTGGAAACTCTACTGTTTAGAAGACCATTGCTGAGAGGTTGTCCAAAGTTTGCAAAGAACGAGAAATATTTTGCTATAAAATAATGTTTGGCTATAATATTCTTTCCGTTCTAATTAGGAATATATCATTATATAATTCATACCTCTCATTAGAACCAGTACAGGAGGAAATAAATGCCCAAATCTAATTTCATTCATTGCTCCCGACCCTTTTACAGCATAACTCCAGAGATGCCTGGAAGCTCTGTTTGTTACTGTCCCATCTGGTTACTTTTTAAGCGTTAATCAGGATATTTATAAGCGAAATGAAGGTTGAACCCTACCGATGTCAGAGAGATACGCGATTTGATAAAATTCTAACAAATTCAACAAGGACATTAATCCGTTGCGCTGTGCGGTGAATCCTGTCTATTTGTTAGGCATGTTCTCAAGCTCATAGAGTTCAATTTAAATGAATGTTCCACTAATTAAGAGCAACATCAGCCCCATCTCCTGTAGTATGCTCGGCTCGAAGGGGTATTTGAGCAAACACTACCTGAGAGGAAGTAGTTCCTGGAGTCCAAAGGGCGGATGGAAGAACAGTCTGAAAAGAGAAGAGTCCCATCTTAGTATGAGTACAGTCTACATTTTTCATTCTCACATTTTTTCCCACCATGACCAGTTCTCACCATAAGGGCATAGACGAAAAAGACCAGGCGGGAAACCAGGATGATGGAAGCAAGGAGAAAGCATGAGACATCCGAGCATCCTACTCAGCAGCATTTCACCAAGTAACTCTTTACATCATATCCTAACACACTAACCATAAATGCCCTGACATAGGCCATTCCTTCTAAATCATGTAAAATAAATGCAATATACCATTATTAAAGTAATCAACCCACTTGTTAATTTCAAATGCCCTCCGGCAATTTAAATCTAACACCACAATCATGTTCCCTGAAACAGCACCACCTTAAAATTGCAATGCCGTTAGTGGGCAATGCTGAAGGGCATGCCAAAACACAGCATCGAAGAATCCAAATAGAAAAACACGCTTTACAACCTCTTTGGACACTCTGAGGCGCTTCACAAAATGTTAACACCATAAAAACAACATCTTCATTATTGCTCTTATTGGCTCTAAATGTTCCACAGAAAATGACGTTTCTTCATAATCAGTAATAACCACAATTACATACAAGAGATAGACCCTCTTTCTAAGAAGGGGCAATGGAAGAATAACGGAATAAGATGCCCAACACATCTGCCAACTGATGTGCATTAGAATCAATAAGAAAGATTTTCCGATACCAGAGGAAACATAGTATACAAATCATTTCTAAATATAAACTGACTTATAATGGCTTGAAAAGTAGTATACATATATAAATTATGTACACTAGCTTATAGGCACACGGCTTTGCTAGGGATATCTTTAGAATCTGAATAATGATGATATTTTTTACTATGTAAAATATTTTAATATTAACTGTCTATATTTAAGCATGTTTTTCCAATTTATCCGGCCAGTTTAGCCAAATTATGAAATATTTTAGAGACCTGAAGAATATATGAGTTAGAGTTTCTAATCAATTCCTATTAACTCTACAAAACGCCGTGGGCAATATGAATCATAATCTTGTATAATATTTATTATTATAAGTACCAAATCTTAGGCACCCGTCTTTAATAAATATTTAGAGAATAATGAGTGTGAATGCTAATATAACATGCAAGGCAATCGCACTCAAATTCTATTTATATTCCTTGGTTCAATATTTACCTTTATTTCTTTCTGGGATCTTTTTGGAATCGAACTACTATTGGTGACTAACTACCAACTACTACTGGTTTAATAAACGTTATACAGATTCAAATTAATCCCCATCTCAATTTCAAAAGCAGCATGGCCCATGTAAATCAAAGTCATATATATATATATATATATATATATATATATATATATATATATATATATACTTACACACATATAAAAATTATGTATGCAGTAATATAAAGCTCATTAATATAACAAGGACATTAATTCATTGCCCCGTATTATGCTCTCAGTCCCTTAGTGCTGAAGAATCAACTTATTAAAAATCACTTTCGAACACCTTTGGGCATATGCTGCTCGTGGCAATGTTTCAACTCTATATGAACAACACCTTCACTATTGTTCTTATTGGCTCTAAATGTTTTACGACATAGGACGCCTCTTCCGAAGCACAGAAATAAACACAATTTCATACATGAGATAAGGGGTACAAATGCAAAAATAGCAAAAATAAGATGACGGACACATTAGAATCAATAATGATTAGTTACCGATGCCACAAAAAATAGTTGGCACATCATTTAAAAACATAAGCATACTTATTTTGAAGTGAACCATGAATTTTTATTTCACATCATTAAAAAATATGTTGTGTACGTTCCTAATTTTTTTTTAATTTTTACATTTTCTTTAATCGTCTACTCTAATATATTTCGTTTGATAGTTCAAGTGTAATCATTCAATATATATTTTGTTTTATTTATTTTTGTACTTGACAATGATCTGTCCAAAGGTCCTGCCTGTTGCTATCTACTAGAAATTTGAACCATACAGTTATACTATATCACTGGGAAAGACCATATAGATATGATAAATTAGATATTGATATGTTTGTCTATAATTATATTAATATTAAAGACAATGAAACAAACATTTTCAGCCTATTCAAATACACTGAGAATTAAAGGGTTTTGCATTCGTTTATAAAGGCTATTTGATGTGTCAAATTGAGTTGAACCTTTAAACAGAATTTAAAATATCTCACCCGTGTTTGGTATTATTATAATAGGGACAACAATTACAGTTGTAATATTCAGTAATCTGTTGGGCACAAAGGTCAGGTATATATAGTATTTTTTTGGCAACCATTTGTAACAGTAATTTCTATGGTCAGTTCATTCTGGTTTTTATTCTCCACGTAGGTAGTGTACAGTCTATTGTGTTTGAATAGCTAATTTCTTAGAGGTGACTCAGAAAATATTATAATTATTATGTAACACTGGTGGAGATTCAGGGGATAATAAGGATTGCTGTAACTTTTATAAATGAAACGATATTTCATTGACAATTTGTGCAAGATTATTTTTCATTCGTTACCGTGTCTACTGCAGTATCAATCTAGGAGCATTCATCTGTAATATAGTCAAATGGAAGGTAGCTGTAACAATTATTGTTAAGGTTTATCTTTTTTTCTAGATATGAAGTGTTAATGATTGTATCATGTATTGCAACCTTTACACAAACTGTTTCTCCTAACAAGTTACTGAAGAGCAGTCAGTCATTGGGATGTGTGAGGTTAAGCGTTGGTCCTAATATCCCTTCACCAACCTATGTGGTGGGTTCGAATCCTGTCTAGGCAATACGAATGAATATATTTTGTGACGAACTCAAAATAAAATCTTAAGTCCCATCCTTCCGGTAAGGATAGCAAGTCCCGATTAGCCACTCTAACACAAAGTGGACAGTAATAAATTACAAGTGCAATCATGTTAAGAATTTTCATTATTAGAAGACAAATATTACCCCATACATGTAATTATGAGAATTTTATTAAAATTAAAGATTCAGTACAATATGTGTTTTAAAAGTATGCATGAACAATTTAATTGAGAGTCATTGATAATTCGATAAGTGAAAACTTAATTTCATTGTAGTACTAGTGGAGGTCCATAGCGGGAAATGTATGTACTACATTGCAGCAGCTTTGAGCGGGATGTTCAACTTCGTTAAGTTTTCAACGTGAATTCGCAGTGGTAATGTCAATTATGGGGTACATATATTTTATGGAGTTATCAGAGTTTATAAATTCGACTGAATCATTGTTTTGTATGTGTGTTTATATAAGTTTTGTTTAGAGACTTGTTAATAAGTCGGTTAAGAACCAAGATTGGTATTCAATAGTTTGTTTCATGGCGGTTATAGAAATTCGGTTAATTTTGCTTTTCCCTATAAACACATTTGCCATTCTAATGGGGAGTATATATAGCTGTATGAGGAAATGGGCGGAGAAGGGGTATAAATGGCATAAGGTTAATTTAAGGAGAGGCTCCTGGAGGCTGAGCGTCAAAACGCATGTGCAAGAGGGAACAAATGGAAAATCGGAGGATGTAATGATGAGTGTAAGTGAAGAGTGATGGGCTGGACTCGTCCCGCCCCTCTGCTAACCCGGATAAAATCCGCTGACACAAATCCGGCAAGAACCGACCGTACACAGAGGGATAGAGACAGGAGGGCAAAGGAGAGAGAGGGCAGAGCCGGCCGATGGGTGCGTGCGAGAGAGAAGGCGATATTAATTAGAGGAGAAGTGGGTGCACACAGAGTGAGAGAGATATTGATTCAGAGGTTGGGCCAAACAGGTGTGTGCCGAGAGGCGCAGGCTCGGCTATTCCCTTGCCCCCAGTCCGCCGCCAGACTCCGGCGTCTCCACGTCAAACGCTCAACAGGTAAAAACATCAACATACCATCACACATCTCACCCCTTCTATCAACCCCCATATTCATATATATGTCGTATTAACCCTTCAATAAAACCCCTGTAGACCCCCTTGGCATACAACGGACAAAATGTTGGAGCACCACCATCAGTCTTGACTGTGGTATAATGGCTCAGAAATAAATGAATTGTCCATTGTATGAAACCATTTATATGATGATATTATTTTTGAAGCCCATGCTCTACATTATTGTGTGCATAAGATTGTGGCATGGCGATATGTGTTGGCAAGAGGGAGCAACAAGTGGGACGAGCCCGCACCTTGCTCCCAACTCAAGCTCTACAACCTATTTTTAATCTCTTATAATGGCCTCTCCTTGATTATATTCCTATGATTAATTACTGTTAAAGCTCCTCGAGGTACAGATAAACCACCTGTTATCAAGACTCCAATCATGCACAGCCTAAGCAAACGAAAGAACGTTTTATTAGAAACATAAATTTTGCATGATTTCCGCATTTTTTTATATTAAGTTCTTCAGTGATCATTTACCATTCAAATTAATAAAAACATTTTTAAATTATGCAACAATCGTGTAAATGAACGTATTAATTAGTATTTCGAAGCCAATGATTGTATATGTAAAATCTAAATTAAATATGCCATTTGCGGTAAAAAAAAATCATTAAACGCACTAAAACTAGGCATTAGCACATCAGAATTGCGGTTTCTTGATTCATTTCAAATATTCATATTCATTTAATTAAACACACTTTCAAATTACTTTTTTAGTAATTGTTCAAATGGCCAATTTATATCAATACCAAATATCAATGATTAATATCAATGCTGTAAAACGATCTTTATTAACCTCCAGCTTATGCTACTAGGGAGAACAGGGGGTGGATTATCCTTCGTTTGTCATCCTTTTCGTCCCTCAGTATGACTAAGTTTTTTTATTAAGTGAGTTCTTCTATAAATAAATTCCTATTCCCCACACGGAAATCGAACTCATGACTCAAGGTTTACTAAGAACATACATAAAACCTTTGCCCTAACCCACATTGTTACTGAGTCACTTCAGAAATAATAAAATGACTAAAATTATGTATTTCAAAGTTGATAATATCATTTATAATAACTCTTTATATTATAATATAGATGTAGCAATTATGGTGTTTTGGGGATGAAATTCTTAAAATGTTTCAAATTTTCATATTTAGTTTTAACACTATCAGGTTTGGATGAGTTTAAGACTAATAAATCTCAAGCATTAATTATTTATATTCGTAGTTTTTTTTTAACTATCATCTTTATTAAAATTACCTGGGAATAAGAAATCCGTTGAAATTCACCCTGCTTATTAATTTTTGGCATTTAATTAAAATTTTAAGATTTACTAATTTTTGCATTGTAAAACTCTATAACGTACTGTTTGTTTTGTATGATATTATTTCTGTATATGTAGCTAAAAATAATAGAACTGTAACAAATAATGTAATAGATGGATGTAGAAAAAATAGGATTAGTAGTACCAAAATAAAGTAATAAAAATGATTTATTTTATCACTCACTATTTTTATTTTTCATTAAAAAATTATGGAAAAATAACTTATTATAAGCCAATTATTACAAAATAAATCACAAACAACAGAAATAAATAGTATAGACATTTAGTTAGAAATTGTATTGAGCCATTATAAATAAACAATGTACAATTAGTGACAAATTAGCATATTTGCACTTTATTCTATTACCCATTTCTCCCATTAATCATTTTATTTCTGTCTCGACACTTAAAGCTTCAGGACATTTATTCCAATTTACATTCATTTCAGTTGTCTCTCTCAAATAACAGATGCTCTTGTTAATTTATTTCTCTTATTTTCCTAGAACTACTCGAGGCATTAAATTGTCTACAATTGTTTTTAATTGAAAGAAAATATTCATTTCAAATAATTCTTTAACTTCTTGGCAATGTGGGCATGTGTGTGCGTGTGTTTGTAAATCGTGCTGTAACTTACCTGCGTAGCTTATTTCCTCTAAGAGAAATATGTTTAAAGCCCATTTTACAAAAGTGTTGGAAAACGTAAGGAAAACATAATTGCATGCGTAAAACAATTTTTGTTGCTTTTTTTTTAATTTATACAAGTAAATAAATAAATGATATTTTATGTAATTAATGTTAATTATTTTTTAATATATGAAGTTAATATGTCACAGAAAATTGATAGTGTATCAAATTAAATCAGAAGGCCTGTCAGCCTAATTATATCAATAATAACACAAAAAACTACTAAAAATCAATTGGCTGTAATTCTTGCAAAAAGGAATAAAAACACAAATAAAAGTACTAAAGTCAATTGGTCGTATTTCATACAAAAAAAAAAGAAACAGCACAAATAAAATTACTAAAAATCAATTGGTCAAATTACTAAAAATGAAATCAAATTACTAAAAATGAAATCAATTGGTCAAATTAGTAAAAATGAAATCAAATTACTAAAAATGAAATCAAATAATCAAATTACTAAAAATGAAATCAAATAATCAAATTACTAAAAATCAAATCAAATAATCAAATTACTAAAAATCAAATCAAATAATCAAATTACTAAAAATCAAATCAAATAATCAAATTACTAAAAATGGATTAAATAACTAAAAATCAAATCAAATTACTAAAAATCTAATTAAATCACAAGGCCTGTCAGCCAAATAATAACACAAAAAACCAAGGAAAAAATAATTGGCTACATTTCTTACAAAAAAGGAATAATAACACAAATAAATCTACTAAAATCAATTGGTCGTATTTCATATAAAAAAAGAACAATACAAATAAAATTACTAAAAATCAATTGGTCCTATTACCTAAAATAAAAAAAAAAACACAAATAAAACTACTAAAATCAATTGGTCGTATTTCATATAAAAAAGGACAATAATGCAAACGATACTACTAAAAATCTATTGGCTGCTTTTCTAACAAAAAAGGAGCAATAACACAAACAAAACTACTCCCCACTCTCAATAGCCCGTATTTTATACAAAAAAAAAGAATAATAATAACAGAAATAAAACTAATAAAAATCAATTGGTCGTTATTCATACAAAAAAAATAAATAAAAATACTATTAACCCATTGGTCGTATTTTATACAAAAAAAAAAAACAATGACAAACAAAACTAGTAAAATCCAATTGGCTGCATTCCATACAATAAAGGAATAATAACACGAACAAAACTACTATACTCCACTGGCCGTATTTTCTACAAAAAAAAGGATCAATAATACAAATAAAACTACTAAATCTCAATAGACCGTATTTATTACAAAAAAAAAGGAACTATAACACAAACGAAACTACTAAAACTCAATTGACAGTATTTCATACAAAGAAAAAATAATAACACAAACAAAACTACTAAAACTCAATTGGCCGTATTTCGTAAAAAAAAAAAAACAATAACACAAACAAAACTACTAAAACTCAATTGGCCGTATTTCGTAAAAAAAAACAAAAAAAAAAAAACAATAACACAAACAAAACTACTAAAACTCAATTGGCCGTATTTCGATAAAAAAACAAAACAGTAACACAAACAAAACTACTAAAAAATCAATTGTTCGTATTTCATACATAACAATAAACAATAAAACAAACAAAACTAGTAAATACATATTGGCATCATTTCATAAAAAAAGGAATAATAACAAACAAAAATCTCAATGGGATTTCGTAAAAAAAAAAAAAAAAATAAATAAATAAATAAATAGGAAAAATAACTCACACATAACTAGTAAAAATAATTGGCTGTATTTCATGCATTGCAATATGTAGGCATTTTTTATAATAATCACTCTATAAAATATTGAAATATAAGGAATGTTTAATATTATAGTTATTATAGTACTGGTATTTATGTTTTATCCTGCTAGCGAAAGCAATTTGTGGATTTGAATATTGTAATTTAAAATAAATTGATATGGGAAAACTACGAATGGTTTATTCACATTCAACCAATTCAATCATTTTGAAGCCATACACGTCATAATAAGCTCAATATGTTTGGTGTAAGACGATGTTAGAAAGTATATAGATACATATATTCTTTATCTTTATCGATCGGAGTACAAGCAGTGCTCACAAACGCAGTGCTTAGAAAATATATTTTGGTCTTCAAAATAAATAGAAAATAAACATTCTACTTAACGTTTTCGAACGGTATTGTAAGTTATACGAAAAGCACTTAGAACAATAATTTGTCAAAAAAATGCTTGTCAACGTCATAAATACATGAATTAAAACAACCGACTAATTTCAGAAAATTTGTGTTCAGCAATTATTTTAAGAGTTTGTTCCTTACAGTTTACTTTCTCTCTTAATTGAATTGATTAATCCATAATTAGCTATTTTGTCAAAATAAATAAATCAGCTAAGATATTCATTCAACATGTATGGTAACTGTAGAATTTTCTTAAAAAGACGTATTACGCTAATAATATAAAAGAGTTGGCCAAAATAATATACCACAGTCAACTTTCTTATTCAAGTTGTATTATAATGGACTTAATAAAAAATGAAAAGTTCAAAAACTTTCCATTGGAGCAATTCGTAAACGGGAAAGAAAAGTGGGGTGGAGCATAACCAGCCCCAAGTTGCCCACAACCGGGGAACGGACTTTAACTCCCAGAAACATAATAAGTCCTTAAAAGTTCTTCCCCCTAAAGGCTCACAATAGAAAATAGTTATTTTTTTAGATTTGATTTACTGACAATTAACATAAAAAATAAAAATACACTAAGGCTACAAAAATTATAATAAAAATCATAATATCCCTTAATAACAGAATATTTAATTAGCTGTGATACATCCAAATTATTATATTCAATGAGGAAAACGTTTAAGGGAAACAAGAAGAAGACTCTGGTCTTCCAAGAATTCACTAATTTGAAAAATTCTATGGATGGTATTCTCATGATTATTTAATGAGATCTTTTAAATTTTCAATAATAAATTATAGCTAGCAATCCAATGACATGAAGATTCAGTACTTTCCCTCCACTTAAGCCTCTAAATACAGGTTATGAAGAAGAGTGTAAAATGATGTGAAGCCGAAAAAAATTGCTAGTAGAATTTCAGGATCACATGATTTAAGTGTGATTGATTTATGTTCATAATATATAAAATCTATCTAAAGTGTAGATGAATAAACGCAATTGGGAACAAACAGGTCATTAACGTAAAACACGCATCTAAAGAAAAACTATAAGAATAATAATGTACTTTTCATACTTAAGCCGTACATCGACTGTGTAGTTCCTAGGAATATATGAATATATATATATATATATATATATATATATATATATATATACGTGTGTATATTTCGGTTCCTGTACCATTGACCTCTAAGATCTTTCTCTGCTCCCAGAGCTATATTCCATGAATTCGTGAACAGACTTCTCCTCCGACAGACGGGCCCCATTGCAACCTTGGGCCTGTGTTAAGATCGCCCTGTCAGCCCTTCTGTGGACGAGATCTAAGAGACTCATGATCATTAGTCATGCCGAGGGGCCGACAGACTTTCATAATCACTAGAGTCCGGATGATCCATAAGCACTGCGACACTAGAGCGCTCTGGTAACGAACTAGTGAGCTAATGCATAGTCGTCTGTACACACATTCAGTTTATACGTGGTAACACGAAAACCTACCTTCATGTATGATTCGAAATAATACCTCTACTCAGAAACTTATTTGCCTTGAAATCATCATGAGTAATCACATACCGCGAGTATGATATACTTCATAGCCAGCAGTGAATTTACCGTACCTACAACAATACATATTTCCAAGTATATCCACAGTCCAAGAAGCACGCCAACCAAAAAAAATACATATACAACATAACCACTAAATTTCCAACATATAATGCAACAAATAAGTCCAGCGATATACACAAGCTTGTACGCGTTTGCCTGGAATACATCTAGGGTATAATTAGCTGTATTCACATATACATACCGGGGAACAAGTTATTCCACAAGTCCAGCAGTAAATTTCCCATATTCCCAGAAACACGTATTCTCAGCAATACACACATTCCAAGAAACACCGCAACCAAGGAGTACATCTACTACATAGCCAGCAGTAAATGTCCCATATTCGCAGAAACACATATTCCAACCAATACACACACTCCGAGAAACACGGCAACCAAGATGTACATCTACTACATAGCCAGCAGTATATTTCCCATATTCGTAGAAACACATATTCCCAGCAATATACACATTCCAAGAAACACGGAAACCAAGCAGTGCATCAACTACATATACATCAGTAAATTTCCCATATTCGCTGAAACACGTATTCCCAGCAAAATACATATTTCAAGGAACACAGCAACCTATATGTTCATCTACTACATAGCCAGCAGTAAATTTCCCATATTCGCAGAAACACTTATTCCCAGCAATATACACATTCCAAGAAACTCGGTCACCAATATGTACATCTACTACATAACCAGCAGTAAATTTCCCATATTCGCAGAAACACATATTCCCAGCAATGTACACATTCCAAGAAACACGGCAACCAAGAAGTTCATCTACTACGTAACCCGCATTAAATTTCGCATATTCCCAGAAACACCTATTCCCAGCAATATAAAAATTCCAAGAAACACGGCAACCAAGAGTTACATCTATTACATAATCAGCAACAAATTTCCCAAATTCCCTGAAACACATATTCCCAGCAATATACACATTCCAAGAAACACGGAAACCAAGAATTACCTCTACTCGATAACTAGGAACAAATTCCCCATATTACCAGAAACACATATTCCCAGCAATATACACATTCCAAGAAACACGGAAACCAAGCAGTTCAGCTATTACATAACCAGCAGTAAATTTCCCTTATCCACAGAAACACATATTCCCACCAATATACAAATTCCAAGAAACTCGGCCACCGATATGTTCTTCTACTACATAACCAGCAGTAAATTTCCCATATTCCAAGAAACACGTATTCCCAGCAATGTACACATTCCAAGAAACACGGCAACCAAGAAGTACATCTGCTACATAAGCCGCAGTAAATTTCGCATATTCCCAGAAACACGTATTCCCAGCAATGTACACATTCCAAGAAACACGGCAACCAAGAAGTACATCTGCTACATAAGCCGCAGTAAATTTCGCATATTCCCAGAAACACGTATTCCCAGCAATATAAAAATTCCAAGAGTCACGGAAACCAAGAGTTACGCCTATTACATAACCAGCCGTAAATTTCCCATATTCCCAGCAATATACACATTCGAAGAAACACACCAACCAAAAAATACATCTTCCACATTACCAGTAAATTTCAAACAAACGCATCAACAAATAAGCTCAATGATACACAATAAGCCACCTGTTAATAAGAAATTGACCCCATGAGCACTAACCTTGATGAGTGTAAAAACAGGGGATCATCATGCCAAATATATATATATATATATATATATGTGTGTGTGTGTGTGTGTGTGTGTGTGTGTGTGTGTGTTCTTATTAAACAGAATATAGTAAATATGATCATTACCTGTTGATGAAAACAATTTTATTTTAGCATAATTAAGAATTTATTTGTAAATCTAATCGGACTCTGATAAAAATAGACATATCTGCGATAATCAATAAACTTCTTTTCACATAACTGTTGGTATTTATCAATTTATTAACTGCCTATTAATATTTTATTCATTTGCGTTTTTAAATCCCCCCCTCCCAAATCATTATTAAACATGAGAAAAACGTTTTTACTCAATTAAATATTTCTGTGAATAATTAATTATATTATTTAAATAACAGAAGGTTAATTTAGGGAGGGTTGTGAATACTATAGTTCACCTATTGTCTTCTTTCATGTCTTCGTTTCCATGTACAATTTAATAATTCAGCTACTTTTGAGAAGAAAATGGTTGAATTCAACTAATTTAGAAATTAATAATAATATGTATATTCCGCATTTAGGGTTTAATCAATATAGCGTAATTAAAACTAAGTGAAAATAGCTTTATTATTCTGACTAGTAAAAAAAAAACTAAAATAATTGATTTTAACCAGTTGAAGAGGGTGAGTAGAAGAATAATACAAGAGGAATTCATCTTTGCAGAAAATAAAACATATTTTCGTGGTCTAATTGTTTATATTTTAGAATGAATTTTACATAGAAGTAACAAAAATTAGTAGTATTTACAAATGCGTAAAAAATACTTCATTTCTATACTATTGGATTAATTTTAATTCCACTAGTCAAATATCAGCTAACTGGCTGTGGAATTTGAATAATACATAACCTAAAGAAATCAACTAAAATTCTAGTATGAACTATAGACGGCATCACTAGAGATAAAAAAACATTAGGGCCATGGTTGAACATATTGTCACGAACGATACATTTTGGCAACCTAAAGTAAAGGTTTAATTATTAAATAGACAACGACTTAGTAGCCTCTTGAAAGCTATTGATTTCATTACGCAAACTGCACAACAAACGTACAATATGTTTGTTATATGAGATATAAATAACAACAGAGTCAACATCTTAGTATTATTGTTGTTATTTATTTACGTCCATTTTTTGCTACTACGGCTAACTGGGAAGGGATACCTACAGCCCCCCCCCATCATTAGCAAGGCTGGTGCTGAGGATTTTATTTAATGTGCTTGTCACCAACTAAATTCCTAATACCCAAGTTAGAATCACACTCACGACTCTAGGCTTAACCATGTGAGATAAAGACCAACGCTTTATATCATATGGCTAACTTTAGCTCACTTTAGTATTATTATAAATAATAATGATAAATGAATAATAAAACAACTATATTTATAACCAATCTATTACAAAAAAAGTTTAAATGTTTGTAACTTGGAACCTAATTGTGAATTACTTGCTAATAAACTTTGTGTCAAAGTAGAAAAAGTCCGTCACGCAGGGGCTGCGTAAACTAAAAAGATTTCCCACGTGAAGTTTTACAGTAGAGAAATCTGCCCAATAACAACTGTAGTAAGAAGGGTTTAGAGATCCTATTCACGAGGGACGAATAGTTCCGGTAACGGCCACCAGAGCTCTCGGCGGAAAGTCCGGAACATGGCGGGTTCCGCCGACCACACACACAATACAAATGCAAATATCTCGGTTAATATTCAAGATATAGAATAAATGTATAGAACAATATTTATAGTAAATTTAATTTACAATAAGATTAATTCTATATAATTTTTCGATCCGACGCATAATAACGGAGATATTTTGAATTTTCAAAAATCCCCCCTCTAAACCCCCCCTTCCACTGGTCCGATTTCAGCCATTAACGAACTTGATCTTTCTTTTTACATAAAACGATTAAATTCCGAGTTTGGTAACGATCAAACAAAAATTACGACCGCTAGAGCGTTAACAGACATATATATATATATATATATATATATATATATATATATATATATATATATATATATATATATAATTTTGAACGGACCTCATTTTCGTCATCCCCTGGGTACGATCGATGGACATTTGAAGAAATTTTTCGAAACTTGCGTCATGAGTATAAATACAATAAATGAGCATAAATTTAAGACGAACGTTCTTCGTAGTTGTTACCATAGCGAGCTTCCACTGATTTTAAATAATGTTATCTTTAGCTTGTTAGATCGATTTTCCGCTAACGCCCTGTTTGACCAATCTAAATGTTGAAGCATGACTCTCACATTTAGTAGAAGTCGGTTTTTAACCATTCCCAATAAGCTCTCAGCATATATTCCAACTCTCCACCGCGACAATATCCACCAAACTTTCACTGATCAATTTCGATGAAATAAGGCTAGTAAAACAATCCAAAATAGTTCCAAGATACGAAAATGTCAACCATCAACGATTAACATACTTCATAAATAATTTACCTTAGAACCTTTCATATACGGTCTTTCCCAATGACCATTTACCGCAAATTATACGAGTCTTAAAATAAATTAAACCATTCACGCTGCCTAGTTAATGCCGTAAATGGGAGGTTAACAAAAGAGTTCCTTCATTCAAGATGTTGCATATAAAATTAGTCATTGTTAAGCAATATTATATGTATATAAAAAACGACATTTTCGGTTAACGATCACTAGCCAAAGACCATAAGAAGTATGATGTACTCATAAAGCGTAAACATAATACTTTATCAGTTTGGCAAACCTTTTTTTTTTTTTCTTTTTTTTTTTTTTTTTTTCCATAATAAGCTTCTTCGGCTCTCAGTAAGTTTCAGATAGCAACAGGTGGTGTCAAGGAATGTCAGAGAATTGCACCGTTGAGAGTCAATGAAGCTCAAAACATGGAAAGGTAAAACAAAAAATATCCCAAATAATTATTAAACTTTTAAGGCATAAAATGTAAGTGTCCATAAAGTAAAATGTATGGTAGTTTTTAAAGTAATTAAGATTTCATCAATGTAAGCTACTTATAAACACATATCTATATGGTAATAAGGAAAAATTAGATGATATTTATTAGATTTTATGCCTTATATAACTAAAAATGTTCAACGTTTTTTATAATTTATTGCAGCTGTTCACGCAAGAGGTTGAGGTAGATATATCAACGGCTTTGAGGCCAGCATAATCGATGAAAACTTCTCCCTTGCCGATATAGAATCGAGGAGGAAAAGCTTTCGGGCTATATATTAAAAGAATATTCATATGCTTTTAATATTTCCTCCTCAGCTAGCAGCATTTGCTTTAATGTTAAAGTAATTTTTATTTATTCTAATGCTTCTTTAGTAAAATATACTGCCAAAAATATTTTTCATTCGTTAATCAAGAGTTAAAAAAATTACGAATCGAGATAGCCCTAGAACTCATCTAGCTTTCATCATTAGTATGCAGAAGCAGTTTAGAAAATGCTCTGAAATGGACCACACCACGCCAGAGCCAGGGATAAAAAGTTTAAAAGACATAAGTGTTTCTAGAATGTATAAATACAAAACAATAAACATGAATAAGATAACTAATATTTGCAACCTGCTGATTATAAATCGATAATACGTTGTAGTAGTCTAGCTTCAGTCAAATAAGATTTCACAACTTGGAAGTGCCAACATCGATATTCGTCTGGGGGAGAGGTGTTTAAGTTAAAACATCAGATTGGAAAACAATTTTCATCACCAAGCTTTGTTTTCAGTCTTGGACATTCTTAATATAAAATAACTGTGATAGTACAACGTTCGTTTTTGGCAACAGGTAAGACAATGCAAAGGAGCATCCAACAAGTGGCTGGTGGATTCCTTTTCTTTATCTTCTCCACATATTCACTATTTCTCTTTTTCTTGAACATTTTCAGGTTCTTTCTCTTGAACATTTTCAGGTTGTACCGATGACGCATTTTCAAAAAATTTCTTATATTATTCGCAACATTTATTTTCTTCTGTAGAGTCAACAACGTTAAAACGTTCCATGAATTATAAAAGACAAAGTTCTTTAATTGCCGAAACCGGACTTGGAGGAATGGGGTGGTATAGAAAATGGCCATAAAGAACAATTCTATGCGTAGTCTTTGTAATCAAACTTGTTCACATTGCATTGAGAAAGAGAGAAATATTGATTACAATTCACAAATGACATCATCACGATGACGCCATTGAGTATTCTTTTACAAGGAGTTCTTACTTTTGTCACGCAGGCCACAACAAAGATACACCTCCTCTTACTCAAACTTAGACCAGGTAATTGTTACTGCTGGAATTAATTCGTTTTTGCCTTATTCGTCGGGGTCGAGGCATTCAACTTTACGACGGGTACAGTCCTAGCAGTTAATTATTTATAGGTCTGAGCTAAAGATCAAAAGATTTAAAGATTAAGTGCCCTCCCTCCATTAAACATTTACATCTCAATTCTTAAAATAATAGCAATAAATGAGCTATGGCTGAATCAATTTCATTCATTCATCCAGGATACGAAGATTGACAATTTACAGTGAGTCCTCTGATTCTAAATTGAATTGTTATGCCTGAAAGTTGGGAAATAAGCTTTGAACCCGCAACATAATGACGTTTGTCTGTCATGGTCGTAAGAATATCCAATCATGAATATGTGTGTATATATACCTCAGATCATTAAAAGAAAAGAAAGAAATTGTGAACATCGGATTTTTCTACTGTTAGTTTTAGCAGATTTCCCTTAAGGGAAATCAGCTATTGAGGTCGCACTCATGACTCGATTTTCGAAAAATTTCTTCAAATGTCCATCGATCCTACCCAGGAGATGACGAAAATGAGGTCCGTTCAAAATTATATATATATATATATATATATATATATATATATATATATATATATATATATATATATATATATATTGGTCTGTTAACGCTCTAGCAGTCCCAATTTTTGTTCGATTGTTACGAAACTCTATATTTAACCGTTTTATGTAAAAAGGAAGATCAAGTTCGTTAATGGCTGAAATCGGACTAGAGGGAGGGGGGTTTAATTCCAAGTATCTCCGTTATTATGCATCGGATCGAAACATTGTATAGAACAAATCTTATTCCAAATTAAATGTACTATAAATATTGTTATGTACATTTATTCTCTATCTTGAATATTAACCGAGATATTTGCATTTTTATTAAATCTGGGCGGCTAACGGACGGGTGAGTTTCCCACCAAAAGCTAGTTCGGCCCTTTCCCGCAACTGTTCGGCTTTCGTATGGAGATTTCTCTATTGTATAACTTCACGTGGGAAATCTGCTTAGTTTACGCAGCCCCTGCATGACGGACTTTTGTTTTATGAACTTCTTGAAAAAGTGGTTACTGGACCGTGATTGTTCATTATACTGGTATTTTTCAATTCATGATTGAATGTAGTACAAATAAATTTCGATTAATGGAATTTGCAAGAAGAATGTAACTTTTGATAATTACGTCTTTGTTTCAGCGGTAATAATACAAACCTATATGTTACATCGTAGCGTTTTGAGTGTTTAGAAATTTCGACAGACGGCCAATTCTATTTGAGCAGTTTTCGTATTTAATGTCAATCATTGTAAGCTTATAGAAGCCGGAAGTCGGTGGGTATTGAAATTCAGGAGAGGCACGCCGAGGGCGCCCCCCCCCCGTTAGCCAATATTCAAATCTCGAGGAGTCACCACTTCAAAACCCAATTTACCTTGTTCACTACAACCGACATCGACCATCCAATTCTCTTTCCAGAAACAAACCTCTTCTGAATATAGGGAATTGTAATTGGTATTCCCGGATCGGTGTCATTATGTCGTGTCATTTTATCAAAATGTCGATACATATTGCACAATACTCGCCGTGGTACATAATGAAAGAAGAATGTAACTGCTATTAATTTCTGTATTGTAATAACACACAATACAGCTAAATGGGCTAAAGTTAGCCATGTGAGTTAAGGCGCTGGTCTTAATACCATATGTTAAACCAAGAGTAGCGAAGTAGATTCCCACCTTGGCATTAGGAATTTATTTAGCGACGGGCTCATTTAATTAAATCCTTAGTCTAACCCTTGTTAGAAAATGGTGGTTACCTTTAGATAGCCCCTCGTAATTTGCTGTAGTAGCACAAAGTGAACAATATAAAATAACAATACAATCCGACGGCGAGGCGATGTTATACTAATAGGACTACGAACTGGACATACATTACTGACACACTAATATTTAATAGAAAGAAAAAAAACTCCAATTTGTCAATGCAAAGTTGCAATGTTCACCTAACTGTCAAACATATACTTACTGAAAGCCATTAACGTAATAACTTACAAATACCACACGACATACACGAATTACACATCTTAAGACAATACACATTTACTCAAAAATGTAGTATTTTGTTCGCCTTTTGTATCCACTCCTGTGGTACATATTATTTCCTTTTTACTCTCGTTTTTTAAAATATATTTCAACGCTTTTAAATGGAATTCTTGAATAATTCATTACTTTAATCAGTATGCACAAAGTATTTTATATTATTGATCTATCCTTTTTATCAAATTTATTCCTTACTTTTTTTTAAATAATCAACTCGTTATACATTTAAGGTCTCATTTATTAACTTAATATTTTCTATTTCCTATTCATTTACATTTTTTGGTTCCTACTTTTTTGTTTCATTTTCAATTACACATAGTAGTATTATTAGTACTTTGTTTCCCTTAGATCTGATATTTTCCCCTAAAGTTATTATGCTGCTTTCTTGTCACAGTTGTTGAGATGTTTTCATTCATACTTTTCATTAATATATTACGTATATATTTATTATTGTTGTCGATTTTTTTGTTGATGATTTGTTTTTGCTATTATTGTTAAAGTTCCTGTTTATTGATTTTCATGTTCATCTCTTGTTAATATTAATCTCTTTAGTTATCTGAGCAATGTCGCCACGTAGCGAACATTCCAAAAATGAATAAATAAATAATGCAATACAATATAGTAATTCATTTTAACATCTTAACTACATACCACAATGTTTGAAAACCTAATCGTCCCTGAATTATTTCTTATCTTCAACATAAAAGGCCTACTGGATGTCTTAATTTTGGAACCGAGGGAAAGACATACTGTTTGGCACGAAAGACAATAATAACAGGGCCATAATATGAAACTTAATTACCTACCAGACAGATAATGACAGAAATTTAGGTACAAATTATAATACGCAACACCCAAAAAATATAAACAAGTTATCACTAAAAGAGTGGGAGGCAGTTGGAGATTATTCTGTAAAGAAGTTGTTAAATGCTGATTTCATAACTGATATACGTCAATATTCATACTGATATATTTTAATCCCATGCACATGTTACAGCAGACAATGACAAACATACAGAGTCAATAAAGTGATAAGTAGGTGAGTTTTTCACTTTTATTCATTTCTAAACGTGTCCATTGAATGACTATTTTTATCTTCAACTTTATGATAAGAAAAAATCATTCGATCATAGTTAACGCATCGTCGTTGAAATATGTTTATTGATTTTGCTATCTTTCAGTATCAATGAAACTGTAAATAAAATTGGATAATAAATTTGTAATAATTCGATATTCACATTGGTTTATTTATAAAAATTATACTTTAAATGTGTTTTATTGTGAAAGGGGGTGTTACCTTGAGTTAAAAAAAAAGCAGAGGAAATATAAAAAATATGAACATACACTGTCAATGAATAATAGAGACTTGAATTATTTAAGCAGTTTGGCGAAATAAATCATATTTTAAAAAATTACATAAAACACGGTAGTGTACGGTTTATCACCACTGAAAGAAGAATTTTAAACACAGACAAAATTACAATATATACATATTTTTTTTAATAGTTAACCTTTTACTTCATTTATTGATTTTCATATTCTCTTTACTTAATTTATTTATTTTTTCTAGATTATCATTCCTCCATCTCAATCCTTTAACTATATATTGAAAATTTATAAATAAATACAAGAATAGGAAGTGAACCAATATGAGGAAGATGCAGGGAATGCCACTATGCGGCACCTAGAGTAAATTAACACCCCTCTTCCAGGGTCACTGGGGGGGGGGGGGATTTTACAAAAACGTACTTGGTCAGAGCAATATTTCAGAGAAGCAAATATTTGTTCTATACACTTTTTCGATCCGACGTATTATGCTGCAGATATTATGAATTTTCGAACCATTTTGGTAACGGTCAATCAAAAATCACGACCGCTAGAGTTGTAACAAACACATATATATATATATATATATATATATATATATATATATATATATATATATATATATATATATATATATATATAAAAAAAAGTCTAAAGCCAACCAGGGTCCAAGGCTAATCGTTTTAGGTAACGTGCATCCCTAATCTAATGGCGGATTAGTAATTAGCATTTCAACTCATTATATTTAAACTTAAATGCCTTGTAGATTTACTTTAAACGTTTATGCAATTACAAACCTTATTTTATATTTGCAATCTTCTGAAATTAAATTTCTATAGCCTTGATGTTTTTTTTAACCCTTTCAGCAAATTAAGTTTTCATAACAAGTTTTTTTGAAATGACAAAATCAATTTTAGTTTGGAGAATTATTGTTATGAGCAACTTTAAAAGCTAGTCTCTGTTTTCAGTATTGGTAAAATCTAGATATAAAATAACTGTGACAATCCACTTCTTGTTTTGGCAAAAGGTAAAAGGCAGTGCACAGGAGCAGCCAACAAGTGGCTGGTGGATTCCTTTCCTTTATCTTTTCCACATGTTCACTATTCCTCTTTTGCTAAAGCATCTTCAAGGAATATACCTTCATAGCAGGATTCTTTTGAGATTGTCCTAAAAGTACGTTTTTAATTGTTAATTCTTATAGGCACCATTCTTTTTGTTCTAAAGTCATTATTAAAACGTTCCATGTAAAACGAAAGATTAAGTTTGTTATTCGTTGAATTTGGACATGGAGGAGTAGGATGGTTTAGACAAGGCCCCAAAAATACAATACAATCAATTCAGTTTTCAGTCTTTTTTACAATGACTGCATTGAGAAGGAGAGAAAAATTGAATAAAATGCGGAAATGACATGTGTGCGCGTTTGAAGCATGGTGAAGTCATCGAGTGACTTTTTACGAGGACTGCTTGCTTAGTTTGCACAACCTCCGATAAATAATATATCTCCGTTTATTGAATCTCACATGAGGTACTTTATGGTATCATTTTTCTTGAAGTCATTACATGTTTCTATTATTCTTCGGGCAGGGTATAATATATCTTATCTTCACAAGGTTTACAGTTAACACAGCTAATCAGTCACAAGATATCCCTTAAGCTGAAACTAGCCTCCACGAAACTCTGCGCACAAACTTGCCAGAGAGGGCTCAGGTTAGCCTTGCGAGTTAGAGCGTTGGTCCTAATCTCACATGGTAGACCTAGAGTGGCGGGTTCGATTCCCACCCAGGGCAGTAGAAATTTATTTAGTGACGGACTCATTAAATAAACTCCTTAGGCCCACCCTGGCTAGAAAAGGGTGGTAACCAGTAGATAACTCGTCCTGATTAGCCTAGTTAAAGTGGACTTAAATAATAATAAACCAAAAAAATTGCTAGATTTTTCAAACTCTGTTTTTTTGGTTTTTCAAACGTTCTTTATTTGCTAGATCAAAGAAGGGTTCTTGTTTTATGACAACAGTTACTTCAGTAGACCTTTGTTTTACGACCTTTAGGTGTATGTTGGAGGACGAAAAGTGAGTTTGGAAAACATAAGTAATTATTGTTTCAACTGACCTATGTAAAATTTAAAATTGTTAACATAATGATTCCTTGATTTTATTTTCGCCCGAAAATGTTCCGTAAACTGTGCTTCTGCAGCATTGGTTTATAAGAAGTTTATGCAATTATATTTAAAAGTAACTTTGCGCCCATTCCATATTGAGACTAATTATAGTATATCAGACAAAATAGGTCTCTTATGGTTTCAAACTTTGCAATTTTTATTATCGTTTTCCACTGGCAGACGTTTCGCCCTTCTGGGTATTAACAATGCTGAATACATATTGGTATATTTCTATCTATTATCCACTAAGGCAATCCATAACTTTTTTTAATACTAAGAGTACGAAATAACTTTTAAAATGATTCCTCCAAGTCAATACAACTGTAAATCTCCTCAGGAGAATAAAATTTGATTCTATCTTAGTATCTCAGGAAATTATGAATTGTCCTAGTGGATAAGAGATGAACATTTACCCTCAATGTTGAAAGTAACATTAAATTGAAACATGCCTCTGCTACCAAAACTATTAGATCCTTAACCATTTCATGAGACGTATAAGTCTTTTATAGTGAGGTTTTGAATAAATAAATTTTAATGGATTCAAACCTGCGACTCATTAGTAACCAAATGCTAAAGTCCTGAACTTTAATATCCTTAACCACCCTTATTGGGTTATGTAAATTAATGATATAATTTGGTTACATTAGAATAAACTGTTCAATTATTGTATCAAATAAACTAAATTTTATGCTTATGATCATATTAAAGTTATTTTGATTTTTTTTTGTTAGTCAGTTACATAGAATACCGGGCCTTTGGTCAAATATGTTTATTTTTTCACAGATGTATCTTAATAATTTCAAACTCGACCATTGCAGTATTAAAAGGATATTGTTTGATTTATTTTTTTTGATAAATAAGTAAATTGGGCAAGCCAACCATTACTACGAAAATGCTGCTTACATAGTTATTTTTAAGATAACTATTATTTTATTATTTTTGGTCCTAATAAACTTGGTAAACCAAGGATTACCTATCCGATTCTCACAAGGACAATAGGAATTTATTTAGTTAATTACTCAGTAAATAAAATCCCATTCTGGCTAGAAAAGTCCGTCACGCAGGGGCTGCGTTAACTAAGCAGATTTTCACGGTGACACACGTATTTGGATTTATCTCAAAACATAAAAGTTCAATGAGAACAATATTTGGTATTTAAGCTTCAAATAAAGTGCTTCATAACATAACAGAATATTGAAAAAAATAGGAGATAAGCAGGAGTGGGACTTTACTGAAGACCGAAAACTAAAAAATGCAAATATCTCAGTAAATAATCAAGATAGTGAAAAAATGTACATAACAACATTTATAGAACATTACATTTGCAATAAGATTGGTTTTATACAATTTTTCGATCCGACGCATAATAACGGAGATATTAAGAATTTTCGAAATTCCCCCCTCTAAACCCTCACTCCCCCTGGTCCAATTTAACGAACTTGATCTTTCTTTTTGTATAAAACGATTATATATCAAGTTTGGTAACAATAAGACAAAAATTGCGACCGCTAGAACGGCAACAGACAAATATATATATATATATATATATATATATATATATATATATATATACATAAAGTTTTGAACGGACCACATTTTCGTCATCTCCTGGGTAGGATCGATGTACATTTGAAGAAAAATTTCAAAAACCGCATCATGAGTACAACCTCAATAGCTGATTTCGCTGAAGGGGAATCTGCTAAAAGGGTAAACTACCTCGAATAGTCACAGTAGCACAAATTGGACGTTAATAAATAACACTAACAAATGAAATATTATCTTACTCTTGTTAGTTATTTTAACTGTAAAACTTAACTGTTATTTAGAATCAATAAAATTGCCTTGTCCTCTACAAATTTTCATTAATAAAAGTGCACTTTCAAATAGCATCAGTGTCTGTTGAAAAAAAAACCAATAAGACACTTTATAAAAATGCTGATCTATTTGTTGCTCTACCGCCCAGCACATCTTGAGAAATAACTATTGTTTGCTTTTTCTGATGAATATGTATGTGTCAAGTGGCTAGATTTAAGCAATTCGGGTATAATAAATATAAAATTTAATATAATCGAAATGTGACCTCAACTCAAATATTCATTTAAGATAAAATGGAGGTAGGTCAATAGATGAAAAAATCATGAAATATCTACCACTGATTTATTTTTTTCACTACATGTTTCACGTCTTCTATGACGCATCTTCCGGAGTAGTACACTTATTGCAAGCAGATTTGATCTTAACATCGAGTAGGCCACATCAAGCCTAACAAAAATTGAGACGTACTAACACAGTTGATTCCATCGATGCATTAAAATTAGGAACTGTATAATAAAACCGATTTCGAAAAACCATTCTCACATCTACATTTAATCGACTTGTTGTTTACTTAAATATTTGATAAATATACTATGAAAAGTCCTTATCTCAGTTTTCTTGTTCACATGTCGTTTGTTTTTAATAATGTGGATATTTTCTTTCATCTTCCGCCTGGTAGCGTTGTTGTCATTCTCTAAAATTTCTTCTCGGTCAAAATTAAATTTATGTTTAAGTATCAAAGAATGGTAAGCAAAAGATGTTCTACTTTCTAAATTATTGACATTTCTACAATGCTGTTTCAAAATTTTCCTTAAGGTTTGCGATGACTCTCCTATGTAAAATTTATCAATGGCAGAGCACAAACAAAACAATGAAACGCCATAATTAAGGAGTCTAAAAATCAGTTTTTAAATATGTTTTACATAGTTGGTCAAATAACAAACAGTCCATAACATTATAAAATTTACAATAATAACACCTATATTTAAAAAACACTGTTTTAATTAAATTATAATAAATTAATAATTACTATTAAAGCATTAAAATAATATGATTAGCCAAATTACCGTCAGAGCGTAGGGCATGCCTATAGAGTTGCTACTAGGCTAAACCCTGCCGATGCACTAAGGCCGAGGGGATCGTTCCAAGCCGCTAGGGAGGAGGAAGAGACAAGTCTGGACATGAGAGATGCATTTGTGTCAGTCTGCACATTTACATTGCCTTTATTTCTGGCTTTCTCGAGTTTTATTTCAATAGCCTCCACCATGTCCAACAGATAACCCCTAACGTCACTATGAATTAATTTTATCTGGTGGTCCACAGCTTGGTGGTTGTGCTTCTTACAGTGGGAATAAAACTCGGAGCCTGCTCTCATGTGCTCCTTAGCCCTGATCCGCTCAGCGTTTCTAAGAAATAAAATTGTGAGGAGCCATAAAAAAGTTCTTGTGATTAACCTATTATTACTTAATTTAAGAAAATGTTTAAAATTAACCGATTCAAATGAATTATATGACATACTAATTGATATTATTAAAGTTTTGGGACAAATTGTAATTGGTTGTAGGAGTTTTGAAGAACACCTCGATGACCAAAAATTAAATACTTCTTAGTTTATGATTATAAGAATCTATTATGGTTAGATATATTGATTTGGCGAAAGCAGATTTGCTGATAACTGGAATTAATTTACAATCTAGTTCCGACCATGGCATAGTTTAAGGGAGCAGCAGATCCGGGGATATTTTGTGTCTAATTGGAGCTGGTTGGAGTTGAGTGGGAGTTGGGATTCGGTCCTCGGGCAGTTCATCGGCTTGTAACCAATCTGCATCAACAATATCTGACCTATTTCACTAATTGAATGACAACAATAGCAACTTGAATTATAATTGTCAAATTAATTGTATGATTATTTTTCATCAAAACCATATATTAAACTGAGCTATTTTAGGATTAAAACTAATGCCGTAATGCTGTTGAGGCTAACTGTTAAGTTATTTAATTAGTTTTTGCTATTAAATTATCTTCTAAGTTTTATTTCAGATTCTATTCAGGACTTGTTATATAGATGTTGATTCTCTCTTTTTTTTATGATTTTCGAAAAATGTCCTAATTGTCCATCGATATATATATATATATATATATATATATATATTTGTCTGTTAACGCTCTAGCAATGTACTATAAATACTGCTCTATACATTTATTCTATATCTTGAATATTAACCGACATATTTGCATTTGTATTCTGAGAGCTCTGGCGGCCGTTTCCATAACTATTCGTCCCTCTTGAATAGGTTTAGAGATAAGATTTATCTACTGGAAAACGTCACATGGGAAATCTGCTTAGTTTACGCAGCCCCTAAGTGACGGACTTTTTTTTTTTTAGGAAATTTTGTTTTATTGTTTCCATAATCAAATAAAGTCATCGCTTATGCAAAAATTGATCAAAAGTCTTCGCCAATTAAATGAGTGATTGGAGACTGGAAGGATTCAGTAAATTATTTGTATTTATTTAATACAAAATATTATCTAAACATAAAAAAAATTAATGGAATTATTGCACTCTTATAATGGACCTTAAAAAAAATATAACTCCAAAAATATAATATTACGTCTAAATGTGTGGTGACTCTTCTGTCACAAAGCTCAGAGCTAGAAAAAATAATTTGGTCTATGAATTAAATGTAAAAATCAAAACTATAACAGAAACATAGGCAAACCGTAGCGCGTTACTGATATCCAAAAGTTCTAACTAAAATGCAATTAAGAAAAAACAATTACAGAATAATATTAAATTATGCACTATGTTGATTACGCAGAGAGTTAATAACTTGTTGTTGATGTGGTGATGTTGAATGTGATGACAAAAAACAAAGCCGTTTGTGTTTCATACGTCTTTCCGTGCCTTTTTATGACTGTATTTTCCGTCACAAATTACCTGCTCATTCCATTTTAACATTAAGCGATTAAGTTACTTTATGATCTCATATTAGGAGCTCAAAACTACATTGTTTAATTACTTAAGGAAAAATAGTTGTTAGATTGGTATCCTGTGGGTGAGAAAATGGCTTAGTTAAGAAGTAGCTCATGTTTTGAGGTTGCACTCAAGGCGGTATTTTTGAAAAAAATGTTTTCCACTGGTACTACCAAAAAAAGGCGAAAATTTGACGTTCGTTCAGAACGATATATAAATGTGTGTGTTTCAAGGTACTTCAAATATTTGTTTGATAGTAAAGAAAAATCAATATTAAACATATCATTTGTAGTAACAAAATGACTAGTCATCGACTAAAATAAAACCTAGAGGTTCAAGAAAAGCAGTAAACACCCCTTTATATGCTCAGTAGGATCAAGAACTGTTATAATTCAAAGTTGCTGATATAGTTATACATCTCAGTTATTGTTCTACACATTTGTCCATAACTTGAATATGCTTGGATTTGTTTTGCCTTATGAGCCTTGAAGGAACCCCGACTCCCGGGCTGTGTCACTAATGACTAAAGATCTGCGCAAATCTGCTCAGTTAACACAGCTCCTTCAATAATGTTTTGTTAGCTTTTACTATAATTTCAAATTACTTCAAGAGCACTAAAGTGCTGAACATTCTTTGGCTTAGTTCTTTATAGCACTGTGAGTCTCAAGAATTACAAATCATTAAAAGTCCCACGCAGGAGCTGCGTATCCGTTGTCCGCCCACATTTAATAAAATGCAAATATCTCAGTTAATATTGAAGATAGAGAATAAATGTATATGACAATATACATAGTAAATTTAGTTTGCAATTAGATTGATTCTATAGAATTTTTCGATACGACGTATAGTAACGGAGATATTTCGAAAATCCTCCCCTCTAAACTCCCCCCCCTCTCCCACTGGTCCGATTTCAGACATCAAGGAACTCGATCTGTCCTTTTACATAAAACGTTTAAATATCGAGTTTGGTAACGAACAAACAAAAATTGCGACCGCTAGAACAGACAACTATATATATATATATATATATATATATATATATATATATATATATATATTATAATTTTGAACGGACCTCATTTTCGTCATGTCCTAGGTCGATGGACATTTAAACTTTTGTATCGCGTCATGAGTACGACCTCAATAGCTGATATCACTTAAGGGAAATCTACTAAAAGAATTAGTTACAGCTTGACAAAAATTATTCATCTTAATATTTTTTTTAATTACTCGTACTGTCATACGGCATTTCTTTTGTTTACAATTAATTTCCTTTATTTCAAAAATGTGTTTAGCAATTACCTGTGTAAATATATAATTTTAGGTATGTAAATGTATGGAAATATTCATCTTTGAGTATGTGAAACCCAGAATATAATTGAGACGGGCAGAGATAAAGTTTTGGACATAACAAGGGAAATTATATCCGGCTCACAACTTACTCGGAGCACAGATTATATTCTCTGAAATGGGGTCTACATTGTGCTTGTACTAACTTTTCAAGACAAGATTAACTCGTGTTAAACGAAATGTATCTAACAGTGATATCGTAATTAACACTATTTTATTAGGGGGGAAACATTGTTTTCTATGAACAACATCATCAGAAGACATCGAGATAATTTGAATACATTTGTAAATACATTATTGTTATATATGATAAAACTCAATTTCATTGATGACATGCACATTGTAAGAACCAATTCTGCAATTTATTTATTTTAGATTTAGACAATTGTATACCACCAGGTCATACACCAACTAGTCATGTCTATTTTCATTTCGAATGCAACATATGACCTGTTGAAAAACCCTGGCTAGTTGAACTTTATTATTAGTATTTTGGGGTAAATGTAACCAATCATTGTCAACATCATTATTGGGATTTTGTATTGGGACTGAAAATTAATAACTATTTCTACAAAAAAAACAAAAAATTGTATTCGTTAATAGCAAACAAACTATGTTTTAGTCTTGTTTATTTGGGCCACGGGTATACTTCAGAGAGGACTGCTTAAAAGTCCGTCACGCAGCGGCTGCGTAAACTGAGCAGATTTCCCACGTGAAGTTTTAGAGTAGAGAAATCTGCCCAATAACAACTGTAGTAGTAAGGGATCTCCTAAACCTATTCACGAGGGACGAACAGTTACGGAAACGGCCGCCAGACCTCTCGGCGGAGTCACGAACATAGCCGACTGCTGCCGACCACAGAGAATACAAATAGAAAATATCTCGGTTAATATTCAAGATAGAGAATATATGTATAGAACAATAATTATAGTAAATTTAATTTGCAATAAGATTCATTCTATGCAATTCGATACGATCCGACGCATAATAACGGAGATATTAAGAATTTTCGAAATTCTCCCACTCTAAAACCCCCCTCCCCATTAAGCGATTTCAGCCATTAACGAACTTGATCTTTATTTTGTAAATAACGATTATATATCAAGTTTGGTAACAATCAATCAAAAATTTCGACCACTAGAGCGGTAACAGATATATAAATATATATATATAGATATTTATATATATACAGTTTTGAACGGACCTCATTTTCGCCATCTCCTTGGTAGTATCGATGGACATTTGAAAAAAAAATTCGAAAATCGCGTCATGAGTGCGACCTCAATACCTGATTTCCCCTAAGGGAAATATGCTAAAAATAAGGACCCAAGTAGTGAACTACATAAACACTTTTATGGTCACAAATATTAGTTAACTAATCAGTCTTATTTTTAAAATTTACAAGAATTCGTCTTACATATCAGCAGAAATTATACTTTAAGGGTACGAAAATAAGCTAACAAGAACCAAACTACACTTTGGAGATAAACAAGACAAGACGTGTGTAGGTATCTTAATCAGACCTGTTAAGAGTGATGATTTTGATTCCAGCCTGAGCTCATAATAAGAATGACAATACACTTGACGCGTAAAATACATTATTTATTTATTGTGGAGCGTTCGCTGCAAGGCGATATTGCTCATCAAAAAACAATGAAAATAGAATAAAAAATGAAAACAAAAAAAATTAAACAATACAATTAGAACAGAACAAACTAAGAACGACACTATAAAACAAAACGCAACCAAAGAGACAAAAGAAACGCGGATCAACAAATAAAAAAAAATAAACAAAAACGAAGACGAAATATTAAATTCAAAAACAAAAAAAAATATCTTATAAAGAAACTAGATAATTAAAAACTATAATGACTAATAAAATTACGAAAACTATTATGTATATTCAATAGTTAAAATTAAAATTAAAAAGAAAGAAATGACAATTAGTATGTACATAAATAAAATGAACAGACTAAATTTTCAAATATCCTGAACATTCATAATCATATGCTAACACTTTCTTTGTCGCACATACACACACACACACACACACACACACACACACACACACACACACACACACACACACACACACACACACACACACACACACACACACACACACACACACACACACACACACACACACACACACAAACAAACATTTAAATTAACAACGAAAATTCCGCTTATATATCTGAACGAATTATACTGTAACATCTAAAAGCATAGAATCCAGTAAGTCCCAAACTACAGTGGAGAGGAAAAGCTGAGAATTTGCCTTGCTAAGCCTCTGATTCCTCCCGGCCAATAGGAATTCAAGTAGTGATGAACTCATCAAATAAATACTTTACTCCCACCCTGGCTAGAGAAGGGCGTTAGCCCATAGATACTAGACCCGTTCCATACTAACAAAAGTCCGTCACGCAGGGGCTGCGTAAACTAAGCAGATTTCCCCGTGAAGTTTAACAATACATAAATCTACTTACTGCCAACCCATCACCATGAATATTACGTGAATAAATCCATAAGGAAATAGGAAATGCTTCAGTCAATTTCAATAACCTGCCAACAGGAAGCGTTTGAAATGTAAACAAACAGACCTGCCAGTCTCACACCGGAAATAAAAAAAAAATACTGAAATAGATCAGAATATAACATATTAATTTTATCAAGAACTATTTACTATATATAGTACTGCAATTAATCATGAGTCAGAATAATTGTCAATCAATCAAATTTTACTAATCCCAGAGCTTAAGAACGGGAGGGAGTCACCAGGACATATTTGCATGTATCTCGTATAATAAAGGTCTCTTGAATACAATATTTGATATTTAAGTTTCAAGTTAAAGTTGATATTTATAATTGAGTATTGTTTATGTAACATGAGTAGAAGTGGGGGTTTGCTGAAGGCCAGAAACTAAAAAACGCAAATAGCTCGGTTAATATTAAAGATAATGAAAACATGTAGATAACAACATTTATAGATCTTTTAATTTTCAAAAAGCTTGATTCTATACAATTTTTCGATCCGACGTATAGTAACGGAGATATTTCGAAGTTACGAAAATCCTCCCTCTATACCCCCCTCCTCCTGGTCCGATTTCAGCCGTTAACGAAATTGTTCTTTCTTTTTACATAAAATGCCTAAATATCGAACTTCGTAACTATTAAACAATAATTGCGACCACTAGAGCGGTAACAGACAAATATATATATATATATATATATATATATATATATATATATATATATTTATATATATATATATATATAGTTTTGTACGGACCTCATTTTCGTCATCTACTAGGTAGGATCGATGGACATTTGAAGAAATATTCCGTCAATAGTACAACCTCAATAGCTGATTTCCCTTATGGGAAATCAGCAAAAAAGTTGACATTTAATTGAAATATGTTTTAATTTATGGCCACATCAGAAAATTAATTAGCATTTCTGAAATGGAATCATTCGGAGCTTTGAAAAGCCCTAATTACGGCCAATTATAAATTTTTGATACACTGATCAATTAAGTTAAACGCCCCGCGAGAGTTCATTAACGGACGAAAGGGCACTAATTTTACGGAAAGCTGTGCTAGAAGGGAGAAAGGTTGGCGTATTGCTTTAATTAAACATTATACCGGGAGGCGGCTGCGGTGGGGATGAGGGTTTACTGGAGTTTGCTCAGCTATTCGAGGCTTCTTGGAAACGTGGCAACAGGGGCTTTTATCGTATTAGTACAAGCTCACCCCATCAAACCTCAACATACAATAACAACTTTAGTTCCGCCCTCGCACTTTTATTATAGATCCCCCTAAACATATCCTACATTGTTAAAAAATAGCACTCCACTTTAAGATGCTTTCAAGCTCTCGCCTTCTTCAAAGGACCACATTAAAAATGAATTTATGACTAGTAATATATATATATATATATATATATATATATATATATATATATATATATATACATACAGTAGATTTATACACTGATCACTTATTATTTGTGATTTTTTTTTTGAGCTATAATGTCTGAAAAGGTTATTTAGCCATCAATTCCATTTATAAAAATCCTTATATTATAACTTATGAAATATATTATATAATATAATCCCAATTACCTTGCTAATTGTATTAAATGTTTAAAAATGTATTTAGCCAAGTTAGGAAGACGAATATATTATGATATAGGGATTTTTTTTAAAAAAATGGGATTGAGGGTTAAATACTCATAATGAAAGAGTGGTGGACACTCGAAACACTTCTTGGGTGAAATGAAGGAATTATTATTTTCAGACCTTATGGCTCGAAAAACACATATAACATAACATCGTATATATAAAGAGAGAGAGAGAGAGAGAGAGAGAGAGAGAGAGAGAGAGAGAGAGATCCTTTATTGTCATAGGGCCAGTGGCCCTGTGTTAGAGCCAAAAGAAATACATTCTTATAAAAATAATATTTACAATTAGCACTAAAGACTAATTAGAAATGTCAATTTCAACATGGGCTCAGTTTAGCCATGTGAGTTAAAGTGTTTGCCTTAATTTCACGTGGTAAACTTAGAGTCGTGAGTTCGATTCCCGTCCTGGCAATATGAATTGAGTTAGTGAGTAACTCATTACATTAAATAAAAACTTCAGTCCCATCCTGGTTGAAAACAGTGGTAACTTGTAGATAACCCTTCCCAATTAGCCAATGTAGCATAAAGTGGACGTTAATAAATAATGAAATTTCAGCATTTATAGTAAATTACATTTGCAATAAGATTGCTTCTATAAAGCTATTAAACCCGACGTATATAGACGAAGATATTTCAAATTTTTGAAAATTCCCTCCGAGTTAAGCCACTAAATTAACTTAATCTTTAGTTTTACATAAAAGTTTAAATATCGAGTTTAGAAACAAAACAAAAATTCCGTCCGCTAGAGTGGTAACGGACAAGTATATTTAATTTTTAATGGACCTCATTTTCGTCATCTACTAGGAAGGTATGATGAGTATTTCAGGAAATATTTAGGGAATTGCGCCTTGAATACAACCTGAAAAGCACACACAACTCATGGAAGTATCTCAGCTAGTCAGTATTAAGGCCACCAGTCTGGTCATAGTACCCTTCTAGTAGTAGTTTAAAATGCTATGGTGTTAGGTAGACGTCTTTTGTATTATTCATTGTTATTTATAATACATTTGAGTCAATGCATTGATATTATTATTTTATGCAATATTGTGTGTACATTAAGTGCGTACGTTTTATGTTGTTGACTTAAGGTGTTATATATAACGCCAAAAATATTCGATGCTTTCCTATTTAGTTTTATGAAGTGTTTTATTTATGGTTTTGACATTTTAGTTTTAACCCTGTAATGGACATAGATTTTATTGTTCTAAGCTTTCTACGCAGCTTTGTCGCTTAAATGAATCATAACAGCGGAGGTTTGGTACTTATTATTCATAGAGCACATGTAGTATACATGCTAATGCCAGTGCAAAATTCCATATAATCAAATAATGTCCATTTCCATACATTAACCTCTACTCTATATCTCTCAATCAACAGAACCATTATGTATCGTCCGCTAGATATTTCAAGAAAGCTTTTCCTCGCCGCAATACTTTGTTAAAAATTATCGTTTTTGGCATAGAAATTGATTCAGTCCAATATACTCAAAATATTTACTTCTAAGTGAAATGAAGCGTGGGCATATTTGTGAATTTTATTATTTTCCTCTTCTAGGTTAGTTTTATAAGGCAACCTAACAATTTGGATTCTGTTGGCTGTTTTTACAAGTAAATGCATGAGTCAAAATTCTAGGTTTGATCATAAAACTATTGTATTTCTTCAGGACAGTTTTCTCAGAATTTCCTCATAAATCACTCATTGCGTTCCTACTCCTTGGTATATTGGTTTTATTCAACAACGAATTTTATCCCCTAATCTCTATAGTAGTACAGGAATTAGTTCATGCTGCGTAGACGTTTTTTTGGAAATTTTCTATTAATAGAAACACACCCCGTCACAAATATAGGTTTTATAGAAATGCGATTTCAACCCCATAAACCAATTTTCTTTGTGAAAGTAAATCTCACCATAGCACTTTTTCCCTCCGGCGAAGTTCCTGTCCTGTTCGTTTCAACAAAATTCCTTTACCACCAGACGATTGTGTACGCTACCTTGGACTACATTTGGACACCAGACTTACTTGAATATCCCACACAATAATTAAAAGACAGGAATTTAACAGACGATTCGGACAACTTTATGGACTGCTAAATAGAAGATCTCACTTACTTACCGAAAACAAACTAATAATAAACAAGTTTCTACCCCTAAGATTCAAAAACTGTGTCATCAAGGTATCCAATCATCCTAATCCAAAAATTCTAGCCCTTTCTAGTACCACACATCCATATTCCCCTCGACGGCAACTCAAGAAACCATGGACCAGAGATCTCCTATAAGTGTAAAGTGAAGTGATAGCAGTGGCTATTTTCTTATCAAGTGCCATTCCTCCTTAGCTCTTGCCTTCCTTCCCAGGCAGGGAGAGGCTGCTCCTCTCATTGTGGTGAAGGGGTGTGGCTTCTGTCAAGAGTGATGCAGACTGTAATATTCTTAATAAAATAAAATAATCTAAAATTTAAAATAATCCATTTTCGTTGTAGTGAGCCGTTCGCTGCCTGCCCCAGCATAGGGTTAGCTACAAGCCTGTTTTTTATTATTATTTTACGTCCACTTTATGCTACTAGGCTAATCGGGACGGGTTATCTACAGGTTACCATCCTTTTCTAGCCAGGGTGGGCCTAAGGAGTTTATTTAATGAGTCCGTCATTAAATAAATTTCCACTGCCCAGGGCGGGATTCGAACCCGCCACTCTAGGTCTGTCATGCGAGATTAGGACCAACGCCCTAACTCGCACGGCCAACCCGAGCCCCAAAAGCTTGTACCAGATCTGATCACACTGAAGATGGGGCTATGAATCTCAAAGTGCAATAGGCACTCTGCTTTTCAAACACATTTCCTGGTGAGGAACCTTCATCTTTCATGTTCACAATAAGATGACGTCACATTCCTGTTATGTTCTTGATTATAAAAGTGCCAATGAAAACCTTGACAAGAAATAGGATATTACATAATATAATTGTTATATTACAATTATTGTTATATTGTATATATGTGTGGGTGATAACCACAAGCCTCTACTCCATATGTGAGAGTAATATTTAATTAGAGGCCCAGTCCCTCTCCCTTCCTACCTTGAGAGTTATAGCAACACTTCCCCCTGGAATTGGTGTTTAAATCTTGCCAGCTCTGCACCTTTTAACTGGCTAATGAATTCCTCTCATGACTACCAAACCTATTTGATCTCTCATTCGTGTTTCTAACCTGAATTAAAATTTTAATTAAGGGAAAAGAAAAGGTATCTAATCCATTTGAGTTATTTTTAATTAACCACAAATTGTTGATGGCCGTGTAAGGTTTGCACTTTTCCAAGACGTTCATCAAAAGCCTAAATTTATTTTTTATATACATATGGAAGTTCTTAGACATGATTCCTTCCAGGAGTAAGGATCTCGTACTTAGAAAAACAGAAAAGCTTACATTTTCGTTTGAACTATTTGAAATTACATAAAAAATCAGCGCGGAGGAATTCTCTCTCTTCTCATTATACCGGACAAACGTAAATTCATATATGAAAACATATGAGTATAGTATTGAATATTTTAATGATAAATGAATGCTTCCAGGTATATTCGATGAAAATCAAACACATTGACTAAATAATTAATTCATGAATGAACTATGAAGAATCATTTATTACATGACATTGCAATACTGCTCCAATGATTTAGTATGGAAGAAAGAAGAATTTCGTGAAAGGTTACTGTTAATTTAAATGCAGTAAACCACCTCTTAGCTACTAAGCAGTCAAATGCTAGGTCATAAGAAGGTTTCAATAGATCAGGGGGACACTAATATATAGTGGAAATTAATTTATAGTGGATAAGGAAATTGCTCGTATCTATCAAGTTGAAAATGTGTGCTACTGCTGCCGTTTCAAGGAAGAAAAGTCTTGGAAATTAGTAACTAATAGATTAGATAACTACTTAAATTAGGGTTTAATGAATAAGGAAGACAACAAAATTAAGATTTAGTATATAAGGTGGTAACTGAAATTAGGGTCAAATGGACCAGAAAGCAACTGAACTTATGGAGCAATGGATAGAATAAAAGGTAACAGAAATTAAGAACTAATGCGTTATAAGGCAACTGAAATTAAGAACTAATGCCTTAGAAGGCAAATGAAATTAAGAACTAATGCCTTAGAAGGCAAATGAAATTAGGTTCCAATGGATAAGTGGGTAACTGAAATTAGGGTCAAATGAGTAAAGGAGACAACTGAAATAAGGGTCAAATAAACCATAAAGCAACTGAACTTATGTTCCAATGGATAGGATAAGAAGGTAAGTGAAATTAAGAACTAATGCGTTAGAAGGCAACTGAAATTAGGTTTCAATGGATGAGAAGGTAACTGAAATTAGGGTTAAATGGATAAGAAGGTAACTGAAATAAGTGTCAAATGAACCAGAAAGTAACTGAACTTATGATCCAATGGATAGGATAAGAAGGCAACTGAAATTAAGAACTAATGCGTTAGAAGGCAACTGAAAATAGGTTTCAATAGATGAGAAGGTAACTGAAATTAGAGTCAAATGGATAAAGAACGTAACTGAAATAAGGGACAATGGATAGAAGTCAATTGAAATTAGGGTCTAATGAGTAAAGGAGAGAACTGAAATTTGGAAAAATAAATGAATAAATACATGAAATTAAGATAAAATGGAGAAGAATACAACTGAAATTAGGGTCTAATGGATATGAAAGTAGCTCAAATTACGCTATTTCATGGAAGCTCAGGAGTGGTAGCTGCCCATGGCTAGATTCAAGGCTGTCGATTGGACGAGCGAAGAGTCGCACTTAGAGTGATGGATTGTGTCACAGGTGTCCAAAGGACCAGAGATCGTACTGGACTCTCGTAACTCTACACATAGGGCCTCACTTCAGGAAAAGTTCAAATCCTTGATGGGACTCGAATATCTTACTGAACAAGAATGATAAAATCGATTGCCAACACAGTTATAAAACGAAATGCCCAATGTTGAATGGAACATGGTAAGAGGAGTGTCAAAGTCAAAATCGCACTCTATGTTCTATTAACATTAGTCACGAATTTCGTTATCACTAACGATATTTATAATCAACAAACAAATCGTTTCTACTCGTAGTAGGTACGAAATTGCTAGTCACCTATTATATCTGTTCGTAGTGGGGGGAAAAAAAAAAATGTTCTATTAGTAGTGGTTATGAAATTCATAATCACCAATTCGGCCAGTTCTAGTCACAGGGGATTGGAAATTAATATGCAACTCTACCCATTGCAGGAACGAAATGCCCCCCATTCCCACGAATTAACCCAACATAGTAGGGGATACGAAATAATAATAACGCAAATCGAGAATACAAATTAAAACAGTATGTTCGATTCTTAGACGGTACCAAAGTTTATTTGTGCGTGATCACGAGTTGGTGGTCAACAAAACCGTTAGTTCTATTCGTAGTAAATACGGAGTAGATAGACAAAAATCCCATCAAGTCTGTTAGTAGTGGGTACAAAACTAATAATCAAACAAACATTCAGTTTTACTGATGTTGTTGGTAAAATATTCACTACTGCCAAATCAACAAGTGTTCATCATAGAATTGGACTCAGGACTATTTGAGTTAAGGCGTCCGTCTTAATCGTTCTTGGGAAACCTAGAGATGCGTGTTCTAAACCCAATTGGATTATTGGAAATATTTAGTGACGAAATCATTAAATAAAAGTCCGTCACGCAGGGGCTGCGTAAACTAAGCCGATTTCCCCCGTGAAGTTTCACAGTAGAGAAATCTGCCCAATAACAGCTGTAGTAGGAAGGGATCTCTAAACCTATTCACGAGGGAGGAATAGTTATGGAAACGGCCACCAGAGCTCTCGGCGGAAAGTCCGGAACATGGAGTCCTGCCGATCACACACACAATACAAATGCAAATATCTCGGTTAATATTCAAGACACAGAATAAATGCATAGAACAATATTTAAAGTAAATGTAATTTACAATAAGATTGATTCTATACAAATTTTCGTTCCGACGCATAATAACGGTCATATTTTGAATTTTCAAAAATCCCCCTCTAAACCCCCCTCCCACTGGTCTGATTTCAGCCATTAACGAACTTGATCTTCCTTTTTACATAAAACGATTAAATTCCGAGTTTGGTAACGATCAAACAAAAATTACGACCGCTAGAGCGTTAACAGACATATATATATATATATATATATATATATATATATATATATATATATATATATATATATATATATAATTTTGAACGGACCTCATTTTCGTCATCTCCTGGGTAGGATCGATGGATATTTGAAGAAATTTTTCGAAACTCGCGTCATGAGTACGACCTCAATAGCTGATTTCCCTTAAGGGAAATCTGCTAAAATCGTTTATCTCGCCCTGGCTAGAATAGGGTGGTAACCCGTAGACAACACATTTCAATTAGCCATAGTAGCACAAAGTGGACGTTAGTAAATAACATTTGTTTAATTAAATTAGCCTTCGTTGAAGGGAACATGGTACATACATTAACAATTAAATTAAGTCTAAAAAAGATAACTTTTTTCGTTAGTATCTAATCCATGTATTTTATTGATTTTAATGCATAATTATGCCATCAGTAAATAGTTCATAAATTAATGAAGAAAATTGAAATATATATTTTTTTTTTTAAATAATGTTTAATGGGAACTTAATTTCAGTTGGTTTTAATTGAAGATGCATGCCATTGTTGGCTTTAGATCTAGTTAATAAATAACACGATCCTAGTAGGTAAGAAATTATAGTCAACTCTAGATATAGTTAACTCTGTTTTTACTGGGCTCAAAATTGTTCATCAACAAAACAATTAGTTCTATCAGTTGTTTATACCAAATGTAATGGTTAAAATATAATCAATTCTATTCTATTCTATTGAATGCCACGTTAATTATTAACCTCCTCTTTTAGCTACTAATGCTTATTAAGACGTGTTATCTACTGGTTACCACCCTCTTCTAGTCAGGTGAGACGAAAGATTTTATTTTATGAGTTCGTCACTAAATAAAATCCTATTTCCCAGAAGGGAATATAAATCACCACTGTATTCTTTGAGCATTTCAAATTTAATAATCAACAACCAGTAGTTGAAGAAGTGGCTTCGGTCATTATTTTTTTAATTAGAATATATTCATTGACTTCATTTCATGAGGAATCTATTATCAAAGATTGTTTAAATTGTCTACTAACCGAGCTTGTACATTGGCATAATATTTAATATAGGGGAAGGGTGGGTTTGGGACATTATTCGAAGTAGTTGGTCGGAAGTATTACCTATAAGGCTTACATTCTGTTATAGGTAGGCCAAGTTTAACTTTTCGCCGAGACATAACGGTAACATTGGCAGAATCTCTGAAGTTTCTCCCTTAACTTTGAGGGCTCTCCTCCCCTCTAAGTCCCCAGAGCCTAAGTCTGAAATAACTCACTGCGGCAAGATATTGACAAAATTTGTCGTGGCTGCCGATAGAATATTTTGTTGTTCCCGCTAACTCTCTCGATGACAAATCCTTTCCGATATTGGAACTTGGATATTTGTCTTCTTCACTTGCTTCCGGATTCTATATTCGGTTTCAGTTTTCTTCTTCATTGATTTTGTTTTTATAATGTTTTATAATTCTACTTGCTTACTAACTGAAGACAATGAGCTTCACGCTTTTTTAACGTTTTTAACGACTCTGCCAAATTCCATATCTAAATTCGAAGATTTTAATTTCAATTTACTCCTTTCTTCTTATTTTTTTCTTGTGTATACACATGTTTTAAGCAATTTAATCGAAATGTATTCGGAAACCCAGCATTATTAATATTAGTAGGAGCTATTAATATATTGATTACACTTCTATATACAATAGAGAAACCTAGCGGTCAAATTTAATACAGAATTTTGAGAACGGAAGCAATTTAATATGCCTACGGAGACATTTCTCCCCTCGAAAATTATATATAAATCTCTCACTTTATACGTAATTCTCCTATGACCTTTCAGGACACCTGGTCCTTTAGGCCATGTTAGTAAATTACATTAATTATATTTGTTTTCTTCTGTGTGTGTGTGTGTGTGTGTGTGTGTGTGTGTGTGTGTGTGTGTGTGTGTGCATACATTTATTTATTTCAGTAGGAGATAAAATAAATTATTATATAAAGGAATTATTTCATTTCTGACCTTATAGCTCAAAAAACATTTTCAAGTAATAAATGTTCAGTGTATAAATCTACTGTATATATATATATATATATATATATATATATATATATATATATATATATATAAACCAAATGATTAGTTTGTTATTCATTATGGAGCTTCAGTTTGTATTCATAAAACAAAATATTTTTTTCTGTAATCGTTGAATAATGGTAACATTACTAAACAGAAATGAGTGAAGAAAGTTAAACATTTTGCAATAGAGTGAAGAAAGTGAATTGCCTTCTTAATTAGTAATAAGTATAAATTAAAAAATAATTTGAAGTTGGAAATTAAATGCTTTTAAATGTTTCTTAACATTGTAAGAATTTATTTTAACAAAATAAATTGAAATGAGAATGAATTATTTGTGGAAATAATCAATATATTTTAAACTTTAAATATAATAATAATTACCTTCCTTGTTTATAACCTGGACTTGTTTATAACTGCACTACTTCACAATCATCACTAGTTGTTTTATAACTATGCTTATAACCTTTTACAACCATGCTTATAACCTACCAACAACAAACCATAATCTTCAAAACATCCTAATTTTGTTCATATTGAGGTTAGATCTGATCATGTATTACACGATTACAGAAAAAATTTAATATTACACTCGTGATGAAAGTAGAATTTACAACTTTCGTGAAATTACCACAGGAGTGAAGCTCGTGTGGGCAAACGTTTCACTCAATGAGTGACAATGAGTTTTAAAATGATCTACTTTCGTCACTTGTATAATAAATAACTATTTTGCCTTTAGAGCTACGCTCTAATTTAACTATAGAGTTTCATTCACTTGAACTGACTGAGTTATCAGAGTTACCCACCTTCCCTAGGAATATCTTCAGAAGCCTTATAATTATGTTATTCACTTCATATTCATTTTACAGTTCAAATCTCAGTATTTACGTTTTTTTTGACTCCATAGTTCACAGGGGATGTATTCGTCTAGAAATTCATAATAGTGGGAATTATTTATCATTATTAACTGTCAAGAAACAATAAATAAAATCGTTTGCGCGGAAAGCCTATCGTAGAAAACCAGCTGCAATAGATTTGATGAGCTTTTCTACAACTGTTCCCATTGATTCTAAGATTCTAATTTGAAATCGATGCATAATGATCATAATATGAGTAATAAAAAACAAATAATAGGAAGTATATAATCCACAACGTTCTTCCCCGAATTTTGCGTATTTGAACTGAAAAATAATACCAAATCAACTAGTAACAATGTTCTCATTGACAGTAATTATCTTTCGGTCATCCATTTTTCAAGACTTCTAGAACTTAGAAATTGGGACGGGTTATCTACAGGTTAACACCCTTCCTGGCCAGACTGGGACTAAAGAGTTCGTCACTAAATAAATTCCTATTGTCCAGGCGGTAATAGACCATGATACTCTAGATTTGCCATGAGGGCTAATCCCTCATCATCATCCAACCGTGAGAGTAGTATTATAGAGGGCTTATTTTTATTAGTATATTTCTATCTGAATACTTAAGAATTGAAAGTGTTACAGCTCTTGTCTTAACAATTCAGAAAATGTATACCAGAGATGCCATTAGATACCAGAAATTGACTTTCGTCATGGAATATTTATATTCTCTATAGTGGTAGGTATGGCCTAACCAGTATTAGCTTCCTGATTGTGCCGGATCTGCCTTAACACCTTCACTGCGGAGCCTCGCAGCTTATGCGAGGTTCTGAGTCACTCCCTGGTGCGGGCCTCGCATACGTTGCGAGGAGCGTCGCCCCGCCCTCCATTCGTTCTAGAGACCTGAAGGTTGGAGTGGGGAGAACCTCCGCACTCACAAGCATTCAGTAGTGTTCTGACCACCGTCTGGCCAAGTCGTTTGCAGTTTCAAAAATTTTTGGGGTTGTTATTTTTTATGGGCCAACTTGTCTCTCCATCAGAGGCTCATTCATTATTGGAGGTCCATATTTCCCTATAGTACACCTGCTTTCCCTTCAATGATGTCACGAGACACGTTTCTCCGTATACAGAGAAGCCTGCACTTCGTCACAGAACCACAAGACCCGAACGTTGAGCATGATCCGCTGAATAAAATTCGGCCACTGTTAAATTTTTTTGTTGAGAGGATGAAAGAGATATACTACCCCTTTCAAAGAATTAAGTTTGGACGAGTCCATGATGCTTTGGAGGGGTAGGCTATTCTTTCGCCAGTATATCGCTAATAAGCGCCACAAATATGGAATAAAGATTTATATGTTGACTCAACCTGACGGTCTTGTGCTGAAGACGTTAGTCTACTCTGGGCCAAGGGATCCACAAGTTGGAGGGAAAGGACACTCGTATAAAGTTGTCAGACATTTGGTTGATGACTATCTCGGCCACGGCCATGCCATTTACGCTGACAACTTTTATACGTCTGTCCCCATGGCCCACGAGCTTCTGGATCAGGGTACCTATCTTACTGGTACTCTGAGAAAGATTCGGAAGGGCAACCCAGCTGTTATAGGGGGGGGGGGGCTAAGCTCAAAAAAGGAGAGATAAAAGAGAAATTTACTGAGAAGAGTGTGTCCGTTTTCAAATGGCGCCACAAACGAGATGTCAATATTATTTCATCGGAGTTTGATAAAGGCGGTCACGAGCAGGGGGAAGACCGTCGAGAAGCCCAAGGCAATTATTAATTATAATAAATATATGGGCGGTATTGACAGGTCCGATTTATGATTTCATAACCAATTACGAAATAAAGAAATTTCCCATTACTAAACGAAAGTTTCTGTTCAGGTGGTGTATTTTCAGCTATATAAGTTCATTTTGGATCAATATAATTTTCATATAGATCTATTCCATTATTATGTTTACTTTATATGCATTTGTAACCTAATAATCGTATTTCTACCTCCCTATGCAACGTATGCAATGTCCTCACACGACAGTGCACTAGGTAGGGAAATACACACAAAATGTTCTGTCTTGAGGGTTTGCCTACCTAACTCACTGCCGTGTGCGGACCTCGCATACGTTGTGAGGTTAAAAAAAATACGATTATTGTTGTTAAAAATGCATAAAAATTGCCACAAATAGGTTTTTACTTAGTTTGAACAACTTTAAAACAGAAAACAAAAAAAAAATCGTTTTTGGAAGTGATTTTCGGTTCGGGCATCCGCAGCGAACGTGTTAAACGAGAATACAACCATTTTCGGAGTATATTCAAACTAGTGCTATGAACCTCTTCGGTCTTTAATATTTTGCGAAAGATTGATGTTATTGTTTTACGAAAGCTAAGAGGAAAATAAGTTAGTGAAGGATGGTGGTGAAGGCCTGCCAATTTTATAGCATTTGAAGAAGAGAAGGAAAGGGGGGGTCTGGTGGGGGGTTGCTGGCTAACTTTATTTGCGGTCCCGCCCGAGAGAGGACCCCTGGGAAAATATTTCCTAACTCGTTTACTGTTTAGCTTCTTTGCGGCTCAATATTACATACATTGGCAATTTGGGGGAGAATGCCTTATTCCACCTTTCCGCTCGGCTGCCTCTCCGATACAATTTCCAGTCCAAGTGTCAAATACAACTTTCACCCCAAAAAGGGGCTCTTAGGTTAACAATAAACTAGGTTATATGCATAGCATGTGAGTAACCAGCAGTTATAGCATGAATGAAAATAGCAATATTCTGACGTGGTAAACCTAGAGTGGCGAGTTCGATTCCGGCCTGCGCAGAGTATTTATTTAGTGACGGAATTCATTAAGTAAAATCCTTTTTCCCACCCTGGCTAGAAAAGGGTGGTGCCATGTAAATAACCCGTACCAATTAGCCTTAGTTGTAAAAAGTGGACGTTAATAATTTAATTAATTTAATTTTAATATTCATTCATGCTATACGTATAACGCGTGGAGAGCAATTCAAAATCTAAGCGTATATATGCGCAAACCAGCAGTATTCTCCGTTTAAAATTCCTCAATAAAATATAAATACCAACAATAAGTATGAATACAGTTCTTTCACTTTAGAGACACATGAACGGCATCTGAAAGCTTCCACATTATTGAAATAGAAACTAACCCACAAGAAGTTAGTCCTATTGTGCCAAAAATGTCAGAGGCTAAACTTGTAAATACGAGTAGCTATTTCCATCATCTGACTAGACCCTGGGCCTTTCTTGGTGGAGCCTGCCATACTGCCGGACAATGAAAATAATGGCTTAGACACACCTCCCTGAAGTCGGTGAACCTGACCCTTTACGGCATATTAGTGTATTGCAAAACTATCACCAGTTTGGGGGTTTTTACATAACTAAATACAAAAAATTAAGTAACTCCCCTAGTATTTAGGTTCCGAAAAATGTGTATCACAAAATCTCTAGGAAATTACTTGTTGGATGAGATTGGATATTTAAAATTTTTTAAACGCCTCGTAATATATATTAACTTATATCACTTCATGAAATTAAGGGGACGGAGTTTAGTGGCACGAAACGTTTAATTATGGAGTCTGATAACTATTAAATACAATGGCTACTTAAGCGTTTAAAAGTGGTTAGAACTTTTGAACTTAACGGAACTCTTACGATCACTGGGCATTTAAATAATATTTTTAAAGATTTCACCCTGAGGTTTAATTAAATAGCTGACTTTTTGAAAGTTGAATGTTCTAGAAATGTGGATTCGGAAATGGAGGCTGAAGTGAATAAATCTGTGATATAAGAGTCCATGAAAGTCATAACTGATTACTCGTGGCATTTCGTTGGATAATTATCCAATGAAAATGATTATTATCAGATGACAGTGTGTGGTATAATTCATTGAAAGTTTTATTCTTTTTAAAAATTAAGATCTAGTCGTTAATTTACGTACTACAATTAAAGTTCCAAAAATGATCATCATTTTTACATCGTTTTTCATTTTCGTTCAATGTTTTTCCTTAAATCACATTTTTTTGGGGGCTCAGGTTAGCTATGTGAGTTAAAGTGTTGACCTTTATCTCACATGGTAAGCTTAGAGTGGTGAGTTCGATTCTCGCCTGGGCAAAGGAAATTATTTATTGACGGAATTCACCCACCTAACTCATATAATCCCAATTAGCCTTAGTTGCAAAAATGCACATTTAAAAAAAAAGGTAATATAAGATAATATGGTATATTACATACTTTATTAATAGCTCTCATAGTACCACAGCTATTCACAGCTTTACTTTACAAGTGCTAACCTCCTGTGTAGCTGAATCCAGTTGATACTAATTAAAACATTTAGAACAATTGAACAAAACTGAAGAATCAAATTTGAGGATTCTATGTAATAAATATTGTTATTTATTAAAAACGTGTTGTTCTGTATAAATGTTTCAATGATTCTATAAGTTATTCTTATATTATTTAACATAAAAAGAGAACATGAGACAGAAATTAAATTTCATCAAAATTAAAAATACTTATCAAGAGTGGTGGACCTTTTTAATAAACTGCTTATTTTCAAAAGCAATCCTGGATCAAGTTAATTTTCAGTGTAAAATTTAATTCCAAGCACAGAAAAAAAAATAAACAATCAAAGCCATGATTTGAGTACAACAATATCGGCGCATTTTATCGCCGCAGAATTCTTTCATTTTTACCAACAAGAGGAGCTATTATACATTCCGCTTGCTGTCCTTTTTCCCTCGCAGTTTTTCTTCACTCTTATGAAGGCAATTTAATTTTCCCTTTTTTTTTTTCTTATGAAAGAATGAAATTCATGAAATATCTCATACTTTTTCGGGAAGCGTTTGTGTATTCAGCATTTTATGCTACTCCAATTTCATTTACCTTGATTTAGAAAGGGTAGAAAAACAATTTATTACATTTTGAAGGGAAAGAAATATGTGCTCCACCCTTCTTTATTTTTTATATCGGAAATCTTACTTTGATTCTAACTAAAAATCGTTTTGCTATTGTGATTCATCAATTTTATTTTATACAAAAATTTTACATTTATCCCTACTGTGTTATTTTCTGTAAACATACAACTAAAAGGATGAGGGGGGTTATCATCACATATAAAGACGCAACCTTAGGATCAAAAATAAAGTTCTGAGAGTACCATATAATTAATGTAACGTAAGATAAATAGGATTCAATCAAAATAAGAAATTTAGTTTCTTTATTAAATGATGAGTGTAGGGCGTTGTCATTTTGGAAGTATTATATTTAATTATTGCATGTATCTGTCAGTTTTGCTTATATGTGTAATAATATGTGTCTGAAGCTCTATCAGTCCCCTTTTCATCTCATTTACTTTTGAAGTCTAAAATATACACCCTGCACCAAATATAAAACAATGTAAAGGAATTGAAACGAGAGGTTCAATTTTAACCGAAGAATACTTTTCAATAAATGAAACTTTTATTATGGCGGGAATGTGATATTTAATAGAATACCAAAGACAGAGAACCTGCTACTGTGATTGAAGATTATTTTTGTAGTTCAGAGTTGTTTTAATGAATTGTTTGTTATTATTATTTACGTCCACTTAATGCTGCTAGGCTAATCGGGACGGGTTATCTACAGGTCACCACCCTTTTCTAACCAAGGTGGGCCCAAGGAGTTTATTTAATGAGTCCGTCACTAAATGAATTTCTACTGCCCAGGGCGGGAATCGAACCCTCCACTCTATGTCTACCATACGAGATCAAGACCATCAATTAATTTCAATGAATTAAGTCACATATAAAAATTCTGGAACCTCGTAGTTTTTGTATTACTTTTTATTATATTGAATTTATTTCTAGTTATTCTTTTCATTGTTAAAGTTTTATATTAATATTATTGCTTTTTGCCTCTGGGCAATCCTTAGGATGGAAAATCCTTTTTTCAAACTTGCCTGGAAAAGAATTTTAACCCCTTCGGATTAAGTGGGCGTTAATAAATAATTAAAATTAATTTAAAAAAATAAACGAACAGAAAATAAATGATTGACAATTACACATTAAAATTTTCTCTGTCAAACTTTTCAAAATATTATAGCCTGTGAAAGAAAATCCTTATGCTCTAAAGTACAGCGTAATAATCATTCTAACCGATACTAATATTATACGACACTGTACGAAATGTATTAAAATCGGGTCAATAATTTAAAAAAAAGATTGAAAATTTTTATCTTTGGACGGAACTAAAAGGCGTGTTTCCTTTTAGAACTAAGCACTTGTAGAAAAAATGAAATGATCAATTTCTTTGTCAATCTGATACGTTTTTCCTCACGTATTACGGCTAATTCCCAAAAACATTTGTTATTTCGCAAGAGATAACATGGAAATTGTGTTGAAGAGTGGATTAAGGGGAGTATAGTTAACAAAGGTAGCGCCACTGTGTAATGGCTAGATATCTAGTTGACAGAGAGTGGTTTCTAGGGTCCCAGCCGCAAATCTGAGGTTAGGAATCCTTCCGCTTTGATGCTCAACCCCAACTTTATAATCTCAATATAACACCTTCCTTCTAACTAAACTCAGAAAGCCACATAAATAAAGTTTATAAATGTTATGCTACGCTTTTATTAATATATGAAATATACTTTTTTGTTAATTTGAAAGACAAGAGAAAAGGATTCTTCAAAAATTGTACTACGTTACCCACCTGTTAAAAGAGTGTCTTCATGTTTAGCATACAAACAACAAGTAAAAAGTATATAAAATATATCCGTGTAAAACAAGCTTTAACAATTTAGCACAACATTTAAATATCAATATTTAATTAATAGTTAAATCGTCAAATATTTAACTTTAAACAGACGGTTTTTATAAAGTAAGACAAAACATGGTAGATATAAATTTCACATTCACAGTTGAATTTTGATATTTGTGTTTACGATGTCCCTGCTCAACTGAGGCCATCTTCCAATGAATTAAAGTACAGAGAAGTGTAAAATTCACTGATGTCTTATATATTCTCAGATATAGCCATTATTAAAATAATCATTTTCTCAATCCTATATCACTAAAAAAAATATCTATTAATATTTATTTTATATTGGTCATGAATGATGAAACTGTAATTTGTATATTCAATATTTTTGTGAATATTGGCCTTAGAATAACTCACTAAATAAATCAGTCTTAAGTATTCAAAATAGCAAAAACATTTATCAGTGCTTCAATGTTTCAATGCTTTGTAGAAAAAGAGAAGCGATTGTTATAAAATTGTCAAATAGATATATCGATTTAGTTTTTTGTTGTTGGAATGTCCCAAGCAATAATTAGAAGTTGCTCTTAAGTATAGAAATCATTGGTATAATTGTCTCCATGAAATATATGATAAAATCATTGAAGTTTGGAGAAAAATCTAAATATTGTATAAATTACAATGAATGCATTTTGTAAAGGTTAAAAACTGAAATTTTCAGTTTAAGATTGAAATATTTTATCTTAATAAATAAATAAACAGAAATAAATCATTAAAATAATTATTGTATGACTATCTGAAATTGACCACATACATGTTGTGATTCGTGTATAATGGTTATTATTACTATTTATTTATTTCATACTCCACTAAAATTTCAAATCTTTTGAATCTAACTTAGTGATGGGTCTTACTGATCTAGGAGCCATGACAATAAGTATTCGAAGGTTCAGAGTAGGACAATTTGTAATACTCTTATTGATTTATGAAAACGTATGTGAATCTCTAGAGTGATGGAGAAAATAGCGGCAGCTTATGTCTAATAATTTTGAATAAATATTAATAGTGAAGAAACCATAATAGGGGTGAATCTAGCACGTGCAATTATGGTCCCATTGAAGGTAGCTTTTAATGTTAATTAATGTTTGCAATTTGAAATTTAGTTTTAGACCACAGATCTAATTTGAAAGATAAATGTTATCGGAAATAAGAATTTTTGAGTACTTATAAGAGTATGTTGTCATTGTATTAGCTGCTTTCTGTCAATAGTTGGAAGTCGTAGGGGAAGTACTTGTGTCGCATTTTCGTTAATTAGTCAGTATATATCTTATTATCAAGTCAACGTTACTTCTAAAGCAAATGCGTCTGTCTGTAGTGTAGCCGATTCTATGTCTGGGGAGTCGGACTATTTCCCTTCTAGAGTTTCTGAAACTTAATTGCCACAAAAAATAATGTTTTTAATAGTCCATAGTTTATTAACAGTACCAGTGTTGCTCCTTCTGGTTTTCCATGCATCTATGATAAAGTGCTTAGTGTGTCTTCCAGAAGTAAAATGTTTTGCTCATATTCAAAGCTCTCAGATGTTTTTCCCCCTCTAAAACTATATTTAGGATGACATAGAGGTTTAAGAAAGTCCATATGTGTACATATTTTTATAGAAGCATAGTGACATGGTTATAATCTAATTGGAGGTAGGATGGTAAGACGAGAGTTGATATATATTCTCCCAGAGGTCGTTAGCAGAGTAAGCACTAAATCAGGGTTTATCACTTTCAATTTCCCTTTGGATAATGGAGGTAACACTCCTCGGGGCTCACTTATTTCCGCATTTTCCTCTGCCCCACTTCCGCTCCCTCCCTTCCGCTTTTCTCGAGTTACGAGCACATACGCTCTGCTCCGTGCATGTTAGAATCTCTCTGAGACATACAAATGTTCCTTTCCAAAATTGCTACTTGGAATTTATAAGGCACATGTCGAAAGGATGTTCGCATATATGCTGAATATATGGAGTTTTTAATCCATATGTGTAACTCATAAAAATTCAGATCTAGTTCCAGAGAGTTTCCTGACTCTACTTCCAACAAAAACATCTCGGCACCCTATAACTTAAATTATGTTCTGTTATTAGCTACCTCTTCTGATTCAACTTATTTTAATTGAATTTCAATGAACATTAATAAAATGTAATCACCTTGAAATCACGATTTATCTATATAATTATCCTCTCTCCTACACAATTTAAGAATTATACATTTAGTAACCTCTACTACTACTGGGTTTCAGATTATTCCACAAAACTCTATATCAGACATTCACATAGCCTGAGAGGCAATCAGTTGTTTATTTTTTGTAAAAAATGTTCAAGTAAAGTGGATGTGTTCTTCATAAAATCAACTTTATATTTCCAGTTAAATGAATTATTTTTTAGAATATGAAAAAGTTTCGAAAACATACTTTTATTTTTCTTCTGTAGCAAATGTACATTCAAATTGCTTGAATTAACTAACTGCTATCCATTGGGCCTTGTGTATAATAATTGCTTGGATAAACCAGTATAATTTATAATTACTACTTTTTAAAGTATTTGAATTAGGTTTTTAAGAATTTTTATGTTTGGAATGTTTGATTACATTTTTTACTATTTAATTAATTTTAAAAATAGAGAAAGAATTATAAGCCATTCGCGTAGGACTAAGTAGCCTAAGGAAATTGTCTTGTTTTGGAACGAGCCAAAGGTTAGATCATATTACTTTTTATACTGTTTCTCTTTCAATGGGTACTCAATAAATAGGTAATGGGAAATTTAAGCTCTACAATTGGATTAGTTATTGGAGGGATTGATAAAGGCTGAAAATGGAAGAATATAAATAACTCCCTTTATATTCACATAAAACTGAGCTTTCAGGCCACGGATTTGTAAATTGTATATTTACAAGATTTGCTAAATTAAATTTTTTGATTCAATACATAATAACTGACATTTGATACTTTTGTCCCTTTCTTAAACCTTCTGTTCTGATTTAAATCTTCCCAGGATATTCTGTAAGCTACGTCTCGTCAAATGAAACGCACAGGATTCATCTTAAAATTAGCATGCAATGTTTTCGTAACAAAAATACGGCGCTCGCCCCATTACCTTCAATTCTGATTTATTTATTTTTTAGCAGGTTTCCCTTAAGGGAAATCAGCTATTGAGATTGTACTTGACGGGGTTTTCGAAGAATTTCTTCACATGTCCATCGGCCCTACCTAGTAGAGGACGAAAATGACGTCAGCCAAAATTTTATAATATATATATATATATATATATATATATATATATATATATATATATATATACATATATATTTGTCTGTTACCGCTCTAGTGGTCTCAGTAATTGTTTTATCATTACAAAACTTGATATATAATCGTTTTGTGTATAAAGAAAGATCAAGTTTATTAACGGCTGAAATCGGATCAGGGAGAAGGGGTTTAGGGGTGGAGAATTTTGAAATATCTCTGTTATTATGGGTCAGATCGAAAACTTTTACTCAACCAATCTTATTGCAAAGGCAATGTTCTATAAATGTTGTTATACACTTATTCTCTAACTTCAACATTAACTGAGATATTTGAGTAATTCAGTTTTCAGCTTCCATTAAACACCCACTCCTACTCATGTTACATAATCAAATAACACTCTGTTGTATAATGAAATACTTTATTTGAAACTTAAATACCAAATGTCGTTATCATTAACTTTTATTTTTTAGGATAGATGGAAAATTCAAGGCGTACATGGGAAATCTGCTTAGTTAACGCAACACCTACGGGCTTTTTAGTAGATTTCTCTTAAGGGAAATCAGCTATGGAGGTTGTACTCATGACGGAATTTTCGAAATTTTTCTTCAAATATTCCTCGATCCTACCGAGAACATGCCGAAAGTGAGGTCCGTTCAAGACTATATATATATATATATATATATATATATATATATATATATATATATATATATTTGTCTGTTACCCCTCTAGCGGTTGCAATTTTTGTTTTGATCGTTACCAAACTCGATATTTAGTCGTTTTATGTAAAAAGAAAGATCGAGTTCGTTAACGGCTGAAATCAGACCAGTGGAAGGGGGGGGGGTTTAGAGGGGAGGATTTTCGAAAATGCAAAATATCTCCGTTACTATACGTCGGATCGAAAAATTGTACAGAATCAATCTTATTGAAAATTAAATTTACTATAAATATTGTCATATACATTTATTCTCTATCTTGAATATTAACCGAGATATTTGCATTTTTATTAAATCTGGGTGGCTAACGGACGAGTGAATTTCCCGCCAAAAGCTAGTTCGGCCGTTCCCTTAACTGCTCGGCTCTCGTGAAATTTTTCTATTGTAAAACATCACGTGGGAAATCAGCTTAGTTTACGCAGCCCCTGCGTGGCGGACTTTTTTTAAATAATATAATTCTTGGGAGTGGAGTTTGGAGCTGTGGAATCACTTTTCTCAAAATGTATAAAGATATTTAACTTAATTTCCCTTCTATTAAGTTATGGGGACATCATATGCAACGTTATTCTGAAGGCATTTTATTAAGATAACATATTATTCCTGAATGAAATTATTTTGTAGGTCCTGATTGCGAATTGCAAATATCATGATTATTGAGTGATATGAAACCAACGCAGCGTGCTACTCCGAGTATGCCCCTAGGTATACTCATCTATCTCTCATTTTCTCTCTCATATATTCTCAATAAATCTCTCATATGCAATATCATTTCAGCTCTATTTCAAAGTCAATTTTCATTTGCATCTGAACGCGCTTCGAAGTTCATTATTCATTCCAGTCCGACTAAGAGTTAATACATTCTCATTACGCCATTATTCCAATGAATTTACAATACTTCACAGTTGTAAAATATTGTTCTCATATATTATAATATCACTAGCAATTAACGTAAAATATATTAGTGTCTCAATAATACGTTTATTCTTCAATGGGTATTAAATGTTAAAGAAAGATTTCAATAAAAGGCTACTTAGTACTTCTACTATAAAATTATATTGAGTGCAAAGCTCTTTCAGGGCAGAACCACAAGAGGTCTCTGACGCAGAAGTAAGCAGAGGATATTTCCCACGTGCGTATTTATCTCAAAACGGAAAAGTTCAATGAGAACAACATTTGATATTTAAGCTTCAAGAAAGTGCTTCATAATATAATAGGTTATTGTTAATAAGCCATAAGTAAGAGTGGTTGTTTAATGAAGGCAGAAAACTAAAAAATGCAAATATCTCGGTTAATAAACAAGATAGTGAAAAAATGTACATAACTCCATTTATAAATAATTCAATTTACAATAACATTGGAAGTATACAGTTTTTGGATCCAACGCCTAATTACAGAGTTAATAACAGTTTAGGAAATCCCCCCCCCTAAACCCCCCTCCCACGGGTTGGATATCAGCCATTAACGAACTTGATCTTCAGTTTTACATAAAATGTTTAAATGTCCAGGTTGTTAATGATGAAACAGGCACCACTGTTTAGCAGATTTTCCTTAAGGGAAATCGGCTATTGATGTTTTACGCATGGCGCGATTTTCGAAAAATCACTTCGAATGTCCATCGACCCTACCTATTAGATGACGAAAATGAGATCCGTTCAAAATTATATATGTACATATATGTCAGTTACCACTATGGTGGTAGCAATTTTTGCTTAATTGTTATCAAACTTGCCATTTAATCGCTTTATGTAAAAAGAATGATCGACTCCCTTAATGGTTGAAAGACGACTAGTGTAGGGATTGGAGTTTAGAGGGTCGGATAGAAAAAATCATGTTCCATAAATGATGTTATGGGCGTATTTTCACTATCTTGATTACTAACCGAGATGTTTGCATTTTATAGTTTTCGGCCTTCAGAAACTTCCACCCCCCCCCCCCATCTATTCATGTCATATTATCAATAAGCAACAGCTATTATAATATAACAATATTATCATATAACAATATTATGAAGCACATTATTCGAACCATAAATACCAAATATTGTTCTCATTGAACTTTTACGTTTTACGTTAAATACAAATACTTGGCATTCGTGGGAAATCTGCTTAGTTTACGCATCCCCTGCGTGACGGACTTTTTTACCATATGTAGGATAGTACCGTTTTAAATACTAAGTTTATTTTTGTTTATGTTATGGATGACCCCGTCACAAGAATGGTACATTCATCTTCCTTTCTTAAAGTTCATACCCTTAGACAAGCTGACATTTCTGTTTTCTACTCAAAAATTTTAAAAGTTAAACAAAATAAATAAGTCATATCGCTGTGACTTACGTTTTATATGGTTTCTATTTTTTTATGTAAATTATATCTTATAAATATAAATTAAATTTTCAGAATTTTAAAGCAATACTCTCTGAAAAAAAGTTTGTTTAAATTTTCCTCTGGGAGGTTTTTATCTCTTAGACATAAACTTTTTTTCAGTTATTTGAGATAACGTGCTATGTTAAAAATAGCATCCTGCCATAATATCTATCGAACCATATTGTTAATGAAGAGGTTGAAGCCCATTAAAACGTAGAGATACGACCTTCCCATTGACCTCATACAGCACCGATCCATATGGTCATGACCCAGATATTTACATTCACAATAAATATCAGAATTTGTGCGTTCATCAATAAATGGGCAAAATGAGCATTGGAAACATATCAGTAAGCATTAACCGGTTGAAACTCCAAAGCTGAAAATTATAAAAGAAGTTAAAAATAATAAAACGTAGTATTGTTCTTTTAAGTGTTTCTTTATTGACTTTTTCGCCATATTTTTTCTTAATGGATATCAGCAATTGGTATAGTACACATGAAACGATTTTCAAACATTTCTTCAAATGACCATCTATCACCCTACCTAGAAGATTAAGAAAATTGGTCCATGACAAATTATATATTTACGTCTCTTACCGTTTTAACGGTCACAAGTTGTGTTTGATCGTTGCCATATTCGATATTTAAGTGTTTCATATAAAAAGAAATATTAAGCCAATTAAGAGTTGATATCGTTCTAGGAAATGAAAAAAACAAAAAAAACGAATTTATTTCCATTAAATATTAACATGACATAATAGGTTACAGCAAATAGTTTTGTTTTTATAAGAAAATTTCTAATATTATGTCAGTTAATTTCTTTACAAATTATTGAATAACGTTTATACTAAGAAAATAAATTCTTTTTCTGTAATCGTTGAATAATGGTAACATTACTAAACTGAAATGAGTGAAGAAAGTGAAACATTTTCCAATAGAGTGAAGAAAGTGAATTGCCTTCTTAATTAGTAATAAGTATAAATTAAAAAATAATTTGAAGTTGGAAATTAAATGCTTTTAAATGTTTCTTAACATTGTAAGAATTTATTTTAACAAAATAAATTGAAATGTGAATGAATTATTGGTGGAAATAATCAATATATTTTAAAATTTAAATATAATAATAATTACCTTCCTTGTTTATAACCTGCACTTGTTTATAACTGCACTACTTCACAATCATCACAAGTTGTTTTATAACTATGCTTATAACCTTTCACAACCATGCTTATAACATACCAACAACATACCATAATCTTCACAACATCCTAATTTTGTTCATATTCTGGTTAGATCTGATCATGTATTACACGACTACAGAAAAAATTTAATATTACACTCGTGACGAAAGTAGAATTTACAACTCTCGTGAAATTACCACACTCACTTCGCTCTTGTGGGTAAACGTTTCACTCGAGTTGTAAAATGATCTACTTTCGTCACTTGTATATTAAATAACTATTATAGAACTAGGTCAAATATTATGAATACATATTGTGATATCCATTAATTTAAATAATTATAAACAATAAATTAAATTCGTTAACATTCTTACCACCACTCTAAATATATGAAGTAATTTTTTTTATTTATTGACATGCAAGGATAACGAGCTTTATAATTGATGAGAAACTTGTCCCCTACCTTAACGAGACTATGTACAAGACCACAAATTATTGTTTAATCGTTTCTTATGACAAATATTTTATAGTTAACATGATTTAACATTTTTGAGCATTCATATTGTGTATAAAACATCCTTCTGACATCGATATATTTTGCAGTTACATAGGAAGGGGGATTCAAAATATCTTCGTTGGCTTGAAAAATGCTATTAAACCAACCAGTGTTATTGCACAACTTTAATTTTCTACAACATTCGTTTTATACATTTTTCGTCTCTACCTCTAACATTAACTGTCTTCTTCTCTTCAATAAACCACCTCTCTTCCTCGTTTCACAATAGCTATAAGCCAGAATATCATTCAGCTTCAGCTTACAGCTTACATACGACGAAGAAACTATTTCCAGCTTTTTTATCGAGAAAGGTAGGGGAGGGGGTAAAACAGCGGTCAAATTTATAAATCAAAATATAAGTATATAAGTAAGAGTAGGATCGAAAAATGTCACAAAAACTAGACTTCTTTTACATTTTATCTTCTACAATTATTAATTTATACGAGTGTTTTCTATTGTAATAGCAACCTAGCTACTTGTAACTTTTAGCAGATTTCCCTTGGGGAAATTAGTTATTGCGGTCGAACTCATGACGCGAATTTCGAAAAAATTCGACTATCTTCAAGCAATTATGACGACGAGATCATGAGTATTTTCTGTAGCAAACGATTCTCAACTGAGCACATCAAGACTAGAAATGGTATATGAAGAGTTCTAAAATCGCTTTTCCAAAATAATCAAAATAGTTTTCTTGCTCTGGTGTGAACTTCTACAAAAAAAAGAAAAAAAAAAGGTCCTTTCCCATTAAAACCACTAATATTACTGTAGTGCGGATGAACATTCATAAACAATTATAGTTCAAACATTAAAATCTATCTAGATGATCTTGTTCATAAAGTTTTTAGAAGAATGTTACTTTTATTTTTTTAAGGGCGTCATTTCCTTTCTTTATCCAAATAGCTGGTCGTTTCTGGATGAACGTAAATTTATTTAATCTACCTTTGCAATACCAAGGTTGAGCAAACAATTATAATTCAAACATTAAAATCTATCTAGGTGATCTTGTTCATAAAGTTTTTAGAAAAATGTTACTTTCATTTTTTAAGGGCGTCATTTCCTTTCTTTATCCAAATATCTGGTCGTTTCTGGAACGTAAATTTTTTTAATCCACCATTGCAATGCCAAGGTTGAGCTAGGTAAGCTATGACTGGTATTTTCACTTAGAATGCCTCTTCCACATTTTTCATATACCATTATTATTAAACTTGACTATGCATTTAGGAAATATTAAGTATGATTCAGTAATTCCAAATTAAATGAAGTATTGAATTCTTTATTTAAAAAAAAATGTATTTACGATAATTGCCTGAATTTATTTCGTGAGTTTTCATTCAAATATCCACCTCAGGACGAGAGGAATTCAGCTGTAAGGAATTATACATAGTGAGCCGAGTATTCAGGTTGGAACTCTCTGCGAAGGAATTTGACATATTCAAGAGTTTGCGACGACTATTGTGCCGAGATAGGTGAAGCGGAAATTGCCAGTGTGTTCAAGAGGAGGAAAGGAATTTGAGGTTAAGGAAGTGAAGAAGGGGGCTTCGCACTGAGAAAAATAGAGTAAGGGGAGAGAGAGAGAGAGAGAGAGAGAGAGAGAGAGAGAGAGAGAGAGAGAGAGAGAGAGAGTGAGAGTGAGAGTGAGAGAATGGGAGATAGGAAGAAATATCACACCTCTTGGAGGCACTATTGACCTCAGCCAAGGACTCATCAGGATCCTGTCATAAACACAGACATTTCAAAGCAGTTGTAATAAATATTTTTTCTGTAATCGTTGAACAATGCTAACATTACTAAAATGAAATGAGTGAAGAAAGTGAAACATTTTTCAATAGAGTGAAGAAAGTAATTCACAAGTGAAGAAAGTGAATTGCCTTCTTAATTAGTAATAAGTATAAATTAAAAAATAATTTGAAGTTGGAAATTAAATGCTTTTAAATGTTTCTTAACATTGTAAGAATTTATTTTAACAAAATAAATTGAAATGTGAATGACTTATTGGTGGAAATAATCAATATATTTTAAAATTTAAATATAATAATAATTACCTTCCTTGTTTATAACCTGCACTTGTTTATAACTGCACTACTTCACAATCATCACTAGTTGTTTTATAACTATGCTTATAACCTTTCACAACCATGCTTATAACCTACCAACAACATACCATAATCTTCACAACATCCTAATTTTGTTCATATCTGGTTAGATCTGATCATGTATTACACGATTACAGAAAAAAATTTAATATTACACTGTGGCGTGAACCAAAATTGAAACTCGCTTCGCTCGTGTGGGTAAACGTTTCACTCGAATTGTAAAATGATCTACTTTCGTCACTTGTATAATAAATAACTATTAACCTTTGGCAATATATTAAATAGTAATGGCTTAATGATTTAGTACAGTACACAATGAATATTTATATTCCTATTTTTATTAACCATTCTTCTTCCCCAACCGGCTTTCTGTTCCAGTGGTCTTCTCGTCACACTTCATGGTGCAAATTTTCTGCAGCTCTAGACTACCTTCCTCAGACAATATATCGCTAATGCTGCTCCGAATGGGTCATGGGAGATGTGGATCATATATTATATGCGAACCATCCGGGAAAAACTGTGGCATTGTATCCCTGTGGAAGGTAGCCGTAGAGAAACCGAACATTTGCACGATAAAGTCTGACGAAAAGAATGCTGGAGCAGAAAGCTGGTTTGGAGAAGAACATTCAGCCCTCCGAAGAAGTTTGCTAAACCATATTAACTATAGAACCAGAATATTAACCATTATTCTTATAGACCTAAATCCATGTTTAACCTGATACTACTTCGTAACTTGTCCCGAAATCCCTTTGGATTTTTCATCCTGATAAAATGTTTTTTTTTTTAAAAAAAAGGTCTTACAAACAAATATCTCATTCACAAGTTCAGATAAATCGATTAATGACAGGGATATTTTTAGGGAGTGGGTGTTTACTGAAGTTGGAGAAATATACAATTAACTTCTTTAATGATTAAGTTAGAGTATAATTTAAAAAATAAGGCATTAAATGTTGAGTATACAAAGCATTTCAATCCGTTGATATATAAGGCATTTCGTTCATCCTTAATTCCCACTCCTTCTGCCTGATTTCGGACTATAAAAGATAGACAACTTATAATTTTCCTCGTGTTGAAGTACAAACCTATGAGATCATAAAGCACCACCCGCGTAACTCAAGAGATTCGTGATCATGGTTTTTACAAAGTGAGTGGTCAACTCAACAAACTACCCCCGTAAACCAAGGAGGAATGAGATCTCTCCAGTAGACTGATATCACCCATTTTATCCGTGGGTCTGTTGCCAATTTACGCTAGTTGTCCATCCTGACTGAGGACGGGATCTAAGAGAGTCATAATCATTAGTCATCCCAAGGGGCTGTGAGAGGTTCATACACGGTTGATTCCTACAGATGCACAATTTAGATTAATTTAGTCTAGTTAGGTTTAGTTAGTATTAATGTATTTGAGCGTACCTTCCTTCCTTGACTCATAGCGGCCGCTTTGGGCCTATGGCCTGGCTTTCGGCGGACTTTATTCTAAGTCTTAGTTTCTTTTATCTTTAGTTATAGATTTCGTCTGTTCATTCTAACCTCCTCTCCTACTATCCCTATCCTCTCTTCATTCGTTTTCTCCCATCCTTCACAACCCACCCGGTACCTCCAATATCCGGGCAACCCACAACCCTTTGTTCCATTACACCCACATCATCTCACAATATTCCCTTAAAATGGAACTAGAGTGTTCAGTAGAAGGCGAACTGTCCGGAGAATCCCCGCATGTCACTCTGTCTTTTTAGCAATATCCTTTTTCTGAAAACTAGGTCTCACTAAAGAAAAAAAAGATGAACAAGCGCCGCGACACTAGCGCGCTCTGGTCGTAAATTCGTGAGCTAATATTCTCCCCTGGCGAGAATCGAATCTGTTGCTATTTTTACCTTCCGCTTACTGACGATATTGGCTGATGTTCTCGGCCTTCGCCCCGGCCACCGGTACCCCCAATTTATATACAAATCCAAGTATATATGCATGTAATCTATGTTACTCATCCTTAAGAAAGCCAGCTTTAGAGAAGGAAAAAGGGTGGGAGATAGAGAGGAATAAAGACAGAGATTGACGGCTGTTGAAATAGACGAAAAAAAGAAAAGAGAAAGGGACAATTCAAAGACAAAGAGATGAATGATTGAAAGAAGAACGAGGAGGCACGGGAGTAAAAAAGAGAGATAGTTAGTTTGAGTGCGAGAAAGGGAGAAAAAAATGGGAGAATGAGTTTACACTCATTCTCTTTTACGGGGGATGTATGAAAGAGTATATGAAAGAGAGAGAGAGAGAGAGAGAGAGAGAGAGAGAGAGAGAGAGAGAGAGAGAGAGAGAGAGCGAGAGAGAGAGAGAGAGAGAGAAAGAGAGATAGAGAGAGAGGTCTTGAGAAAGAGAGAGAGAGAGAGAGAGAGAGAGAGAGAGAGAGAGAGAGAGAGAGAGAGAGAGAGAGCGAGAGAGAGAGAGAGAGAGAGAGAGAGAGAGAGAGCGAGAGAGAGAGAGCGAGAGAGAGAGAGAGAGGGATAGAGAAAGAGAGATAGAGAGAGAGAGAGAGCGAGAGAGAGAGCGAGCGAGAGAGAGAGAGAGAGAGAGAGAGAGAGAGAGAGAGAGAGAGAGAGAGAGAGAGAGGAGAGAGAGAGAGAGAGAGAGAGAGAGATTGAAGGTGGCAGGAGACGGTGGGAAGAGATATAATCCTTGCTAAGGGTGTTTGCCCTATCTGGCCAAGAAGAGCCTTCCCCCAGCCTAGCCGCCTCCATAATAATATAACATCAGCTGGGGCTCTTACTCTCACTCTATTTTCCCTTTTACACAATCAACCTCAAAGGAGGACATATTTGTCCAATTCTCTATCTGTGTCTTATAGCGTTAGATATGAATAAAAATGGCTGCCATCAATTTCCTCTTCTTCTTTTAACGTTATTTCTAAAAAGCTCGCCTTCCAATGTAAAAGGACATTCAGTTACTGATAAATCAAGGCCGCGAATAATTTCCAACTTCAGATAAAACTTCAAATACAGCCAGCCTTGATAACACTCCAGGTGAAGTAACGATAACATAAAATTATCTGATCCCCCAGAAGAATCTACAAAAGGTAGAGGGACCAACAACTTGTTGAGCTTCTGATCACTCAGATCAAGTCAAGAAAAAATCAATTAATAACTCTTATATTTCAAAATAATGGACAGCTCCAAGTGAAAATATCTGACTGTCGTATATTTGAGTGACGCAGGCTAATCTAATCGTATTGAGTGGGTACCAAAAACTTTAACAGAACTTGTGAGTTCTAAGGAAATGTTGCTTTCAAATTGATCACCAATTAATGAATTAACCGTCGAAACTTCAGTTTTGTATCATTAAAAAAAATCGTCTTCGATTATGGAGTTCACTGAGTATATTACAGTTGTTTCAGCTTAAAAAGTATTCGTACGGATCTGCTAAGTCACTCAAAAGGCTATAAATGAATTTTCCAAAATTTGTCTTGTCCCATTGTGAGCACATAACGTAATTACAAATAAAATGCTATGAGTAATGTTTTTGATTTAACAAAACAATCAACCAGCATCGAAATACTACTGTTCAAATCCACTTTTCTTAAAATCGTGAATAAGAGCTATCAACGGTCACCTAATAAATTATTACATTAAAAAAAAGGTACCATTAGAATTTTTATTATGCTTTAGCAAAATTCTTAAAGTATAAAATAAAAAAAATAATAATAATCAGAGGAAGAGGTATTTTTCGAAGGCATAGTGTAATAAAAAAACTTTATTTATTTAGACACCACACTAGGTATTGTTTACCGAATGGGATATGTATACTCTTCCAGCTAGTTTTACTACAAAATCTCATGATTTCCCTTTTTGTAAATTCTGTAGGGGTCTTAAAAGAAATCAAAAAAATATAAAATGTTTATATTTCTTTATATGGGGAGAATAGAATACAGAAATATTTGGCAGCAGCATTGTAATTTTTTTATTTTATCCCACTGTGACTATGAAATAGAAATAATCAGTAGAGTCAGTTATTAACCATTTCCATTTAGCCATCCTTGAAGACAGTTCCTAAGAAGAAGTATCCGTTCCTTAAAATAACCTGATTTTTTAACAGTGCCATAAAAGGGATTTCGTAGAAAATACGGAAATCATATTTAATGATGTAAAAGCCGATGGGACAGTATTTCAATGCACCACATATCACGCCACAGTAAATAAACTATACAAGACTTTAGGTCATGAAACTTGGTTAATAAATATCCAATCTATCTCCGAAATCCATAAATATAAATCCATTATTATTATAAATTATTTCATCATTACTATATGATGATGCTCTAAAAAACACGGATAAGTGCTCCCATCCTATTTCTCACTTCGCCATTCCGTAGCCCGCCTGAAAAGGTTTTCCATTTGCTCTGGTGCAAGTTCCATTTCACCCGTACACGCCATTAGGTTAAACATTATCATTGTCAATGATTACTATCTTTTACTTGAGTGTTCTCTCTGTAATAGAACGAGAAATCTCTAGAATTGCATGTTCTTGCTTGTAATTATAACCTATATTACTGTCACTTGAACTTTCCCCGTAATTCATCAGTTTTATTGTAATTAATATGGCTTACACTTTAGAGAAAAATAAAGAGAAACCAAAAAATATTTTTGATCACGTATTAGTTAATTTAATTTTCTGAAAGGCTATTTTGTATTTGAATACACTTCTTGATGTTTTTAATGGAAAGAAAAAATTAAGTCTTCCTTTTTTCAAGACCTTTAAAAAAAACTAAAAATAAAAGACGACGACAGAGAAAGATTGAGAGGAAATAAGAAACGCCGAGGAAAAGAGGCAACGAAATTAGATCTAAGCCGACTCAATTTCTCTTGGAGGCAAATTAAATTCAGCTGTGAGAGAAATAATCAAAGGAAAAATAAGTTAACAAAACGACTTAATGGGTGGGATTTGTTCTGGGCGAGATGGGAGCAATTATAAGGGCCACAGAATAGAAAATGGAAAATTAAATTATAATAAGAGCAGCTGAGAAGTGTTGAGCCTTGGAATAAGGCGTGACAGCAGGTGTCCTATCAGCTGAGTAAATTAACTTAGTCCTACTTGTCTTGAAACAGACTTCTCTATTGATGGCTAAAAGGAAATTACCGACCTTGACGAATATTATTCCTACCTCACGGAACAATGTACTGAATTATTTTAATTAAAAGACAAAACCTACAGTGGATTCAATTATATATAACTTAGAATACGTAAATTCAATTAAGAACCCATTATGTAAAAAAGGCAAATGCTATTTGAAAGAGCATCTCACTACAATCACTGCGTCTGTGATGCATTATGTTAAATTAAGTAATTTAATTCTTTTTTAAGTTCTTAGTTCTTCAAAATAAGAATTTTCTCAATTTAATACTCTTACATTAACGTGAAAATTAAAATATAACGAGGCAAAATATTACTGTGTTCTGCTTATTCCAAATAATGTAATAAAGTCACGGTAATACATGCTTATAAATATCTTCTCAATCAAAAGAAGTAATATATAGCAAACGGACACCAAAGGACGAAATTAAAAAAAAAAAAAAACATTTTTTCCTATGTTTTCTAATATATTTTTTTTTTCATTTTTCTCTCTATACTAGTGTAGAGTTCTCCACAAATAACAATTTTTATAAACAAATTCAACTGTAAATCGTTTAATCAACAAAGTTCAAGCATAACTGTAATTATTTTGTTTATTAACGTCCACTTTCACCTACTATAGCTAATTGGGACGGGTTATCTGCAGGTTTCCACACTTTTCTAGCCGGGGTGGGACTATGGATTTTATTTAATGAGTTCGCCACTGAATAAATTCCTATTTGCCCATGCGGGAATCGAACTTACCACTCTTGGTTTATCATGATAACTCAAATGGCTAATCACATTCAATTTAATACTCATTAACATTCCAGTTAATCAATGCTCTATGTTATAGTTCCACATTAAACACATGTTTACCTACAACTATTTTAACAAGCTCAGAATGAATGTATTAGGCCTTCGGAAGAATAAATCTATAATTAAAATACAAGTTTTATATGCATACCTATATATATATATATATATATATATATATATAAATATTTAATTATGTAACAAGTTTGTGACAGTTTTACTTCTGGTTTCCCCTGACCAGTCTATGGGAGGCTCCTCAGCGAACTAGCAAAGTCTGAGAATGGCATGGAAAAGTATTAAAGCAGAAAATCAAACTTAAATTAATACACAGAATGTGAATTGCATTATATAACTTTATTAACAAGACAGGTAAAAAATAATGTTGAAGCGGGTATATTAAAAGACATATGTATTACTTTATAAGGTATCCCAATCTAAAGTCCCATGTCAGTCATAAACGAACTTAAACTTTTGTTTTAGATGAACCATTAAGGTTTATGAGGTTATCAAAAATTATAGATACTCACTAATTTTATCTTCTAGGAGGGATCGTTGGGCGTTTGAAGAAATTTGAAAAGCGAATTTCTATTACAGGAAACTTTCTTAGACGTCATTGTTCCAGAAACTAAGTTAAGAAATGAAACTCCATCTATGGTTTCTTGGTTCAGACGACCGTAATAGAACTAGGTATGACGTCTGCCTTGCTTTAAATATCCATTTCCATTTAATGGAAGGTTGGTGTATGGTGGGCCTATAATATGAAGACACGGTCAATATCAGAAGAACGTAATATCAATAATGAGAAGAACCGTAAAAGTCGAGGAGTACATTTCAGTATAATTATTGGATATAACGTGGCCTTATTGAGTTCAACCGTACTTTGTGTAGAAAGCCAGTACATACATCCCACTTATTAAAACTAGTTTGTTTCCCCACTAGTTTCACGGAATTGGTAAGGCACTTGAGAAGTAATAACTTTGTAACTAATCTCCGCCTTGAACCTTTTGAAGATCCTTTTTTCAAAGATTTTAATCGCCAGTAAAATAATTGGATTAAATAAGGCAGTCACAAAGGGTTTTCTTAAATATTAATATACATTAATTGCAAAATATCAAAAACAGTGAAGAAATTTAAATTGGTAAAGACCATTTAGAGACAGGAGAAGTTTAACAAAATCTGTAAGCTAGATTAAGCAGAGGAAATAAATAAATAAGCTGATTTAAGCCAGTTCCGAAGGGACAAAGGGATACATGTCAAACGGAAACAGCGGGTCCTAATCAGAGATAACTCCAGCTAACGAAGCAAAAAGGCCAGTCGTAGCCTAAACCGTTTCAGAGGGAACGCCAAAATAAAATTTAAAAAAAAAATACAAAGCTGAGAAAGAAAACTAAAAACAATTAATAACATATAGAGAGAATTAATTGGCTCGAGGACTAAATGGCTATCAAGAGAAAAACAAAAAGGTGAAAAAAGTTAATCTTTAATTAAGAGTACTTAGATTGGATCTCTGATTTTCGTTAAAAATTTATTTTCAGGAATCGCCCATTAGCGTTTATACTGGAAAGACATCGAAACCTTTTTCACATTTTAACTCAGTTTGCTTTGTAACAATAGATAATAAAGGGGCCTTTCCCTATCCTGGAATTTTCATTTAACTAGGAGCTCGATTGAAAATCAAGATTTTTCAATATCCCCTTAATAGGAAAAAAGAAAAAAAATCGCTGATTGAAAAGGGAGCTTTTTTTTTATTTCATTTGATCACTTGAGTATTTAACGTGTGCGTTTGACAATACGTGTAAAAGGATATCTTTGAACAATTAAAATTGGATGACAACATGGAACTCTCACAGAGATACATAAAAGGATGCAAATTAAACATACGAGAAGAGAGAGAAAAATTCAGACATAGAACTTTCAACGAGAAAGCGATGCCATAGTAAGCTACATAAAACATTAAAACAGACACACATGACTGAAGATACTACTGACCGATCGAACACACAACTCCAGGGAGACAAAAAATAATGTTCATACGAAAATGTGAATAATACTTCCAAAAGGTTTTGACACTATTATTAAACAATATATTATAAAATAAATAATATAAAACAAAGAAGATAGACGCTGTATACGTACAAAAACTAATGCCAAATAGGACAAACAATCCACATTTACTTGGATACGAATAACTACAAATGGACAAATCTCTTTTCCACAAATTTAAATGGGAAAGACCATTAGCATAAAAAAAGATTTGTAAAACATGATATTAGAATATCTACTGAGTGCATAAGCCAACAGATCTGAAGTTGTTCTATCTAGCACTTAATAACAGTCAGCAATAGCACATTTGAAAATCTCTGTCGGAAATCAGATTATGCATTCATCAAATTTAAAATTATGGCACTAGGTTCGCCAATTCGTTGCCCTCTATTGTCTTCCGATTTAGTATTTTAATTAGTTTGAAATTTGGATCCCACCCTCAGTGTCAGGCTATACTGCTCAAATCAGGCACTGACGATGGAGCGCTGACTCTGAAAGTGCACTTTGAATAAATTAAAACAATAGCAGAGGACAAGGCCTGTTGTAAAAATACGATTAACATTAGCAAAATTACCATTATCAACCATTCAATACATATTAATCATTCCCCACAAATGCTCATCACTTTTTTCCCCCTTTATTTGTTTTTATATTCTATTTTCTCAGCGTAAGCCTGATGTAGTATTGACAGCTATTTCTGATTATAATTACTCGAATTAGATACAAAGATATTTATACAATATTTATTTATAAGCTTTACTTTTGTTATTTGACATTGTATGAGTTTTGACCGTAAAGGAGAAACTACTTTTGCTGTGAAGTTCAAAAATAATAATAATAAAAAATTGTTATTAAAAATATATATTCATATACATGTATGTTAACTGTATTTTAATTTTTATAATATATATATATATATTTCATTGTTAACGCTTAGCGGTCGCAATTTTTGTTTTGTTTGTTAGCATCGGAATTTAATCGTTTTATGTAAAAAGGAAGATCAAGTTCGTTAATGGATGAAAAAGCACACAAGTACTACACACCAACCAAATTAGTAATTACAATATCTTATTGTATTATGGAATACTGATTGAACAATTGAAACCCTTTCGGAAGTGAAGTTTAAATATGTAATGTTTCTTTGAATTGGAAAAAATTGATGAGGAATCAAAAAAAAAATTAAAGAAGGGGAAAAATCTGATCCACAATGTTGTGCAATTCTTTTTTAACCAAAGTTGGTTAATGAAACTCGAGTGACTTGAAAGCATGAAAGCCTTTACGCCCTTTTTTTATATAAAAAAAATCAAGTCTCTTTTAATAACTCTTCTGGAATATCAAAGGTTCGCGTATTAAAAAAAAATATATCTAAAACCTTCATTAAACTTCAAAAAGAGTAAAAATATATACATAATTGATTAAAATGTAGAAGAGAATTCAGTTTTGTCAATACTACCTTAACGTGCAATCATGTGATTTTAGAACATATGTTTATTCAAATACGTGGCCCATAATTGAATTCGTATATTGATTTTACACTACTCAAATTTCAACTTAACTGTAATATAATTGATATTTTAATAGGTATATTACTGAATAACGTTTTAGGGATATATATTCTTAAATCTCTTATTATGATTATTGATTCTATATAGTATCACAAATCACTTCATTTAGCTATATATTTACTAATGCGAGTATCTAAAGACCGAGTCTGGTATAAAAACGCCACGGAGATATATGAGAGAAAATGACACGTGAACATGCTCCGGTTTCTTCTTGTCTTCTGCATTAGATTACCTCATGACAAATACGTCCGAAAGAAGTTAACAATGGAGAGTCCGCATCAGGCTTAAACTTTTAGAAAGCCCCACTGTCTCCTAGATTCGAGGCAAACACAAATATTGTGAGTATTCAAACTGCTCACCTTAATGTACTGATGTCTCACTTGTCAAGCGAAGGGAGTCCATAAGAAGTTCTCAAAAACACTGGGCTTATAGAAGTAGGGGTGCAATTACAAAATGATAAGAAATGAAAAGAATATTGGCTTTAAAATGAAGTGGGTTTATATCAAAAATGCAATTCAATATCCGAAAGGTTATCATACCAGCGTTAGTTGTTCATTTTTTAAAATATTAATAGTTACTCGTTTTAAACATTACATAATATAGTTAAACTAAACTATAGACTTAAACAATTATTAAACCAAAAATAAAATACTGACGAAGAAAAACTATGAAAAAACGGCAATTTCCCGCTAAACATGAAAGAGCGCTGACTAAAGCCAAACAGATCCAAAATTATTGATACGTATTGTATACAATGATGATGTATCGATCACTGGAAGAAATATCGAAGCATTATAGTGACGGTACTATAGAAAAGCAAGTGCAAGATTAACAGTAAAAGGTCTAATGTTCCAAATAAGCCAGGAAAAAACAACTTTAAAAGCTTTAGATTGACGGTGGACATTAGTGGTCTTGTTGAATTCAAGAATTTCACTATTACTAGAAGTATCAGGAAGGTATATTTACGGATATCTAGAGTGTGAAAATAGTTATAAATACCAGAATCCTGGAATGGGACTAAAAACTCATATGACCTATTGCATACTCTAAACTGATTAAACAGACCATTAAAAATATTTTGATAGACGAATCTTACAAAAAATGGGACGAAAGATGGACAAACACTACTAAAGGACGACAATTACATAAGTACATACCAACTGTATACCAGAGACAAAAAATAACACGTACCAATTCTAAACAAATACAATTTATATCAGGACATGGACCTACGAAGAGTTACTTGTACAAATTTAAACTAACAAACACAAATACATGTAAATGTGACGATGAGACTGAACAGACATGTGACCACCTCTTATATGACTGTACATTACTTGACGGACCAAGAACAAAACTCATCAAGTACATTACCTTACAAAACGGAACTTGGCCGACGGACAAACCGAAACTTCTACTCAAATTCAACAAGGGATTTAATGCATTTATTCAAGATTTGGACACCATTTGTAGATATACACCTATTGTTGTACACATATGTAATGTAATGTTACATATGTTTTATTTTATTTTTATTTTTACTTTATTTTCGTTTTTATTTAATTAATTTATAGTTCTATAATGTTTAAAATTATTATATAAGAAATATTATGTAATGCTGAAATGTGTGTAGTATCCAATGGATGGAGCACACAACATGAAAATTCCACGTTAGAGGGATACTCTGCGTGGAAAACAGGAAGACCTACAAAACGACCTGTTCGTTCGCTTCCGAAAAGATACCTAGAAATGCCTTGAGAAAAATACATGAAGTTACGGTAGAGCACCAAACATGGCGGGTTATCGTGAAAGCCAAACTCATTGAGCTGTATGATGATCCCGACTTCATGAGAGTTATTAACAAGATCAGGTTGCGCTGATCGGGCCTCTCTGAACAGCAGGAGCTAATCTTGATATCCCGAACAGAACGAGAGGAATCCCAGGAAGATGTGGATAAATGATTTGAGAGGGATTTGTGAACCTCAACCTACACCACATACAAATTCAAACGGAATTTCTTTATTATTGTTTCGTTTGGAGATTTTTGTCTTCTACTAAGAATGATCAATGGAGATTTGATGAAATTTGAAAATCGCATCATAAGTACAATATACAGGCTCATTCAAAAAGAAAGAACTGATTTCAAAGTTTATGGTGCTTTACAGCAGCATTGCATCAAAACACGTTGTGATGCGATGCTGGAAATGGAACACGATGATGATGATGACACCATAAAATTTCAACACCGGTTAAATACATGTGTCTTTATTGCAATCTTGTATTACTGTCTGTTAACAAGGTTTAGCTTAATGAAACATGTACAATAGTTGTTTTAGTGAGAGGAATTCTAATGAAAAGACTAGGCAATTTCCGCACAACACGAAGATCGTGCAAAACTACATAACGTAACAAGTTAGACGGGGCAAGATTATTTAATGCCTTGCCAGCAACTTTGATATTTTGAAGAGTATATGCATATGCATACTTTCATACACACATGTTATTGTGGAAACATTTTATCGTTGTAACTTTGATAGCTTTATTGATTCTGTTTTATATGCATGACCAGTTATGTATATTTTTTTTTTTTTAAGTTTTAGACCAAACTTCTTAATGGTTGTGCTTTATCAATAAGAAGTTTGGTCGGAAACCTTTAAAAAAAAAAACATACATAACTGGTCATGCATATAAAACAGAATCAATAAAGCTATCAAAGTTACAACGATAAAATGTTTCCACAATAACATAAACATGATTAAAATGGAATAAGTGTGTTTACATATTATCTCTACATTAAAATTTCAAAAGCATTAAATTTACCTTTAGAGATACTGTGCTGAACACTAAGGCCGAATCGCTAGGGAGGGGGTAGCTACAAGTCTGGAGAGATGCGTTTGTGTCCGTCTGCACATTTGCATTATCTTATTATTGGCTTATACAAGTTTTATTTCTATACACTCCACCATGACCATCTAATCATCTCATACATCACTCAAGAGTCATTTTATATTCCTGAGTCCTTTTATATATCAAACCTTCAGCTTGATGAATATGATCCCTACAGTGGGAATAAAACTCTGAGCCAGCTCTTATGTGTTCTTTAGCCCTGCTAGTAGCTTGTTGTGTATATATATATTCAAATTTTTTTGACAGTAGCAGTTTGGGTCAGTTTCTTATTCAAGGCTCCAGGGCATTCAAATAAAATAAAAGGGTTTGTTTTCAAGAACACAATCAAAGAACGACTTTAACTTCCAACAGTTTACTCTAAAAGTGTGGTATAAGATTTCGTGACTTTGTATTGTACGTCCTTACGTAATAAAGTAAGTCTAGGACCTAAAAATGAAATTTAAATTCTCTTAAGTTTATGGATCAAAAAGAGAGTGAAAATAAGAAGAATTTATGAAATAAAACATAATCCACTAATATTACCGTATTATTGATATTCACACTTTCTCATATAACTTAATAATTCATTTACAAAGCACGGAAATGTCTTCAACTAAACATTATTTATCCCAAGTACATTGAATATCACTGAATATTTACGGTGGTACAAAAACGGAAATGAGAAAAAAAAGGATTAAAAATAAGCTTTTCTGGTATTTCGGAAAGATTTATTTTCTTTTAAGTCCTACGAAATAAAAAATAACTGTTTAAAAATACTTTGCCGATAGAAAAACGTATACATAGAATAATTTAAGAGCATTAACCATTTAAACTTTAAAAACTGCATGAATAATTAGATTATTAGGCCCTCTAACTAACAAATTACGTATAATATGTAGTATCACTACATCCTTCGCAGTTTATTAATATTAGATCCAAATTGGAAAACCTGATGTCCAAAGGCTGGCCGAAGATGTTTGATGAACGCTATTTACTCATCTTGGACCTTAGAAGCGTAAAATCGATCATGGTAGACTTATTTTGGCAGGATTATAATTTCATTAGAAGTTGGCGGGAAGGGCCTATATTAGGTTTAGTGTTGTGACAGGCGGAGCGTTAGGAGGGGGAGGGGTTGTTTCAAATTAAAATTCCAAACAATTTTACGATCGATTCTACTTTGTTTAGGATATTGCCTCCTCTTTATTCCCCCTGCCTTTCAGCTACGTCATAAGAGCTCCTGACTTGCATAAACTAAATAGAAAAGGAAATTGAATATCCAGGACGAACTATGTCAGGAGACGTCATTGTCGAAAATCAGGAGGTTATTATTAATCAGCGCATCTATTAGGCTATTAAGAAATACTTAAAAATGGGCATTTATGAAATAATAATGAAATTTGTGATGTATGCATTGTGTATAAAAAAAGTAATTGGCATTTAGAGCCATAAAATTATCAAGATGACCTCCAAATATTCGTCTCATTTTGGTAATGCTATGTTCATTGAAATATGGACATTGTTTTAAGTAGTGAAACAATTTCATTGATTTAGTAAACCTAATATGATGTTATATTATTATATATACTATAATTATATTGGGCTTAAGTAGAAATTTATTTAGTGACGATAGCATTAAATAAAACCTTAATCCCACACTGGCTAGGAAAAAAAATGATGTGTAAATAATACATCCTGCTGAATTTAAAACCTCCCTTAATTCTTGTGCAGCTTGAGGGCTAAATATTCAAGGAATTCAAGACGTCCAGATATCAAGGAAATATCTATAATTTTTATGTTACATAAATATATATTTTTATGTTATTATTACAATGTCCTGGAATAATATCAAAAAGTGGAAATAGCTATTGACAGGATATCGTAATAATATTAGAATAACAAAAAATAGGATATTATAAAACTGAGAAGTATTCTTGCCATTGTTGGGTGCTTTTTGGGTCACGGAAATCTTACTTATGAGCAGAACGTAATTATTGTCTAATTTGATCTTCAACCACGCATTAAGTAAAAGTATACGATTTATGAATGACACCATTAACATCAAGTAATAAGAATAAATGATCATTTGGCCATTGAATACATAGTCCTCTGAGTGAACTCCATTAATTTCGAACTGACGTACACTGGACAACGGAACAGCTCTCTCTCACACGCTCTCTCTCTCTCATTCATCAAGGTTCTGTTAAAAGAATAAGAAATATTTTGCTAAATGTAATTCTTCTGTCTTCATTAACTTTTCGATATGTGATTTCTACAAATAGTAAAAGCTGAGGTTTTAAAATATTCTGGAAATAAACAAAATGAATATACTACTCAGAACCCATCTTATTTCCAAAGTATTCAAAGAATACACTTCCATATATGTCTTTTAAATACGGTAAATGGCTTATGAAATCAATCCATCAGGTAATAACTATGGTTGTGACTTAATCATCGTTATTATAAATCAAGATTAATATAAACACACTGTTTTTAAATAAAAACTCATATTAGTTGAAAAATAGTTAGCAAAAAGGAAACCGCATTATAGAACATAGCTGAAGAAATAAAATGAAAAAGTTGATGATATGTGTGTAAAAGCACTCTCTATATTTCTATGGGTAAGAGCTTGGAAATGGGTCTGGTAATATTCGCCAAATGTCCCATTCATATCCAACACGTATATCTCGACTCTTCTATGTCCTTTCAAAAAATCGCAGTTCTTACAACATTTCTTTGTTCTACGTATATCCCATACAGTGGAAATATGAACCATACCAAGAGTGATTTCATTAAATCGTATTGGAGGTTCTGTTTAATTGTATATATTATTAACTGGAAAAAATATGCATTAATTTCAAATCGATGTTAAAAATTTAATATAATACAGTGTCTCTACTCAATCAATATAAGACTTTTTCCTCCGTAAAACACGTCCAGTATATTATAATTAATTTCCTAAATTTTACATCTCATTACACTCCTCTATTGATTTATTAAAATATCTTCTACATTTATCATGCAGTTTGTAAATAAAATTCATTTCTATGTCACTTTCACCATATATTTCATTGGTATTTATTATACTGTTAATAACTACATCGCATAAAAATAGAGAACTTAAAAATATAATAAGCCCAAGATATTACACAAACCAGGATAATAATTAGAGGTTTAATTAAAACTAAGAAATACAATTGTTCTCCTACTGATTACCATTTCAAGAATGGACTTCATTGTACAAATTTTCTAGTTACCGAAACTTGCCAAAATTTTATTTAATGCACCGATTGTTAATATAAAAAATTTTGAAATATAAAACAGTTTTGTTATAATATAAATCACGATAGTTTTAATATATCAATATGAGTGCCCTCTGAAGTTTTATCTGACTATAAGAAGTACTGAAAAATATAAAACAGGAATAATATATATTTAAGTTCAAATGTATGTAAATGTATCTATGACGTAATGGTGAATGTTGATAAAGCACTCGTGAAAATTTCGTACATTTGGAAAAATTACCTTTTGTTATGACATTAATTACACTCATATTTCAAGAATATGAATTCACTTGATAAATGATTGAGTAAAAATAATAGTGAAAAGAACAAATTACCAAGATCCCACTATTATTTATGAATGTCTACTCATCACCTATTTAATGTTCACAGATATATACTCGGACAGAATAATAGACAAAATTTTTATTCCCAAGCTAGAGTGGAATCCATGAATAAAAGTGAGCCATTTGCAAAAGATCTGTTGTCTTAGCAACTATTAGAATTGCAAGATACTGTATTTATTTATAATAAAAAATTGTTTTTGTAACTCTTGTTGACAACACTGAATTTAGTATAATATTGTTTCCTGGTTCGCACCAAAATAAGCTAATATAGATAAATAAACATGACATATTTTTCATTTATCAAGTACGATTTAAATACTCATTTTAAATGATGATACTGGTGGTGAAATAAAATAAGGAGAATTTCTCATAAGAATGTTGACGATAAGAAATACTCTATATTTTTCCTCCGAATAAATATAAAAAAAGGATAAAATCTCTTGAGTATAAAAGTGGTGAGATTCAAGTAAGCTAAAAGCAGCACTCCAACTCGAGAGAGTATTTGCAGGAAAAGGACATTAAAATGATTCCAAAGCTCGAACCAATACAAACACCACATCCACGTCCAATGTTAGCCTTGCAATCTGGCTCGTCGCGATGGACTTCTTACACTCACGACTCTACCCACATCCACAGTCGAGGAAAAAAATATAGATCGATATTATTTCATTCGATTTTTGTTACCTTCAGGGAAATTAGCCATTTAGGTTGTACTCATAACGTGATTTCCGAAAAGTATCTTCCATTGTCCTACGAAGATGATGATGACAAAAATGAGGTCCGTTTAAAACTATATATATCAATACTTGTCTGTTAACGCTCCAGCAGTCGCAACTTTACTGATAGATACCAACCTGGATAAATAGGTGTATGATATAAATGAAATCGGGATATGGGGAATGGGGAGGGGGGGGGTAAAGGGAGAGAATATTAAAAATTCATAATATCTCCATTAATACGAGTCAGATCTAAAAAGCGCTTATACACAATCTTGTTGTACATTTAGTTGCCTATAAATACTGTTCAACATACTTTATCTCAATCTTGAATATTAGTTGTGGTTTTTAATTTTTTTTTTCAGCATTCAGTATAAGGCCACTTATAGTCATTATAATATAACAATAAGCGGCTATACCATTGAACTTCTTGGTTCAAGCTTAAATGCCAAATATTGTTTTCAACAGATCTTCATTTCATGAGATACACTCAAATACATTGTACGATAACTCATTAATAAAAATAGTATTTTTAGACTCGAGAATGTTTACTTCATTTATACCATACTCGATATTGTACCATTTCATTCATCAAAAAAGACCATATTCCTTCATGGCTGAAATCGGACCAGGAATGCAAGCCGAGGTTAGAGTGAGGCGAATTCAAAAATTAAAACTGTCTTTGTTACTATGAGTTGGAATGAAAAATGTAAAACCAATCTTTAAACTATTAAAGCTCTAAAATGTTATATATATATATATATATATATACTTTTTTCAACTGAAATAAAAAGCAAATTATTCGTCTTGTTTTCTGCATTCAGTAAACCCTCACATCGAATAATGTGATGTTTACATATTGATAGAGAATATATGGTGTGCTGAGGTCGCCCATGTGTCACACCAACACGTGGGATATGCTGCCACCACATTAATATAATACATACGAGATCAGTACTGGGTTTTCAAAAAAATTTATGATTGTAATATATAATTTAGTTGCACTGATTAAAACATCTCGTACTTACCTTATCACATTTTCGTTCTAATTATCTGCAGCATAAGCCTAAAATACTGCATAAGGAAGTGATTACTAACACTTCCTGTTAAATGAAACCCAGAAAGATATAATATATATCCTTTTTCTATATTCCCCAATTAACTCTGCACTAAGGACCAAATATATTGTTCATTAATTTAATGGCACATTTCATGCCGTTATTAATAATTCATCAAAAAGCGATCAAAAGTTTCTCCATTAATGTAGTGCAAGTGTGATTAAATTAATATCGTCTTTATTAGATTGATACTATTTTTATAATGATAAAACTTTGTCTCCTTTCTGTAATTGTTTTAGTTGATATAAAAATGGACATTTATTCATACGATAAATAAGAATTCATAGCATATTTATTATTATCTGAACTACAATTTTTTCAATTAATAAATACATTTCATATTAAATAACCTTATATTTTAAATTACACCTATGTAAAGGCAAATTAAAAAAAAATATGCTTCAAAGAAACCTAAACTTTATTGACTGGGTCTAGTAAGTAGAACATTTTTAATGTCATAAAAGAAAATGCAATGTACTTTGCACTGAGCTTTGTTAAGCACCGAAAACAATAATGAACTCTATCTCATTCATAAAATAAATAATAATTAGTCTCAGGTCCTAAATGATGTGCGAATTCGTCTATTAGTCCTGAAGATGAATTTTTTAGAAGCCTATTAGCATTTTATAAATAAAGGACCACTTCGCCGAGCTTTAAAAACTCGAAATACTTAATAATGGTGACTATATCCTTTAAATATTTTAGATGTTTCCTGCCAAAAGAGGTACTTCACCTAAAATTCCCATTAGGGGGAAAGTGGCTTTTCCCTTGATAATATTTTCATTGCAAGTTGCCCGAAAAGCCTTCATGGCTAAAGGCTTTAATACGAAAAGGATTTTTCTGAAGTTTTTTCTCCCTCTGATTAGTTTATAAACAGTTTTCATACATATATCTGTGAGAGATTATTAATAAGAACAGCATGTTCCCTTAAAATATGCTGTATTTAAAAATTATTAATTCATATGGATCTTACAGTAAAGAAAAAAGAATTAGCAAGATCATCTTTAGAAAATGTTTTTTTTTTAGAAATTCAAGCTGGGAATTTTTATTTGTCAACTATTTTCAACTGGACTAGACTGACATCACTAGCGCATATACTATAGAAGCCAATGGCATATTTATTTTCTTAGCTCTGTGGAATAATAATGCAAAGTAATAATGCATAGCCCGATTTCACAGCAAACAAAAAACGAATAGATAGTAATTCAGGGGTTAAATAAGGGATCATATCTATCTATCTATCTATATATATATACTCCCACGCACACATATACACTCAAATTGATCAATTTAAAAAAAAACAACAACACTAAGATAGGGAACTGTATAAGGAAATATGTGTAATGTATCCGATGGATCAATCAGAATAGCTGATGTGGTTGGCATATCAAGAAAATAAAATAAAGGTATAATAATAGGCCATTGAAACCCCATATATATATATATATATATATATATATATATATATATATATATAAACATGTAATAAATATTATATGAGTGTTATAAAATAATGCTGTCATACCTATCGGTGAAGACTGGCTTCACTGGCTTATGATTTTCACATTTATAGCCCTTGTCTGTTTAATTACCTGTTGGATCTGTAAAATAAGGAGTGGGCTTTAGTTGGTGTCGAGGTAAATTTATAAGTTGTAGTGGATCATTGTCATCCATAATAAGTTGTTTCCTTTATTAGTATGTTATGTATTATAGTCTGGTATTGTAGCGTGTGTTTAAGTACTGGTTTAATGTAATTTTGCATAGTTGTTGGGTATAAATAAAAGCTAATATTACATATTTAAATTGAATCAAAACAAATATAACACACTTAAAACGAAAATAACCTATTACGGATACGGACAACGACCAACTACACGAAAACAATTTACCTGGACACCAGCAAAAATCCACCTTTCATTTGACAAATCTAAGAGGCATGTGAACCAACCCGGGCTATAAACGTAAACAACCTAATACAGTGAACAGACATACAAAACCTACTGACTAACGAACGACGAACTCTAGTACAACTTTTGACGGGCTTGAAGATGGTGCCATCACATCTATAGCACAATGCCAGCTGTACTCGACCATCAGCCAGTGACGACGGTATTCACCGACAGGGATGACAACCGTATCATTTATACTAGCGGTTCTAAACCTTTATTTGAAATAATGTCATAATACATTATATATGTATATTGCATTCATTTATAGAAAATCACTATTAAAACTTTTATTTCACTCCTTGAAAGTGATAAAAAGTCCGAAACACGTAGAGGATATGTGAAAATAAATATGCTTTAAATAATGACATGTTTTTGGCTGAAAAGGCTCACAAATTAATAGATATATCAGGTTAATCAGAAACACTTTTGTGGCTTCTCACAATTTATTGTTACAAACACTTAGCGCTTTCGGAAATTACATTCCCATCCTCGGAGTAACAAACAATTAAGCACCATAATTAAGGAGTCTAAAACTATGTTCTAGCAGATTTCCCTGAAGGTAAATCAGCTATTGAGGTCGAACTCATGGCGCGATTTTCGAAAACTTTTTTCAAATGTCCATCGATCCTACCCGACTAGATGACGAAAATGAGGTCCGTTCAAAATTATATATATATTGTCTGTTAACGCTCTAGCGGTCGCAATTTTTGTTTGATCGTTACCAAACTCGATGCAAAGAGATAGATCAAGTTCGTTAATGGCTGTCGGATCAGTGGGAGGGGGGGGGGATTTTCGAAAATTTCGAAATATCTCCGTAACCATACGTCGGATCAAACAATTGTATAGAACCAATCTTATTGCAAATTATACTTACTACAAATATTGTTCTATACATTTATTCTCTATCTTGAATATTAACCGAGATATTTGCATTTTTATAAAATGTGGGCGGATAACGGGCGAGTGAGTTTTCCGCCAAAAGCTAGTTCGGCCGTTTCCGTAACTGTTCGACACTTGTATGGAGATTTCTCTATCGTATAACTTCACGTGGGAAATCTGCTTATTTTACGGAGCCCCTGCGTGACGGACTTTTAATAATAAAGTTTAATTTACTTATTTGTTATATGACCAATTATTTACATTTGAAAATAAATTGTGGGGAACCACAAAGGTGTTTCTGATTAACCTGATTCATCACCCTCACCACCAGCTGAAAATAAAAATGAAAAATATAATAGACATAATAAACACACACACATATTGTAATTTTTGTTAGAGAGGCCCTCTATGGGGCAGTTGCGTAGGCTAGTTTAACGAAGGTTAGTTGAATAAAGGGAGATGGAATGGTTGGAGATGAGTCCTAAGCAAACAGCTGTGTTGGGGCTGGTTGATCCGCTGGCTTAGCTACCTCCAGCTACGATCCCCATCAGCTGTAACAACATTAGCATCATGTACTCTATTACAGCAAACGCCGTCCACGCCGAGTAATGACAATCCCCCTCATATTACCATATTACGATATCCTTTTTATGGTTTTATAACCGTATTCAAGGCCAAAATATATTATGAAATTTTAAATTATTGTTGAGAGAGAGAGAGAGAGAGAGAGAGAGAGAGAGAGAGAGAGAGAGAGAGAGAGAGAGAGAGAGAGAGAGAGAGAGAGAGAGAGCGAGATGAGAGGGAGAGAGGAGAGGGAGGGGGGAGGGAGAGAGAGGGAGAGAGAGAGAGAGAGAGAGAGAGAGAGAGAGAGAGAGAGAGAGAGAGAGAGAGAGAGAGGGAGAGAGAGAGCGAGAGGGAGAGTGAGAGGGAGAGTGAGAGTGAGAGAGAGAGAGAGAGGGAGAGAGAGAGAGAGAGAGAGAGAGGGAGAGAGGGAGAGAGAGAGAGGGGGGAAGAGAGAGAGAGAGAGAGAGAGAGAGAGAGAGAGAGAATTAGAGAGAGAGAGAGAGAGAGAGAGAGAGAGAGAGAGAGAGAGAGAGAGGAGAGAGAGAGGAGAGAGAGAGAGGGAGAGAAGAGAGGAGAGAGAGAGAGAGAGAGAGAGAGAGAGGAGAGAGAGAGGAGAGAGGAGGAGAGAGAGAGAGAGAGATAGAGCGAGAGAGAGAGATAGAGATAGAGAGAGAGAGTGAGAGAGAGAGAGGGGGGGGAGAGGGAGTGGTAAACATATGTGGTTAGCAGAACATATCTACGGTGGGTTGTACGGAAGCTCAAAAATAAATACGACCAGCAGAGGCTGCGTTAACTAAGCGGATTTCCTACGTGCGCGATATATTTGTGTTTATTTCAAAAACTAAAAGTTCAATGAAATATTTGGTAATTAAGCTTCAAATAAAGTGCATCATGATATAACATATTGTTATTATGACATCAGTAGGAGAGGGGTTGACTGAATGCCAAGAACTAAATATGCAAATATCTCGGTTTATAATTGTGTTAGTGAAAATGCGCATAAGACAATATTTATAGAACTTTAATTTATAATAAGATTTGGTCTATACACATTATCTGATCTTTATTTTTACATAAAACGGTTAAATATCCAGCTTGGTAACGATTAAGCAAAAATCACGACCGCTGGAGTGTTAACACACAAATACATATGTGAATATATATATATATATATATATATATATATATATATATATATATATATATATATATATATAAACATTTGTGAACGGACCTGATTTTCGTCATCTCGTAGGTAGGATAGATGTACATTTGAGGAAATTTTTTTGACAATCGCGTCATGAGTTCAGCCTCAATAGCTGATTTCCTTTAAGGGAAATCTGCTAATATATGCTTTTATTTACATCATTTCTCAAAGTGTTCTTGTACTACATAAATACGTTAGTGTTAAGTACTATATCCTAACATGGTGTCTCGATTCCTAATGCAAACTGTGTAACTTGTAATTTTACGTTACTTACTTCTTGTTTTATCAACAATTTAAGAAACTCAAATTAAAGACTATGTTCTGAGTTTCATATTTTTTTTTAAAAAAATATCTTAGAACTATAATACTGAAATAATTTGTGAAAACCACAATAACAACTTTAAAAACAGAACTAATTATAAAACATTAAATTATCAAAGAAAATTATGCCATTGGAGATTGAGGAACTTTGTCAGCCTAAAAAATTTGAAAATGCATGACAACAATAAGAATTTTATGGTATTGAATAAATTGTTAAATATAATTAATTTAAAAAAAAAACCGTTTTGTGCATTATAGGTAAATGGCACTTAGATATCGTAACAAATAAATAGAGACTTATAACAAAGTTAAAAATCGGTTTATAATGGAAAAAAATATGATATATTTATTTTTTATTGTATTTATCAGTCTCCTATTAATAGCACTTTTATATAAGGCTAATCGTTAATAATCTACGAAATGCTTAGTATATAGTTCACGTCACATTTTATACCTTTATTCTATGAAACCACTTGTTTCTACAATAATATCAGTAAGTGGCTGACCGTCCTAGCTGATTTACAAAACTCCATCCGCACTGACTTTCAAGTCTGATGTATTGCTTTGCAAATAAATAATATATTTTTTTTGAAAATGAGACCCACTAAAAGAAAAGAAATTCGTGACGTATTATCTAGAGTTAGTAAGTAAAAAAAATATATTCCCAAAATAAGTATTACTAAAATGAATACCTCCATTACTTGATTCTACCAGTACATTAAAATATAAATTTATAATCAATGAAAAGCGTTTCTTGAATGTAACGCAGAATAAATAGAAACGTGTTGAACGTGGCAATACAGCGCTGATGTGCTTTTGAGCGGAGAAGCAGGGAACTTCAATTAGATAGATTGAAATGTTTGAAGCCTAAACAAACCCAGAGAGAATACTGGCAGCCTCAGAAACCAACAACTGAGCTCAAATCACAGGCACTGCTCTCCCAAATATTTAAATACTCTGACACTTTCTCAAACTGCTTTAAATGTTAATCCATACATAGTAAGTAGGCCGATAATTGAAACACATTGTGAGATACAATAAAACATAAAAACTTTTAAGAGAGACTCCAAAATGAAAGTTAAAAAACCCTAAAATTACTAATCCTCTTCAACCTTATTCTACCAATTTTGAACTCTAAACACTTTTATCCCCCTAAACATGAGGAATTAATATATTGGCAGTAAGATTTCTTTCGTGTACTTTGTGTAGAGTTAAACGGTTTAATATCGTATATAGTATTAATCAAACAAACACTTTCAAGTGAAGAAAGTAAAATCATAATTGACGACGTAATCAAATAACGTATTTACATGTATATCGCAAAGTAAAGGTTGGTACAAAAACAATATTTGGCATTTAATCTTAGAATGAAGTGTATCGTGATATAACAGCTTATATTTAATATAATATAAGTAAGAATGGGGTTTTAATGAGAGCTGAAACTAATATCTCATTTAATATTCAAGATAGAGAAATAAAACCATATATTATATTTATAAAACATTACATTTGCAATAAGATTGATATCGCTATCTTTCGGCCCGATGTTTAATAACGGAAATATTTTGAATTTTCCAAATTCGTCCCTTAATAATCTCCTCTTCCATTGGTTGGATTTTATCTGTGAACGAACTTGATCCTTAGTTTTACTTAAAGGTTTAAATATATTTTGTTAATTATCAAACAAAAATTACGACCACTAGAGCGTTGACAGAAAGATTTATATATAGTATTGAACGGCCATCATTTTCGTATCTCCTTGGAAGGATTGATGGACATTTGAAGAAATGTTTGAAAATCGCGGCAAGGGTCGACTGCTGATGTCCCATGTGGGAAATTTGATAGAAAAAACAACAAAAAAACAACTTTAATTGTCGAGAGAGTTTTGACTCTTTGCCCAAAATTATTAGATCATCAACCGTCGTGACTAATGGTAGATATTTTTGGAGAAGGTTAAAAGAGCTGCAACCCTACTGATAGGATATTAATTGGGAAGTCGTCAAGGGAGAGATATATCATATGGTCATGAAAGAAATCGGAAAAAAAAACGAACTGATCCAATATAATTATTTAATTTCATTGGAATAAATAATGAATTTATTGACGAGCACTAAGTATTTAAGGTGTCGTTAAGAAACAACAGGAACAAGTTTAGCCACTTTGCGACTCGTGTTCCCCTGACTAATAGCGCCCTCTCTGTTTTCATTTCTATGATACCAAATTTCACTGTCATAAATCACCACGTGTATAATTACAGTTTTATACCAACTGATTCACTTTCAGATGCTGGCTATTGAAATGAATGTCTTTCTAGTGGTCATTAAGCTAAGTTACTGAAATGAGTATGGCTGTTTTTCGAGCCTATGCTCATGCCAAAATATAATAATAAATCAGGGGCAAAGTAAAATTATGAACTCGTTAAGACGTAATTAACCCTTTTATTTTTGAGAATAATGTGGGCTGGTGCACGAAAGGAGTTTTTAATATATAACGAATATCCTAACAAAACATTTATCCTGTTACGGTTATATGCGAACAAAGTCATTTTCTTAGATAAGATAAAAAGAAAACTGAATATCTTCCACTTAATTATTATTAGGTGTTGCATAGTTATAATAAAATTTTCTAGGTCCTAATATTCATTTAAAAAATATAAAGATAAAGATTTGAATTAAAATTGAGGATCAAAGTATGTTATATTGTTGAAAAGAAATTATAAGAGTATTTCTCTTTTAAAAGAACTGAGCTAAATCTCCTTTGAAAGCCAGATACAAGCCTCGGGCTAAATGAAAATTACGTTTTCTACCTGTCAGATTTGCATTAGAATTTTTTACGGTCAGCTTACATTTTCAAACTTATTTTCCCGTTGATTTGCCACATTACATTAAAAAAAAACAACCCATAAAAAGGAGAAAATCTGCTTAAAAGTATTAAAATCAAACAAATAATATATTTCATAAGTGTTTTACTAATTAGATAGTGCATTTCTTCATTAAATATTTATTAAAACTATAATTGGGCTTTATGAAATGCCAGCTATTGGACAAAAATGTTTATTTAGAAAACACATCCATTCATGTACAGGGTTGTCCTCAGTCAGAAGTTTACTCGGTAAAGTGTTAAAAGTGTTTTTTCAAATAGACATTTTTGAGGTGTAATAAGCATTTTATTCAGTCTAGTAGAATAAAAGTCCGTCACGCAAGGGCTGCGAAAACTAAGCAGATTTCCTAGCTGTTGGTCTGTAATATCATCTCACCATATTTTCTTTGTTTTTAAGAGCTACTAAACTCGCTAAATATTTGAGATAAGAGAAAGTGTACACAACAACAATTTACAGTTTATTTTTAATATGATATAGGCATACGTGGGGATTTATTGTAGTCTGGAAACTAAAAATTGCAAATATTATGGTTAATAATCAATATAGAGAAATAAAAAATATAATAACAGCATTTATAGAACATTAAATTTACAAAAAGATTGGTCCTATACAATTTTACTGTCCGACGTGTAATAACGGAGATATTTGGATTTTTTAATTCCTCGCCCCCACCCGTTCCCTCCGATGGTCCAATTTCAGCTAGTAGAACTTGAACTTTATTTTTACTTAATACGTTTAAAAATCGAGTTCGGTAACGAACAAACAAAAATTGCGACCGTTTGAGCGTTAACAGACATATACACGTATACATATTTATTCTTCTTCTCCACAACGGCTTTTCGCTCCAGCGTTCTTCTCGTCAGCCTTCATTGTGCTGATTTTCTGTAGCTCTGCGACTTTGCTCAAAGGACAATGTCCTGTCATAATTAGTTTTCCAAACTTTCTCAGACGTGGTTATCAGATTTGAGATTGCTGGCTACTGATATCCTTAACCGATAAAACATTCTACCTCCGGAAATAGGATTTCAATAATAGTGGCATCGAGAACGCTGTGTACCTAAGCTTTAGCAATTTCTCCTTGATCATCCCGAACCCCTTCCGAATTGCTGATCTATGAAATAAACAAGTTAGTCGGTTGATACCAATAGTAAGGGACAATGAAAAATAGTAAACAGAACGGTTAGTTCCGGTCATTGCTTCTAAGTAAAAAAAGGGGGAACATTATTAAATATGAATATTACATATAAGTAGACAACTTCTGGATGCAGCCTGTATATTGCCACATGTTGGATTCAGAGAGTGGTAGGTATAAGCATCAGAGTTGGTACCAAATTCCCGAGTTCACGACTGAAGTTGGGAAAGATATTCGCGTAAAGGATTTTATGGAAAGAGCCCTTTCGTTGGAAAGCGTTCTCACTCTAGAAAGTAATCAGAGTAACTAAACTTTAAGTATAAAGCAGCTAGAGTAACAAACTCGGCCTCCATTTTAATAGATTGTTGATCTTTCGTTGTCTCAAGTTGTGGTTCTATAGATCAACTTTAATCTTTCGAAAACATGAAAATACACTTTAGTATAAAGTTATCCATATTTCAGACGGATAATATGATCCGAGGGTTTGAATAGCTCAGCCGTGAACTTAGCCGGTCGAAGGGGAGAATATCCTGTAACAAGCTCTGTTCCCGGTCGGGGTATCAGTAAACAACCCGCGAATCCTCATCTGCATATCAAGGCAATCCCAATATCAGAGAGATGAAACCGCAGAGACCAATGCCTGCCTCATCAATCTAATTTATGCACTTCAAACCGAAATATACTGGGCCCAATCAACTCACTGTGTGTATTCTCTGTCCCACTTCCTTTTTTTCCCGGTCCTCTGTGCCACAAAAACACGCTGTACCATCTGTTCCACTCATGGCCAGCGATTATCCCAAAAACTCTCGATTCACCAATACTCATCACCGTGATAAATCCATCTTTCAATCTGGAATGATTGAAAGATAATATCGGATCAGTTCGATTTTTGTTGATGTCCTTTTGGACTACATGAAACATCTATCCCCACCATTCTAAATAGGCATTCTGTCATTAAGTTCCTGGCATTCTGTCTTTCAGACTTCTAATCATCACTCCACTGTCTATCTGTTTCTTGTTATTAATGTTGGTTAGCCTCAGGCAGGTTACATGAAGCCCGGAACAAACAAGGAAAGGTTCTTAAGGACCTTTGTGGTTTTCGATGTCTGCTGAATGGTCAGAACGAGAGAGACAATTCCACTCAAAGCAAGAATTCCACTGATCATTATCCTTACGTCTAACATGACTTACAACAAGCGGTATCCAATTCTTGAACGCAGACCACAAGACTAATGGACTACTAGTCTTGCCCCAACAATTGTTGTGCCAGTGAGAATTAAGACAAGGAAGATTATTAAGTTATTAAATAAATATGCATCTCATGCAGAACGCAAGAGAAAACGCACTGGAGGGAAGAGGGCCTTCCTTAAACTTTTATGTAAATCCCTCATTAATTGTGCGATTTCCGCTAAACAGAAGTGTTCACATTTCTACAATATCATTTTAATTTTTTTATTATTATAAACTGATTAGTTTATAAAATTCGTTGTTTATTTTGGCACTTTGTTTTTTTTTAATTATTTTTTGTATAGTTAAATGGTCTTTTAGTTATAATGTTTTGATTATATAATTGAGTAAACCTTCCAATTTGTGATACGAAAAATAAAATGAATAAATACTTAAACAGACTTAAAATAAGTTTGACTTACCAAATAAATCCCTAACAGACGAAAATAGTTTTAATTACCGTTCACTTTCAATTGCCTATAGTTACGGTGGCATTATTTCAATTCTGAATATAAAATGAAAAAATGCAAACATTTACTGTTAAAAATCAAAATAAGGTGGTATTTAATAGTAAAAACTACTATGTTGTACAAAACGTAATTAATAATTGCTATTTTCAGAAACATTTCCATAATCTCTCTAGAAAGGTCCATGAACATCATGGGGGAGGGGTGAAACATTAGTTGGTTTGGCCAAATGCATGTAATGATAACATTTAAACCCAGATGGTATAGAACCTGTGTCATGCTGCTATTTTCAGCACTAGAGAAGGATTCAGAACCTCAATAAGTATATTTATATATGATGAGCATTCAACCCACGTGATAAAACATTAAAGTTCTCATGATATTAATAAAATTTTCTTTTTTCACTCACAGTTTGTGATATGTCTGATCATATCGTTAGTGCCAGAAACCATAGATTCTAAAAATCTCTTTTAGCAATGGCATAATGTTAGCTGATCATCCCAATGGCTTTTGCCCTCAAAAAGTATTTTAATTAATACAATTCTCCTTTTTGGGAGTTTGATATACAGAGAAATATATACAATTGTTGATATGAGTTGAAGGGATTTGTGCCCCTCTGAATTATGCATGAATGTGGAGGGAAATCAAGACTTATGCATACATTACTACAATGCTTCTTCTCCTCCAGCAACAAACGTACGTAATCCCAGATCAAAGGCAATTAACCAATAATTGCATATAACATAACCCATTAGCAATAACTATAGAAAATGGCTACACTTAATTAAAAGTCCATCTACCTTTTACATGAAATAAATACAACATTTTGCAATGAAAATTTAGCAGTACATATTATGACAATATAATCCAATAGTGGCACCACAATTATTTCTGATTTGAAACCTAATAGTTACAAAAAATATAAAGAACCTAATGATTGGATTTCCTGAAGAATATAAATGATCATAATGCTTTTGACTTTATATCAATTTCACAACAGCCCATACATCGCGAAAATCATGAAACACCTCCAACAGACACATCTTTTCAACTACATTTAACACTTTTACCAAATCTTAACTTAAAGAATTCGAATCTGCTATCATTAATATACACTGGAGAAAATGTAACCGTGCCGACCTACGACTGTAGATATTTTAACATATTTTTATTTTATTTTAAGGGGGCTCAAAACATTTAGTTTTGTAATATGAGAAGTGTGAATCTCTAAAATTGCGACACACATAAATAAATAATTTTGGAAAATTATATCAATTTTTTATGATGATGACAAGAAAATAAATAACAAACCTCATTTATTAGATTTGTTACTTGACCTTCCGGTTTCTCATCATCATTAACAATAGAATGTCTCAAACAAACATTCTGAACGACTCCTTGACACTTATGAAGAGCTTCAGTAGAAATATTTATGAGATCAGAGAGAATAACTTGGACAGTCAACAGATGAAACCCATCTTCAATTTCATAAGAAATAAAATACTCGTCTACTTGTAGTTCAGTATCGCTGTTTAAACATTAAATAATATTTTACTTTTCAGAAAAAAAACGGTTATTTTCGTGTTTAAGAACTTTTGTTTCCATACTTCACCAATATTTATGTGCAATAAAAAATTGACGATGATGAAAAGTAAAAATTTAAATGAATAATAATAATAATAATAATATAAAAGATCCCTTTAGTTTGTCACAGATGTCTAGTTTGTAATTAAAACAAAAATGGCTGAATTTTTACAGTAGTAGCAACTTATTCTCTCTTAATAATATACCATTAAAAATAAATTAGCTATAAATAGTTTTAAAGATGTATTTTTAAAATATTAAAATAAGAGAATCTTAAATGAAGCTTTCATTTACAGTCACAATTATTAATAATAATAATGTCTGACTAATAAACATCTCTCTCTCCATTTAAATATGTTTAATTTTGTTTTGATAATCTAACCCCATGTCTCCATTATTTGATTTGAAAGCGTTTAAGGATATATAAATTGTTAAAGGTTAAAATGCATCTGATCAAAATGGTCGTAGGGCATAATTTATAGAAACTATATAATAAACCAAAAATATCTCATGCAAATCACCAGAATCTCTAATGAGTTTGGAGAAATATACAATTTTTAGTCTCTTCTAACCCCCCCCCCTCCTGAAGAGGTGTTGTACAACTATATCTTTTAACTGTCCTAATTATGAAATTTCAACATTTACTTGCTAGTTTTTAGTTATGCAATATCCGTTCATACATGCATATATTTCCGCTGTTACAAAATTTCCTTTGAATCGTATAAATAAGATAATGGGTATCTGATCCATATTTAAATATGACTGTAAAACTTGGACATGAAAAAGTTTATGCCCCTTGACGAGTGGACCCATTGCTGGCCTAAATTGGTGGCTGAGTAATAAGTCAAATAAAATAGCAAAAGTAAAATGTCTTTTTTTTTTTTTTTTTTCAAGAATTTAACATTTGTATGAACGTTAAAAGTATAAATAGAATTGTACATGCTTTCTATATTAAAAATAGGTTTATTTGAGGTGAGGGATAATTATAAACTCATCAAAACAATTATAAGCATTTACAAAGATCATTAACCGAAATTCGTGGAGCTTAATTCGCCCTAAATAACACCGTAATAACCAATAAAGGAGCTGACCAACTAATAAAGTTGGTTGGTTAATGAAGACTGCTAGCACAATGAAGTTACATAACCAGTAATGAAGACTCAACTTGGTTACTAATGACTTCGCCACTAAGCCAACAACAATAATAGCTCCCTTACCAATAAACCCATTAATTGACAATACTAATTGTAATACATTAAAACCATTTATTTGCTAATACAATTTATATCATTCCTACTATTTAATGAGCTTTTTAGCAGATTTCCCTTGAGGGAAATCAGCTATTGAGGTCGTACTCTTGACGCAATTTTCGAAATTTTTCTTCAAATATCCATCGATCTTACCTAGAGTTGACGAAAATGAGGTCCGTTCATAACTGCACGTATATATTTGTCTGTTACCGCTCTAGCGGTCGCAATTATTGTTTAATCGTTACCAAACTCGATATTCAGTCGTTTTATGTAAAAAGAAAGATCAAGCCGTTACTATACTTCGGATCGAAAAATTGTATAGAAGAAATCTTATTGCAAATTAAATTTACTATAAATAGTGTTATATACATTTATTTTCTATCTTGAATATCAACCGAGATATTAGAATTTTATAGCTTACAGTGCATTCATTAAACCCCCACTTCCATTCCAAATACTGTTTTCCAGAGACCATTATTATAAGAGTTACAAACACATATGTTCGTTTGACCCCCCCCCTCTTTTTAAATTCTAAAAATGTGTTGATTGAGATAAAAAGTATTATGATTCATTATAAATTACGGTACTAGATATAGTAAATAGTTTTCAATAAAATTAATATGTTATATTCTGATATGTTTCAGTTATTGTTTTTCTTTCCGGTGAGCCGTTTTTGTTTACATTTCTGAAGCTTCCCGCCGGAAAGGAAGGGGAAAGATTTCTAATTACTGTTTGTATTTATTCGCTTAATATTCAAGGTGGTGTTGTGTTAGCAGTATGCAGGTTTATCTATTGTTAAACTTAACGAGGGAAATCTGTTTAGTTTACGCAGCCCCTGCGTGACGGACTTTTTATTATTGATAAAGCTACTTATAGGAAATATTCTAGGGCAATATACATGTAATTAGTTTTATTACATAAATTCTTGAGGTAGAGCTATTTGTAACTACTTTTAGGCAAGATTAATCTTCTTAAGAATAAAATTAAACTTATGTAACGTTGTAAACATACTGATTTTTTTATAAAATTCCTCACCTTGAATATAATTTATAACGTTTCCCTTCATTAGAGAAGAGAGGTAATCTGTGGATGTCTCAACCTGATTAGCCCCATTATCATAAACTGGATGTAATGAATAAAATTTACATAATATATTAATAGAAATTTGAGACTAGGGCGGTATACAAATAGTTAGTTGTAGCAACTAGCGTTTAGCATTACTAAAGTAGTGTAGACTTTAATGTTTATGGCAGAAAAGTAAAACGATATATTTCATAAATGAAATACTGATTATAGAATAGCAAAGAAGTCAAAACATAAACCGTGAGTAGATGTTAGAGGTATGACATAAAGGGGGTAAAAAAGGCATTTTCAGTTTAAATCTACGAGGCATTGCTCAGCAAGTTAATACATATAAGTATCTAGTTGCTACTATAACTAATTTACTGTCCAATAAACTCATCATTTACCGGCAGATGGGTAAGTTAATCACCCATTAACTCCAAATCGATTATACCTGCAAACTCACCTTGAGGTCATGAAGTTATCTGCTTATACTAGTAGTACTAACAGAGCAATACAGTGGCAATGAATCTATCCTAATGAGAAATCTATTTATTCTTAAAATTATTCAAAAATAAAACTCCCACTATATATATAAAATCCATGGGGTTATGTAATTATCAGTAATGTATTTATTATTCGTTTTATTTTCTGACACTCAAATTCTCACTGGCAAGTTTAAATACTCCAACGGAGTAGTTATATTTGTTTGGCTTTCTTATTTATTTGAAATTCATTTCACATAACGATTTAAAAAATCCGATGTGCAGAAATGGGTGGCCAAAAAAATCTTAATTCTTGACGCCATCATACAATTTTCATTTGCAATTCGCATATATATATGTTCTATTAAATTATTATTATTATTTATTTACGTCCACTTTTTGCAACTTAGGCTTATTGGGACGGGTTATCTACAGGTTACCACACTTTTCAAGCCAGGGTGGGACTTAGGATGTTATTTAATGAATTCCGTCACTAAATAATTTCCATTGCCCAGGCGAGAACCGAACTCGCCACTCTAGGTTTACCATTTGAGATTAAGGTTAACGCTTTAACCTGAGCCCCTGATGATGTATTAAAGACTTCTTGAAAACAACATTGTGTATATAAGCTTGGAATAAGATATTTCAGGATATATCCACTTATTGTAAAAGAGCAATGGCTAAAAGCGGGGGATAACCGTAGGCTACAAACTAAAAAAAATGTAAATATCTCCGTTAACATTTAAGATAATAATAAAACGTATATGAAAATATTTACAAGAACTTTAATATTCAATAAGATTGCTCCTATACAATTATTCCATCTGATTCATTGTAACGGTGATATTTTGGTAATTCGTTTTTCTCCTTCTTTAATCCCCACACCCCCTTGTCCGATTTATTCCAGAACTTTATTTTTAGATTTACGACAAACACTGGCCTAACAAATGTATATATAATATTGAACGGACCTCTTTCAGTTATGTCCTAGGTAGGATTGATGTGTGGTTTGTTGCCCCTTCTACAATCTCACTGCTCCATCAATCGATTTATCTGTCGTTGGATTCGTTCATACAACTCATTTTAACTTGTCTATTCTGAAAACTGCCCGAGAAGTCGGATTACACATGAGGCTAAATTATCCTCATAGTGTTGATATCTCGTGGCTACATAAACTACAGAGTCCGGATGGATCTAGTCTGAGTAGTTGGCCGTGTGCTGTACTCAAGTATATCCCATCCGGTACATGGAGTGAGGAGGAGTTGGTTTTGGGCACCTTCCACCTGTGCTTTACCTTCGACACGGAATTGGAGGAAAATCATTAAGGCAGTAGGCCCTTTGACTGTTTTGGTGGCTGGAGTATGCTACGGCTCGAGGTGAAACTTACGCCCACAGTGGAAGCACGAGGTCTTGGGGAACAGACATTCATTGGAGTCCTGGTAATGAGGAGTGGTGGCCAGATTCATTTGTGGTTGCAGACGAGCTGAATTCTTGGAGAGGGGGAATCAGAAGTGATTTGTTAGGAGCTTCCTGTCACCCTCGGTCTCAAGGAATGATATAATCTCATATTCGGAAGATGTGGATGTCTGAATTCTGGGGAAAGTTAGGTAGTGAGATCTGTTCTTTTACTATGGACTGGTTTTTGGGATAGGGGTGGTAAGTGGAGGTTAACGCCTGACGACTTTATATTTACTCACTATTTCTACTCTCTGCAGCTATCTAATTGATTATTACACATTTTAGTCAGTATAAGATGTGAGAAAGCTAAGCAACAGGAAGATTAAAAGAGTGAGAGAGAGAGAGAGTGAGAGAGAGAGTGAGAGAGAGAAGAGAGAGAGAGAAGAGAGAGAGAAGAGAGAGAGAGTGAGAGAGAGAAGAGAGAGAGAGAGAGAGAGAGAGAGAGAGAGAAGAGAGAGAGAGAGAGAGAGAGAGAGAGAGAGAGAGAGAGAGAGAGAAGAGAAGAGAGAGAGTGTGAGAGAGAGAGAGAGAGAGAGAGAGAGAGAGAGAGAGAGAGAGAGAGAGCTGGTTATGTAAATGACGAGATGGACGGTGGAGTGGATTAGTGTTTGAGGGGTGTGGACAAGCCAGCGAGGTAATGGCCATATAATTCGCAGCATGGGGTTAGCTCCCCCCCCCCCCGGTCTGCATACATTATTTAATGGGAAATCCTAACCTCTAGATGGATGGCCACTTGTGCGCGATACCCTACTTCAACAAACCTACTGAAATTTTCCCACTCTATCTTACTTATGAATATAATGAGTTTTGTTTGGTTAACAATCTACATATGGATTAAGCACGATAAGAGGATATCTATATTCAATAAATGTTCTTTTGATTCGTCAGATAAACGCTCCTTTCTCTAGAACTTAAGCACATATTTTTATTTCACTTACAAAAAGCCTAGAATTTTGATTTCTGTAAATTTAAATCGAGTTGCAACATAATCGAGTTTTCCAAAAATGTGGAACCATCGTAAATGTGAATGGTAACAGACATCAAAAACAAAAATGTTAATATTATGAGTTTTATTGCTAACGAATATTAAAAAAAAAAAAAAAAAAAAAAAAAAAAAAAATAAATATAAATAATATATTTCTTTTTGTCTTATGATTCACCGTACGACTTACGGTAGCAGTTTACTTTCCTAGAAGCCGAAAATGGGCCATAACCTCGATTATAAATTATTTTATGCTGAGCGAAACATGTATTTTCGGTGCATCTGCGGCCTTAGATGTAGGAAGTAAATCAATAGTCCAGTTAGGGACTACCCCCAAGTGCTGCGTTAATTGAAATGGCTTCCCGAAATGATTCCAGACTCCGAAGAGAGGAAGTGCATCCAAGCATTTCTGGGGTAGTTGCAGTATCGGCAGTAATCACAGCGAGCATAGGCTGGGACTAGTAGCATTTATTCTAATGCACTTCTGCTCATTATATTTATACTTTATGCTCCAGTACACGAAATAATTCGGTACCTGATACCACTTCTGAAATAATAAGTCTCGGGTGTCCCTCTTTCCGCCTTACATTTTCCTCTCACACGACATCTTGGGAAGCCTGCTGACCACTCATACTTTAGGCCACATTCGCAAATTGACAGCTCTTCATAATAGCCCAAATGATGTCAAGCAAAGTCAAAAAGATTTTTGTTACACTGCCAACCCAAAAATTTGTTTGGACGAATGTATTTGGGTCCAAAATATTTATCTGCTAATGTTAGGTGGCAGAAGTTTTCTTTTTGTGTACTCTATCATCTTTGACAGTTAAATATTATTCGCCGAGATTTTCTATTTTCCTTAATTAGTGTCCACATTTCACAAACACCGATGAACCGGGGTATATTAAACGTGTTTGTTTATCATTAAGGCGATAACCAGGAGAGGTTATTGGATGGGAATAGATGTCCCTATTCCAGCTCACTGAAGCATCAAGTTCTAGCTGCCTTTCCAGCTCTAAAACGTGATAATCCTTCCATTTTCTGGGACATTTCCACGTGTTCATGTATATCGTTTTATTTATGTTTGTTTTCACAATAAACATATATGACATGAACTAAACGCCATAATGCTCCAAACAGTGATCGATCTGTTGATCAGCACATGCGATTAGTTCAGGTGGGATTTGTACACAGTAATAATAGGACTCGGTTTTATTCTTCAGTCATCTTTGAAGTAAAATTTCTGATGTTTTATATTTGTCTGAGAAGCCAGTATTGCTTTTGATAATTAAGATAGACGTTTCAGTTTCAACATTGTCAATCGGATAAACTTACTTTTTAGTTGTTCCCAGGACCTGTTAAGCTATTAATAACCTTGTCAACACTCAAAAATCGATGGCAACATCAAACTTTATATTCAGACACTTTTCTGTCATCTGCCTAATCGTGAAAAAGTGATCACTGCCCAGTTAGTTACCTCGGCATCAGCTCTCTCTAGAACTTTACCAATATTCTTTATTAAAATATTCAAGAGATTAGATCTCTTAGGCTGGAGGAAGAAGCTTTAAGAAAAGAGATAGCACAATATTTGGAAGTTAAATTTATTCCCACCAAATACAAACCCACTATCCGTTTCCCGCGTATGAAGTATGGATGATAGATTGGACTCTAGTTAGCAGTGGCACTGCCTTCCCGCGCTATTCCCGACTATTCCCGCTCTGACCGCCATTCTCCCTCAGATGTCTCGACACATTTTTCAAGGGCATTTACACAAAACTTCCTAGAGTGCCTATATTTCACTTTCCTATTCTACTACCACTATTATCACCATTTTTTATTTATGTAACACATTTATTTATTTATATATAAGGGCTCAGGCTAGCCATGTGAGTTAAAGCGTTGGCCTTTATCTCACATGGTAATCCTAGAATGGCGAGTTCGATTCTTGCCTGGGCAAAGGAAATTATTTAGTGACGAAATTCATTAAATAACGTCCTAAAATCCCACCCTGGCTAGAAAAGGGTGGTAACCTGTAGATAACCCCTCCAATTAGCCTGAGTTGCAAAAAGTGGACGTTAATAAATAATAATAATATTTATATATTTTCCTTATTTTACTTGCTCTTAGAAATTTACTAGATGGTCATACTTTTCGGTATTCCCCCCCTTCTCTATCCTCATTATTTTTTACTATTTTATTATTCTCAGGTAACCTTTATTATTCACGCATATATACTATTCCCCAAAAGAACAATTTTACTCTTTTAGTTTATTTATAATTTCAAAATTTATGAAAACAAAGCTAGGCGTTAAATATATTCGTTTCACAAATTAAAATATATTCAATTTTCTTTTTCTAGGAAATGGCTATAAATAAAAAAAAGAAGACACAATTAACCGCATTAAAATTTAAGTAGTAAAATGTTCTTTTTAATACAAAAAAAATCCTATCTGAAATGGCATTGACGTAAAGGAGCTCTGCTTCTGTGGTGGATATCGAACTGCATATGGGACCCTCGATTGCTAAATCAGTCTGGGAGTGCTTCCTGTTGCATCCAATTAGTAATGCATTTCCGGTGCCACTTCCAATATCCAATATGGCTTCCATAGTCGTAATCTTATTTCGAAACCGCTCCGATTCGCCTCACTGCCCAAATGCTTCATATCATAAATTATTGATTCTCTTAGAATTACTCGCCGCTCTAGTGGCGTTCAACCCTTTACACAATTAACGTATGAGTCAGCTAAATACTAATATTGCGACCATGCTGAATTTCAGCATTCGTATCCAATGTCCAAAATTAGGATACGTTTCAATTAGGGTTCTCCACAGATTCTACAAACGTTTCATCAACTATACCATGAGTATCCTCAGCATGGTCTATCCAGAAAGTGAGAGATGTAGGATATCCTGCCTAGTGGATTTCTCAGAGTTCACTTGATTTTGCTCGACGTAAAATTTGAATGATTTTAGTCACTCCCCAATGAAAACCTATGACATTTCTCGTTACCAGATAACGTTTGATGAAGTCAAAGTACGCTCTGAAGAAAAATTGTCAAGGATGAATGAGGGAAGGCTTTAATTCAGCATCGAATAGTATCTCTTAATTTTAAAGACCAATACCTTCACTGTAATATGTAATAGCATATTGAGGGGGGAAGGGGTAGACCAAATTATCACACCTACTACAGTGCTTAAAATGAGAAAGACATAATACTTGATGCGTAAATAATATCAGGCTACGGGTATAGTACAGTAGAGAATGATTAAACATTACTCGTGAGCTATATAAACACTTTTAATATTCAAAAATATTTGTTAACTATTTAGTCTTGTTTTTAAAATTAACAAGAATTCTTCCTATATGTCTGCAGAAATATACCGTAAGGGAAGGCAAATGAACTAGCAAGGCCCAAATTCACATTGGAGAGAAACAAGAAATGTTTATCTTAACCAGACATGGTAAAGGTAGAGTGAAGATTTCGATTCCCGCCTGAGCAATACGAATTTATTTATTGGCTAATGAAAAGTAATCCTTAGTATCACCCTGGCTAGATAAGGGTCCTATAGATAACCCGTCCTCATTAGCCTTTGTTGAAAAATGTGGACGTTAATAAATAATAATAAAAACGTGTGTAATGCAGTTTATTTGGGAAGAAAATACCTAGCAAGAAATAAATTCGTCTGAAATGTATAAATGAATTTAAAGCGACATTTTCACTGAGGATGTGTCAACGTGATCTCACACAAAATACATTCTAAAGTGCATGAAACGCAAATCAACTAGAAAGAATTAGCTAAAAGACTTCCTTAAGGTATTCTTGCAGGCTGTGAATAATCATGGGATATTATATATTTAAGAGTTAGTGAAACTTTTAGTTCAACATAAATGTTTCCACTGCCCTGAATGGTTTCATATTTTAAAAAAAAATCATAAATAATAATAAATTTTTAATGTTGTAATCATGGAGTATAATTATACTATAACCATTGCGTTTTTAGCAGATTTATTTATTAACGTCTACGTTTCGCTAATTAGGACTGGTTATCTACAGGTTACCACCCTTTTCTAGTGAGGATGGGACTAAGGATTTTATTTAATGAGTTCGTCACTAAATAAATACCTATTGCCCAGAATCGAACTTGCCACTCTATTTTCAGCTAATTTTATTTTTATGAATAGTTGTATCGAGTTCATAATCACTTGTGTTCACCATCTTCTCTTTAGCTCTTATTCTATTACGAAGATTGCTACAGATGCAAAGCATTTTGATTTCCAAATAATAAATAAATAATAGTTTCAGTAAATAAATAGTTTTGTAGAATCGAAATAACACACTCGATACGGCTAGTTTACAAACCCTCCTGTCAAAATTCCCATACGTCAGGTGAGAAAATATCTGAATGGGCTACTGGAGGTAAAGTTTGTTTTGGCAATGTTGTTTACACTCTCTGGAGATGACCTGAAAGGCATGACAGGGAACAAGAAAGCTGGCAGCCGTCAGGTGCTGGGGGAGCTCCACCCGAACCACGTTTTGATAAGGTATGATAAGGGACTTTCTGACAGCTACTCACCCCATACCTAGGTGAATTTCAGTATTTAGCCTCTTTCCCCATCTTCCTTCCCTCTATAGGAATTTAATTAAACTTTAGGTCTTTAAATAGAATTATCAAGACGTGATAATAATTCCATACAATTAATTACTTTCTACGTTGCCTTAAAATAGACAAATAAATGGGTGTAATCTTATAAAAAACCCGGCTTGAAATGTACAAGTGGCAAGGTTATATAGTATTTCCTATAATATAATAACTGAAAATATATCGTTTATATAATTATTATTCTCAACCGTTTACCTCTCGCATTTCTTAGGATTGTGAGTGGCTAATCGTATTGGAGAAACCATATGTTATTATTTCATAATTTATTAAGGTCCACAATTAACAGATTTCCCTTAGGGGAAATCTGCTATTGAGGACGTACTCATGACACGATTTTCGAAAAACTTCTTCATATGTCCATCGATCCTACCCAGGAGATGACAAAAACGAGGTCCGTTGAAAACTATATATATATATATATATATATATATATATATATATATATATATATATATATGTCAGTTAACGCTCTAGAAAGATCAAGTTCGTTAACGGCTGAAATCGGACCAGTAGGAGAGGGGTTTCGAGGGGGAATTTCGAAAATTCAAAATATCTCCTTTACTCTACGTCGGATTGAAAAATTGTATAGAATCAATCCTATTGAAAATGAATGTTACTATAAATAATGTTATATACATTCATTCTCTATCTTGAATTTTAACTGAGATATTTGCATTTTTATTAAGTGAAAAGCTAGTTCGGCCATTTCCCTAACTGTTCGGCACTCGTATGGAGATTTATCTATTGTATGACTTCACGTGGGAAATCTGCTTAGTTTACGCAGCCCCTACATGACGGACTTTTAATAACTAAGACAAATTGGGACGGGTTATCTACAGGTTTTCAACCTTTTCTAGCCAGGGTGGGACTAAGGATTTTATTTAGTGAGTTCCATCACTAAATATACTCCTATTGCCCACGGCTGGAATCGAACTCGTCACTCAAGGTTTACCATGTGAGATTAAGGTCGACGCTTTAAATCACATGGAAACTTTCATAATTAAGTACATATTCAATTAACTAAAAGCTTTAGGATTTATTATTTGTTCTCCCACTGGAGTTCTATGGGAAAACCCCCATTGATTTTTTTTTAATATTCCTTAGCCTGAAGAATACTACAACCAATAGTATATTCAGTTCTTACTAGAAACAAATATATTTTGCCATGTTTTGTTTTTCTCTCTCACTGATATAATTTAGGAAATAATTAACTAAATACAAAATACTTCTTTGCGACAACTATAATAAGTGTCTTAGAGACGGTGACACCCGGAAACTAAGTAGGAGGAATGATTAAATTACTGTTCTTGAAACTAATGAGAAAACAGGTCTAGACAAATTAAAGTTATATTATTGAGCCACTTAACGCCCATAACAGCTGCTTTTTAAATTTATCTTAAAAGTAGCCCAACTTCTGTGAAATCAGTTAATGACTATTGTTTTGAATAAGGATGACAGTATATCCAAAATTGCTAATACAAATTTAAACAGTTTCATTTAGTCATGTAGACATTTTACTGTCTAAAATTTTGTTAATTGGATTAATTAGATTTTTTTTTGAATATTGAATTTCTCATATATTTTGGTAGGTTGCCTAGAAGTCTTTGTTATAAAAATTATAGTTTGGCATATCTATGGGTTCCTGTGGCAACGATATTTGGACGATTCATGTTCCGATAACTCGTCTTGTTCTGGTCCTTCAGTCGCATTTAGTTGTTCCTGGACTAAAATTTAAAAAAGGACAGAGCACCTGGTATTATGGAAGATTGATGACGATCTCATTTAACCTTAATATACAGTCCTTATAAGCCAACATCTTTAAATGAACTTCTCCTACTAGAAATGCATTGCTTATGTACTCCCAATGTTCAAATAGCATCAGTAGGAGATTGAATAGCTACATGAATGAATGCTTTGTGACCATTGTCAGTGAAGCTTCCATAATATGGTAGTGAATGCGTTAAGCTGACCTGTGCTCAGTATCCGCTCAGCAAAGCTCTGTGTCATTGCCCTTCAAGGACTGTTGAGCCAAAATAATAATTTGTCTCCTAGGAGATTTACCTTAAGGGAAATCATTTATTGAGATAGTACTCATGACGAAATTTCGAAATATTTCCGTTCTTATCATACTTCGGATCGAAAACGTTTATAGAACAAGTGTTAATATAAATTAATAGATTTTTTTCTTTTAATATCTTGATTACTATCCGAGATATTTGAATTTTATAGTTATCGAATATCAGTAAACTCCCACTACTACTTATGCCATATTAAGAATAAGCTACGAGTATATTATCATGAAGCACTTCATTTGAAGCTTAAATACCAATATTCTTCTCATTACACTTTTTCTTTTTGAGAAAAATGTAAACACGTGGCGTACGTAGGAAATCTGCTTACTTTACGCAGCCCCTGCGTGACGGACTTTTTTCTTCTATGAAGCCAACTAAAGCTCCACGTACCCGTTATATACCACAGCACGTATCTAGCGAAAGTTTCTCACTTCTATAACCTGACACACATTCATGCATAGACTCTAGGAGTACTTTCTTTTTTTTTCTAAAAGCCACAACTACTGAAAATACTTTTTCGAATGCTCAGATATATTCAATTGCATTCTCGAAAATGATTTAAATATTGAAATAACTCATAACGGGGGCTAATCACTCGTAAAATTCCACTACATCATTCATTTTTATTTTAAAGATTCAGTATTTCTTTAGCTGGATGACATACTCCTTCAGTCTTATATCGTTCCATGTTCCTACGTTCTAAGAAGACTAGCGTTTTAACTCAACCAGGTAACATGTTCTAAAATTAGGATAATCACCTGAGTTGACTGGTGAATATAGATTTTGAATATTGTATTAAGTGGTGGAAAGGTGTTTTGATCCATTTGGTTATATTTTTTTATAGTGTACTTATTATCTATTCCTAAATTTTTAGCTGACTGCCCCGTTTTCTTTACCAACTTTATTGCGTTTAATTTAAATTCCTCTGTGTAATTGTTTCTGTTCTTTACCATAATATGTCCACATGATCATGTTTTATTTTACCTCAAAAATCGCTTAACTTCCTCTCTACTTTTTTTAGCAGATTTCCCCTAAGGATAATCAGCTTATTGAGGTCGTACTCGTGACGTTATTTTAGAAACATTTCTTTAAATATCCATCAATCCCACCCAGAAGATAACGAAAATGAGGTCCGTTCAAAACTATATATATACATATATATATATATATATATATATATATATATATATATATATATATATATATATTTTTGTCTGTTAACGCTCTAGCGGTCGCAATTCTTGTTTAATCGTCACCAAACTCGGTATTTATTCGTTTTATGTAAAATGAAAGATCAAGTTCAATCGGACCAGTGGGAGGGGGGGGGGGGGTTTAGCGGGGGGGATTTTCAAAAATTCGAAATATCTCCGTTATTATGCATCGGATCAAAATATTGTATAGAACCAATCATATTGCAAATTAAATTTACTATAAATATTGTTATATGCATTTAGTCTCTATCTTGAATATTAACCGAGATATTTGCATTTGTAATCTGCGTGTGGTCGGACTTTCCGCCGAGAGCTCTGGTGTGGTGGTATAACTATTCGTCCCTCGTGAATAGGTTTAGAGGTTAGGTTAACTGTTTTTTGGGGCTAGAAACTACTGGGTTATTACGACGTAAATAATGTTTTAGGTTTAGAGGTTTCTTACTACTACAGTTGTTATTCGGCAGATTTCTCTATTGTAAAACTTCACGTGGGAAATCTGCTTAGTTTACGCAGCCCCTGCGTGACGGACTTTTTTCGGATTAAGGCCAGTTTTGAGTACGTCGATTCTTCTGTCAGTTAATTAAAATGTTTTTTCAATCTTAGAATCCTAGGCAAGAATAAACTTTTCTACCTGTTGATAGAAATTAATACTTAATATATTATTACTATAATATATAAGGGTATTTATTCTACGTTGATATTCTGGACGGTGGAAGAGAATTATAATGCAGGTAGAGGGAAAATGGCAACCCTTCCACAGTAACAACTTTTTATTGAAGCGACAGAGCGCTTTCGATGCAGTGCATCATCGTTAGTGTCCGAACGTCTTGGATGATGACCTGACGGGACTTAGAACCAGACTTCAGAAGGGTCGATTCTAAGGCACATCCAGAATGTTCGGTCACTGATGAGGATGCGTATCGCTTCAATAAAAAGTCGTTACTGTCGAAGTGTTGCTACTTTTCATCTACCTGCAAATACTAGGATATGTTTTTTTATTCAAGCCAGGTGGTTTACGAAATTCTCTAACCAGGCTCAAAGTCGGAAGGTAACTGTAACTTTTTCTCTTGCCAATATGCAAAAATGCAGACAATGTCACGCATTCTTCGCCAGATTGGAGTTAATGAGTTTTTTAAAGCCGTCGGCACAAAGCTGCCTGGATAGCTGCTAGGAGGCCTTAATGGACGAGGCAGAGGATGAGCCACCCCCAGGGGCAGTAGCTGGCCAGCTAATTTAGAACCTGCAGCCCAATAAACTCCCCCAGGCCCCACCCCGCCCTTTCACTCGCTTTAAACTTATCAGAAGGTATAGCCCTTCTTTATACACTACCTCAATTTCCACCCTACCCCCGTCGACACAGAGTGCGCCGTAGTCTTTAATTATAAATATTTATGTCGAACAAATTAACTTATTGAAGGAGATCATAAACGTTTGTAACGGTGGTTATTGAATTTTAGTATATCTTCCTTTAGGGAAATAAGCTACAGAGGTCGTACTCATGACACGATTTTCAAAAAATTTCCTCGATCCTTGGAAGTGTCCATCGCTCCTTCTTGGTAATTGACAAAAATGAGGTCCGTTCAAAATTGTATATATAGTACTTGTTTCTTACCACTCTAGCGTTAGTAATTCTTATTTGATCGTAACCAATCACGATATATAAGCGTTTCATGTAAAACTAAAGGTCGAATTCCTTAATGGCGTAACTCGAACCAGTAGGAGAAGGGGTTTAGAGGTGAGGAATTTCGAAAATTCGAAATATCTCCGTTATTTTACGTTGGTTCGAAAAATTCTATTAAACCAATCTTATCTTATAATAAACGGAAGGATCAAAAAGGTCAAACACCTCCACTCTTAATACTTCTTTATTACAGGCAAAGTACTTTCGGTGCGAACCGTCCCGTCATCAGTGCTCTAGAGTTGGTCCCTATTGAGCCGACATCTCAGGTGAGACTCCCAGTATCTTATAATGTTCTAAAAATGTTGTTATTTGATATTTTTTTTCACTATCTTGATTATTAATCGATATATTTACATTTATTAGTTTTTGGCCTGTAGTAAACCCACACTCCGGCTCATGCCATATTAATAATAAGCTGTTTTATTATGAAGCACTTTATTTGGTGCCTAAATACCAAATATAATTCTCATTGAACATTTAAATCTTGAGATAAATGCAAATATGTGAAAAACACTTGGGAAATATGCTAAGTGACGGACTTTTAATTAATTAAGTGATGGCTTTCTTCTTTAACGTTTTTTATTTTCATAGAAACCGCTGAAAAATAGGTTGTTGATTTAAAAATGATCATAAGTATATTTCTCAGAGTACAGTGCATTATGGTATTCAGTTAATGCCAGCAGTTGCTGTCTGACTTTCTAGTTGGCTGTCTCTAGTCATTGGTTCTCCGAAAAATTCTTCAAAAGTTCATTTTGTTACTTGTTATCATCTCAACATCTCCCTTAAGATCCCCATGAATTGCGATTTTGTACTTTAAAATAACTAGCTTTTTTTTGGTATTCATTGTTGTTGAATTTCCAGTATTTACAGAATACCCAAGTCACGCAAACCACAGCCAAGTTCTTTTCTAATCTGCTCCGGTGATCTGTTGCTGTGTTCTTTTCAGCAATGCCCTATCGACCTTGCAATAGCTCTCTGACAGGCTTCTTCATATGTCCGTGGACAATGATTAGACAGTCAGAGAATAATAATCGGGTTATCTTATTGGCGAAGAGGAGTTTGAATTGAATAATATATTTAGTTGACTGACCTCAAGGGGCTTAAGGGAGAACAAAAAAACCACTGTTCCCTTGCAAGAAATCAAAAAAACGCTATAGAAAATCATTTTTAGGGTTTACTTATGATGAACGAAAACGAGCCACACAACTTTTCCTTATCTTATAGTTTAGATACATTTAATGTTTTGTGTTTACCCTCCCCTCATTAAACACTCTGAAAAACGTGCGTGAGTACGTGTGTTCGGTGCGCGTATGAACGAATAGTGTATTCGGTACCATGGTGTATTAAAATGAAGAATTATCTCGGTACCAGGACATCCCACGCAACCTACAATAAAAGGTTTCTAAAGCGATTCCTAAAAAATGCCATGAGTAAAGGAAAATATCGTCGATTAACATTATACAAAATTATATGAGAAGACCAATTAATTCCTTTGATAATGAATCCGTTCAAACGAACCTTAAAAAAATCATCAATGGTAAGTTGTGGGCGTCCGAGATAAGTGGCTGGACCATTGGAGTAAGTTCGTGCCCGGAGTATAAAGACTGGAGCCGAAGTCTGTGGAGTACGTGGCCTGTGTACCTGGAGGAAGCAGCTCAGCTACCTGGTATCTAATTTAGAAGCAGCTAAGCAATAAAGTCCTCCACAGCCCTGCTCCAACTTGCTTTAAACTTTTCATTCGCACAGCCAGTGGGTCTGATTCAATATTACTTTCCAACCAGTCTCCCCACAGTCACACCTGCATACTCAGTTTCGGAGAGTTCTTTCTTTTTATCAGACTTCCTTTTAGGGTAATCACTTGCTGAAGTTCTACTCATGACTCGATATCCTTTAGGACTTCAATCTGTTTAGATGTTATAATATGACACTTTCTTTCCAACAATCCCAAGAAAAAAACCGATTACAAAAGGTGAGCTAGAAAGAAAATCCGAATACAAAGACATTTACCCTGATGTAAATAAAAATAGGTAACTTTAATGCATAGGTACATATGTTAAACCGAATGGAATTTAAAAAAGTCCGATACCGCAGGGGCTGCGTAAACTAACCAGATTTCCCACTTGTTGGTAGGACACATTGCTGATATCATTTCACTTCCTATTCAGACTGAAATCAAGAAAATACGCATTCCTCGATTAATATTTGATTTACGAAAAAACGCATAAAAAGGACAATTGTAGAGCATCAATAGTTTAACAACATTGGTTCTATAACCTTTATAATCATGGAGATATTTGGGGTTTTTGAAAATCCCCACCTTCAATTTCTGTTCCGATTTAAGCCAATAAAAATGTGGTCTTTAATAATGACTGAAACGGTTAAATATCGTGTATGGTATAGATCTAATAACCATTTTCCAGACAAGAACGTAAAATCTTAGTTTATGACCTCATCGCACATCGAATTTGCATTAATTGTGCATAATAAAGGTTTCTTGAAAGGAATATTTGGAATTTAAGTATAGAACAAAGAAGTTCATGATATTACATTAGTGTTAATATGTCATGAGTAGGAGTGTGTGTACTTAAGGATGAAAACTAAATCATCCAAATATCTCAGTTAATTTTCATGATAGAGAAAATACAGTACATAACATTTTTAAGTATATTAATTTACAATAAGATTGTACCTGTACATTTTTTCGATTTGAATTATAATAACGGAAATATTTCGAAATTCCAAACTCACTCTTTCTTCCTTTATCTGATCTGATTTCATCCATTAACAAATATGATATTTAGTCTTTCTTTTAAATATAAAACGTTTAAATATCGAGTTTGATAACGATTTAACACAAAATTGGCACCACTAGCACGTTAACAGACACAAAACTATACATATATATATATATATATATATATATAGTTTTGTACGGACCTCACTTTCATCTCCTGGGTAGAATGGATGAACAATTAAGGAAATTGTTCGAAAATAGCAACATCAGCACAATCTGAAACCAGAGTTGAAAATGACTTCAATTTACATTGTCTCGCATCATAATTTATAATAAACATTACTTTTTTCACATTTTTAATTAAACGTCACTCAACTATTTATTTAAAAAATGCTAAATCAAATTTTTATGAAAATGGAATGCTCATAAATATTTCTTCGAACTCAGTTTTGTAACATATAAGAAAAGTCATTCATATAAATTCAAGCTTCATGTCTTCAATACCTTTACAACATCTGTGGATTTATTTTCATTTTATTGGGAGTACCTTGGAGTTCTAAGCATGACATGATCGGTTCTTCAATCATCTGCTATCAGTAACACAGACATTTTCATTTAAGACACATCATCTACCTATGGCAATAAGCCTTCAATCTAAATAAAATTTGCCTAAAATATCAATTACTCAGTTATTTGAAAGAGGAATAATAATACTCATTGATAAAAAGTGTGGTGAATCATTAAGTAAATTTCTCTATCCCACCTAGAATAGAGTGGTAACCAGTAGATAATCCGTCCCAATTAGCTATAGCAGCTCAAAGTGGACTTTAATAAACAACAACATATAAATGTACATATTTTATCATCTGTTTTATTAGACTGTGGCTTTTCCAGCGATTTCATATTTTTTTTAAAAAAAAAAGAGATAAAAATGTGAATTGCTAAAATTGTGAAACGGCGAAATTAATATATGTTATCTGTTATGATTTATGTGTGATACACTGAGCAATTATTTGGAAGATAAAATATTACATCCTGACCAGAGGTAAATTCGTGGCTAGTAATTATATATTTCTTGACAAAACCACTGATAATATATATTTGAGAATTTGTAAAGTTACAAGGTCTTTAGAATTCATCATCTGCTCTAATTCCAATTCTAATTAGTGAAGAAATTACATCATAACGACGGTGCTCTATCGGCAACTAATTAAGACTCCAATCCTTTATCCAAATCCAAAGAAAAGCAAGATTAGTCTGAGACTTAACGAGCAATGGTGTTTCCCAAGCATTTCACCGACAATTTTATTTATAGAGAAACGTCTAAGACTCTTGTTTCAACCTGTTCAGCCCCATTTATAATTAAATAAATGCCTTCAAACCATTTCATTTATTTTATGTATTCAAATATTCGTTACATTAATTTCCATTAGTGAAATTTTCACAGATGATGATGAGAATACAGTTCCCATATAAAAGAAATTATTTGAAAAAACAAAACAAAAAAAAACAAAAAAACATTACATATTGTCACATTGATTGATTAATAAAAATACTAATACTAAAAAATTGTGTCTATATGACCGCTAAAAGAGGTTTCAGCTTCCCGTGGAACTTTTCAAGAGTATTATCTGCCCATTAAAAATAACTTCAAATCTACGTTACACAGAAAATAGAAAGAAAAGCATTACCATCAAATCTTATTTTATATGTTGAAAATGAGCGCGATCAAGGAAATTAAGTTACTTATGGTAGCGAATTATTCAATTTTACTTCACTTCCATAAGTAACTTCATTTAGATGTAGATAATTCTGTTTCATTAATATTCTAACGACCATGAATTCGTGATTCATATGTACAAGTCATAAAGCTTATTAACCAGTTAATAAATTGGAGTCTGGTAATTGAACAATCACGTGCACTAGAACACCGGCCATTAAATCTAGTAAAATCACATAGTCTAAATTAAAACATTTTAAGTAGAATAAAACTCAGTATTAATATTTCGTATTGGACTGCTTGTCAAAAAACAAAGATAACACCTCAGACAGAATCATTCATAGATCCATAATTGTATATGGTTATAAAAGATAGATGTTGTAATCGTCATGGATGTGAATTAATATTATTATTATTATTATTAATTAACGTCCACTTTTCTTTTGCAACTCAGGCTAATTGGGACGGGTTATCTACAGGTTACCCCCTTTTCTAGCCAGGGTGGTGGACTTAGGATGTTTTTTAATGAATTTCGTCACTAAATAATTTCCTTTGCTCAGGAGGGAATTGAACTCGCCACTCAAGGAAACCATGTGAGATTAAAAACATATTAAAAACACCCATAAAAATAAATACCTCATCGATAAAATAATTAAATAGAATGAGGTATACAAAACATATAACCAACATATGGAGGCATATGGAAACGAGAAATATTCTATCTCTGAATTTCTTAATACTATATACAATACCGAGAAAGTACTGTCAACAAATAGCAAGCTTATTGTTCGGCTTATGATAAATATAACCAGTATATTGCTTGTATTGTACTATTGAATCATCAAGGATAAAAAGATTCGTCTGTTGATGACATATTCCTTAATGACCAATCACCTAATTCAAAAATTTGAAGTTTTCAAGAGTTCTTAATGAACTATCCCAAAAAGCAAAGAAACCTGAAGCCTTAATCTCCATAAGCGTATCATATGACAATAATTTGGTTTACATTTATAATATATTACTCTGCTCCCAACGTTATTGGCATACGATTTATGACATTGACTATATTTGTTTTTCATTTATGAAAGTTTGTATAGCCAGTTTGAAACTAATCGCCTGAAATGTTAATGCAGTCGTGCCTGCTCTTAAAGACACAATTCATGCAGCTTAAAAAAACCCAGACTGACTTCTAAAATATATTTAGTCCAAACTGATTGGAATATGTTTTATTTCCACTCAATTCTTTGCTTTTATGAATACAATTTTGGATAGATTTGAGAATTTCTTTGATCATGAATAATGTATAGCAACGGTATCAAGTATAAATATAGCTGGAGGGCAACCATTAACTGAAATTAAAGGATCTGTTTGGCAATCTATACAATTATAACTAACTTTAATACTTTGTACTATATTAATAAACTTAGTTTTAGGCACAAAAACTACAGAGATAATAGGAAACCAAACTTTTAATGTCAAATTGTATTGTTACCCTCACAACTAACTATTGAATTATAACCAATAGTTTAGCCTTTTGTTTGATTTAAAAAAACTTAGTCATCTTATTCTGTCATGTTCATTTCTAATGTCAGCAGCAGAACATGCGTGCGAAGGAATATGATCGAATCTCACTTTTCCTAATTTAGCAGATTAAAAAACAATTTTTTTACTCATGAAAAATATTTTTCCAGCCTAAAACATTAATTGAGAAATCAAATTTTGAAAAAAAATTGTGTGCATTTTTTTTTTTCGGCCTAACTAGATAAAATCACAGAAACAGGCTATGTTACACATGCGAAGCTTATCGCAATTACAAATGAAAACCATTACAACGTGTTATAATTACGTCAAACAAAGATTTATTGTTATTTTTCATAGATCAACAATTTCTATTCTTTTCTAGAAAATCATTGTGTTGTTGTACTCGTGTGTATTGCACTGTGTTCGTAATTAGCAGATATTAATTTTACATCATGGGGCTCAGGTTAGCCATGCGAGTTAAAGCGTTGAACTTTATCTCACATGGTAAACCTAGAGTGGCGAGTTCGATTCTTGCCTGGGCAAAGGAAACTATTTAGTGACGAAATTCATTAAATAACGTCCTAAAATCCCACCCTGGCTAGAAAAGGGTGGTAACCTGTAGATAACCCGTCCCGATTAGCCTAAGTTGCAAAAGTGGACGTTAATAAATAATAATAATAATAATAATTTTACAACATATTTTAGGTGAAATAAGTTTTAGAAACTAAATAAATAATTTATATAATTTAATATTAAACAAGCCAGGTACACTGAAACACAGGTAGACAAGGTTAAAATAAACACCACGTGTCCTCCGTCCCTGAAGTTAATGTTAATACTGCTGAACAGTTAAGTAAAATATACAATGAATGCATATTAGCAAAACGTAGACGTTAATAAATAATAATAATAACAATTCCTATTTAACTTATAAATTTAAATAATTATATATTTTATTTCATACAAAACACATGTCAGCCATGTGAAAAATCCCGTCATGCAATTAGGCATAAAGCAGATTTCCCATGTCAATTCTGCATTTAACCTACTGGATACAATAATATAGACTAAGTCAAAATTTAATTCACTAACTAAAATTTCACTGAGATAAAGAATGTAATGGTCCTGAATCACCTTCAATTCCATATTTCTTCTAAGGACCTAATGGAATAATAATTTTCACTTAAGCTAAGGATAGAATTGGATTAAATAAAAAATCTAGATCGTCCTGGACCAATTCCCACCATTGCAAACTAGACCTTATGTTTTTCATTTTCTTCCTTTTTGATTTTCAAAGTTACATCCAAGACAAGAAAATGGGAACTGCAATGGTTTTCCGTAGCTTTCTCCATCATGAAGATTGAGATTGATTCGTCATAGTGGCAAAATAATTATGGTCTCATACATCATTGGATGCTTTATTGCGAAAAAGTAAAATGAACACCTTTTGTCATCTATACTAATAGCAGATTTCTCGGAAGGCAACGTGAAGTGATACGTTATCAACGCAGCTTGGCAAGTATGAGATAACCTCATCACCTCAACACTTATTGGAAGATTTGCGATGGAGGATAATTAGGATGTGAAGGGCGGATGAGTGGAAGCATTCCTAGGATTCCCTCCTGAATTCCAGAAACTCCCAATATTATTGGAGGGATGTTCATCCCATGTCAATCAATATAACACAAAGGAATTCCAGTTTGGAATCTCCTAAGATAGACGCTTGAAGCTATTAGCTGTATACACCCATATAGGGTATCAATCAACAACGGAACCACAGTTATTATTGACATTCACGGCACTTCAATATATTTATGCAGGAATTTTCCAGTATATTGTTTTGCTACTGTCACTTCTTTATATCTTTTTGGTATCAAAAAACCACTAGCGTTTATAGTTATTTATTAACCACTGTGTAGTCCAGGTATGGGCACCCTTTGACATGTTGTGGGCCAAACTTTAGTGTCCAAATACGTTCAATGAGACACTTGGGTTTGAATTTGGGAAAATAATCCATCCATGTTTGGAATAATTCCACTGATACAAAACGTAGAGAATTTTCCATATATTATCAGCCTTGTACGATGTTTTGATTTATTAACTTTCATCGTGGTTAGAATTGATCGCATTTATAAGTAATACCAAACTCACAAATCTCTCCTCATCTTCCTCATTTGGAGGACGAAGTGTAATTTTTCAAAACGTCTCGCGGGCCGGATCAAATCTGACTGTGGGCCGTCTGTTGCCCACATATGGTGTCGATTTTGTAGCATCAGGCTGAACTGGATGAACAATATTGTGCCATATTAATACAATAATTTATGACAAGAAACTTTTATCAAATGTTCCGATCATTGAAATTGGACTTTTATCAATATCCCTTCCTTCAATTGTAACGGCACCTCATTAAGTCAGACAGACCGCTCCACCTCCCAGCAAAGACTTGTGGTCGGTCCTTCATAGGACGTTACGCCTAAGATATTCCTCTCATTCAGGATTTACGTTTTTTACGCTTAAGAAGAATATGTAAAAATATGGAAAGTCCCGAACATAGCCGACTTTTGCCGACCCACACAATCCAAATGCAAATATCTCGGTTAATATTCAAGATAGAGCATAAGTGTATAGAACAATATTTATAGTAAATTTAATTTGCAATAAGATTAGTTTAATAAAATTTTTATATCCAACATACAGTAACGGAGATATTTCGAATTTTCGAAAATCCCCCTTTCTAAACCCCTCCCTCCCACTGGTCCAATTTCAGCCGTTAACGAACTTGATCTGTCTTTTTACATAAAACGTTTAAATATTGAGTTTGGTAACGATCAAACAAAAATTGAGACCACTAGAGTGTTTATAGAAAAATATATATATATATATATATATATATATATATATATATATATATATATAATTTTGAACGGACCTCATTTTCGTCATCTCCTGGGTAGGATCGATGGACATTTGAAGAAATTTTTCGAAAATCGCGTCATGAGTACGACCTCAATAGCTGATTTTCCTTATTGCTTATCTGCTAATATGTGATAAGCAATCATATAGATCTATAAAGAAAAACCTAAAAATAGTTGCGCATAAATGCCAATAAACTTCCAATTATTGTTTACTAAAATCTAAAAAAAGAAAATAAATCATAATATTGCCTCGTAGAAAGATAATGTTTCTATATTTCAAAGCATTGATATTATTAAATATACAATAAACTATTATTTTACTATGGCAGTTTTACTGGCTATCAGTTAGTCGAGAAGTCAGCAGTCATAGGCGTATTTAGCTTTTATTCCCTGTGATCTTTGAGCTTTAGGCATCACACGTAAAGAACAACAATAGATCTAGATTAGCATTTTCATATTCTGGGATTTATTTGAGTGTGATGACAGTCAACCGTTTAATACAAAAGTCACACAACGTCAGTGCCGTCTTAAAATCACCGACTATGATTTTTTTTGGTTTGTTATTATTGTTCACCGTCTAATTAAATTGCTATCTTCATAAGTAAAATCCGTGTCAACAAATAATAGCATTGTATAACTTTAAAAAAATAGCCTTCAGTCCAAGAATTTTCATAAAACTTATTATGTGAAGCACAATGTCCATTGGAGTTATTTTCAAATATTATTACGTTTGTTTCTATCCCTAATTAGCAAGCAAAAGTTTGTTTGGACTCGTCGATAACGAAGCCAGTGGGTGGAAAACAAATGGCGTTTTAATGAGATGCCGGCTAGATTATCAAACTCAACACTAGGTGTCGCCACACAATTAACTCTGTGCCACCGGTTTTTAGTGGGAAGGGGGGAGGGCCATGTTTGTTAGTTCTATTGCTTTCATAATTGATATTGAAGTTTCATGCCGATCTGAATTTATCCAATATTTAGCTTGTTCAACAAATTAATGGTATGGAGGGAAAGTCGTCTCTCTATTTCTCTCTCTCTCTCTCTCTCTCTCTCTCTCTCTCTCTCTCTCTCTCTCTCTCTCACCCCCAAACCTATTCCTCTTTATTTTTTCTGTATGGATACCACTCAAATCAAAGTGCTCATTTTTAAAATTTTAACAATAAATAATAAGCATGATGCAATAAATCTCAGGAAGATTTTTTTCCCCCTGTAATCAGCATAGATAATAAACATAATGAAATAGTTAAAACGTTTTTAATTACGTACTAGAAGAATAATTTGCAGAAGGAAAAAGCATATTTCTTTTATAATTTTAACTAAACAATAAACCACTTTTAGAGCCTGAACTCAGTCTTTAAATGTAGTTGAGCATGTGGTATCACTGAACTCCAACTAATGCTAGGAGGCCTTCATATGTCATTGCAGATATTGGAATCTTGAGAACAGAAAGAAAAAGAGAAAGGAAAGTGGTTTTCCTTCTTTCATTTACGTTTGGTGCTCCACTTAGTTATTGAAATTCTGATTATGAAATGTGAGACAGACGAGACATAATTATCCCTTCAACGAATGAACTCACTGTGATCCTTAATTTTTCAATCCTTTACATCATTAAGGTTGGCACAATCCTATAGTACATATAATATAGTATACTTAATATACTATATATTCTTTCTTTAACTAGAAAATTAACGAAGTATTATGAAATTTTTAATTTTCTATTGAAATCAATAGAACAAAACTATTTTCATTGTCTAACCCCATTTAGCTCATATGATTTTACTTGCAGCAATAAACACGTCTTGCATAGCTGGAATCCCAAATTCTGTTTAAACAGATTTAACAGTTTATAAACTTGTTATTTCGTGAGAAATAGTTAAAGGCCGCATGATAGCATGATATAAATATGCTTATTTTACGCAACATCTATGTTATGGGCTTTCTATAAATGGAAGGCAAGTCCTTACGAGAGAATTGACAGAAAGAGAAATTTGACAACCTTCGCTGATAATCTATTACAATACAATTGTGCAACTAATGCATTCCACAACATAACAATGGACCTAGCGCAGGCTTAACTCATTGCATCAAAAGATGTCATTTCTTCACTAATGGACGTAATTATGAAATAATATTCACATTATTTTATATTTAACACACTTAATGGTTATTAAAAATATATTAATTATGGTTATTTAAAATATCCACACTGCTATACCCCCCCCCCACTAATCCCATTCCAATTTGAGTCATAAACGACTATGAAATAAATGATTAAATATTGATTATGGTATAGATTAAATAAACATTTACGAGTAGAGAATGTAAAATATTAATTGGGAACGTTATTAAACAGCTTAATAAAGGTCCGCTGAAGACAATATTTGGTATTTAATATTTGAATAAAGTGATCAATGATATAACAATTTATGATTAATTAGTTATTAGTAGGAAGGGGTAGTTTACTGGAAGGCTGAAAATTAATAAAATGCTAGCAGTTCAGGGATTTTTTTAATGTTAAAAATTTCTCCCTCTACCTCCCACCTTTTAGTTATACATAAAACGTTTAAATATTGAACTTAGTACGAACATACAAAAATTGCGACCATATACTTTTGAATGGACGTCAATCGGACCGATGGACATTTGAAGACATTTTCGAAAATCGTGAAATAATGGATGATTTCCCTTGAGGGAAATTTTCTAAAAGGCAACAACAGCCTATAAGCTCTTGACTTGTAAAGCCACCTTAATGCGAAGTGAAGCCAGCGAAAGCGAAGTAGTTTATCAGCTGAGAAATGTTGTTTGATGTCTAAGGAAGAGGGGTTCTTTTATAACTCTAATCTTCCCAAACTTCTTAAACTTTTCTCTTTTGTATTCGACGGATTCATCAAATTTACTTCCAGGAAGTCTTTTCCTAATTTTTGTCTATTCACTAGAAGGGAGTGTTTATCACTTAGATCAAAGACAGTATTTTCGTTTTCACAGAAGGCAACGTTATCTAAATATATATATATATATATATATATATATATATATATATATATATATATATATATATACTTAAAATAAAAATTTTTGTTAATGATTTATTCTAAAACTATCTATTTAAGCTAGATTATTTAAAAAAAGTGTTTTTATAAACACTTTAACAGGCTCCAAATTTCAACAATAGTTATTTGACGTTATGATTAGCCGCCCGGATTATGAAGGTTAAGTATTTTTTTTTAATTTTAGCAATTAGAAAGTTATAAACTTTTAGTTTATGGCATACAGTATTCAAAGTATAAAAGCAAGGATAGTTCAAAGCAATTAGTTACCCATTAAAGATATCCGTAATTCTATGTAGTAATAGGATCTTAAAAAAAAATATTGAAATTGTTTATTAAACGAAGTAAATTTGTTCAGTGTTATTTTTACTCTCAGAAACATGAAAATGTCCGACTACTGAAAAATCAAGGAAAATTTATTTCTTTCTGCATCAATTCTTTGGCGTCATATTTCATTTTAAATTTAAGGAAATTATAAAAAAGAAGAGTTTTAAAAGGAACAGAAAAATTATCATAGGAAGAAAACTCTAAAACGGGGACAAAAAACCGGAACGTACTAAAATTGAGAGACACAAATAATGCTTGCCTTTTTATTGTTATCACAGAAAAGCGATCAGCATTGTGGAGCTTTTTTTTTGTAGTAATCATTGTCGTTTGAAGTTCTTTAGATTTTGGTTCTGATGAAAATAACACTTCAGTTTTCAATACATTTTTTTTGAGGGATTGCCATTATTACTTTTATCTAGTGTAAGTAACATTTCTCAATAGTCCAGAAAGACATTTAAAGTTAAATCTTTTGTATTTGGAGGATACAGGAGAATGATTTTAATGATTGTTCTTAATGAAATAGAACAATATCCTAGTCTATATAATGGCGTTCCTACGCTAGAAGAATGAAGTTTTCCCAGATGTCCCAGGATATCAGCTATAGAGGTTGGACTCATGACGAGATTTTTGAAAAATTTCTTATCTACCTAGGAGCTTACGAAAATGATATTCGTTCAAATATATACACAAATATACTTACCTTTTACCGTTCTAAAGGTGGTAATTTTTGTTAGATCCTTACCAAACTTCATATTTATGCGTTTCATGTTAAAAGAAACTGGTTGAATGTGTTGCAGAAATTGAGGGCTAGAGAGGTGTAGTCCAACATTTTTATTTAGAGTCGGATAGAAAAAGTATAAAAGAAATCCTATTGCAAATATATTTTACTAGATAAGGAGGATACCAGATTCAATTTTCCTGGAAATTTCCTACTATTGTTAGTCTATTTGATCTTCAGCACAAATATCAACAGAAATATTTATTTAGTTTTCAGCCATCTTTTGACTCTTGCTTCAACTTATAAGATTTTCACTTAAAGAAACTCTTTCAATAAACATCTCATGTTCTGTTTAAATTTCATGTGCTTTTGGCGTAAGCTTCTCATTATGATAGAATAAGTAAATAAGACGTGGAATGATGGCATTGCAGCATGTGGGTAAAATGTATGTAGTTTTGAGCAATACCTGACACTCTTAGGTTAAGTTATCTTCTATCTTTAGTTTTTAGATTTTCTTCTGTTCTTTCTTACCTCATCAACTACTATCCCTACCCTCTCTTCTTTCGTTTTCTCCTATTCTCACAATCCATCCGGTACTTCCAGTTACCGGGTAACCCACAACACTAGTTCTACCACACCTGTTCACAAAACCCCCTTAAAATAAAACAGGGACTGTCTGGACAACTACAGCAGGCCACTTGTCTCCCAACCGCCATCCAATTCGAACACTGATCTCTGATAAAAAAAGTACCTGCTTTGAGGACTGTCTATCCATGTGAAAAATAACTCATAGCGTCTACCGAGCCCAGACGAAAAGAAGAATGCCATAACAGGTTTTATGCGTTAAAGCATCTTTCATCATAAAGAGATTAATGTTTAAGGGCAAGCGAAGGTACATTGTCAGATCAATACTGTTCCCTAATCATAATGGATGGTGAACCTTGCGGTAGGCAGGCAAACCAAGCTTTTAAGGCTTATGGCCGCTCCCATTTATAGACCAATAATCTTTGTGTGCTGCGGGGAAACCCACAAGGCTTTGCTCTTAGCTGGCCACAATGTCTAGGCATTGTTGTCAGAAATGGCAAAGTTTGATTGTATGTACCCTACTGGCTCAAGCCAGTTTTCTCTCTCTCCCTCTTTCAATTCATTGAGCAAACAATGCAATAGAATGTTTCACTGAACAGTTCTCAAATACATAGTAATACACAATTATTAAATCAATGCTACTGTTATTGTCTCTACATTTAAACGTAGAAATGAATAATATTTTTTTTGTCATTGGGAAAAAATCCCTCCGCATCTCATTTAATGATGATCTAAATATTTTTCTGCAGAAACGACAGTTCTTGGATCCATTGAACTTACTTTTCGATAAAAACGATACTTTCTGTCCCTTTAAGTTATACATTTCGTACCCTCTCATATATATTTTTGAATTGTCTTCATTCCTATCATCATGTTTATTGAAAACAATATTCTATACGTCGCCTGACGATATACAAGATGGAGCATAGAAAACGTATTTTTTTTTTTGAACTGCTAGTACGCGGCAACAAGTTGGGGTATTGACCTTGAATGAGTGTTGGTAGACTGCGCATACCGATGCAGTTTCAGTCGCTATGGAGCTTTGGACGGTAGAGCATCGTGTGTTCGTTTTCGGGCAGTACATGTTATATGGAGATACGGTGATGTTTACTGGCCCCCTCGTTCACCCGATTTGTGGGCGTGCGACTTCTTTTAGTGGGGATATTTAAAATCAAAAATCTACATGAGCAAGCCTAGCATAAACAATGACCTGAAGAATTCCATTTAGCAGTAAATTGACCCCGTGCCCAATGAAATGTCAGATAGAGCCATACGTAGATTTCGGTAGATGATCCAAATTTGTATCCAACAAGAAGGATCATACGTCATCTCCAAGACGTTATTTTATGAATCTAATAATTAAAGTATGTATATTTCAAAACTGTATTAAAAAATCTATCACTAAATGCTTGTTTTTTATCATACCGTGTTCCAGTCATTCAATAGTAAAAAACATGTGTTTCCTCTACTTCACCCTGTATTTTGAGTATTCAGTAACCAGCTTTATTTTTCAGTCGTAAATTACAATATAATATAATATTGTTACATTTTTTATAAGTAATTAAGTCTAACTAGGCTGAGGACCGAAACACATTTCACTACTGGACCCAGTTACAAAAGAGATACTTCATTAAAATGAATATCTTTGGCCAAACAGCCCATGAAGGGCCAATACCTCCCACACAGATTTATTGTTATTGGAATGTTCAAGAGGTCAGATTGTCGCATTACATGCCGTATTGTGTTGACAGTACAAGCCAAAGCTCGATACTTCTTTATTTGAGTAGATCGCCTAATGGTGACAATGTGAGAACGTGTACAACCCGAAGCTTGAAACGCGGTAAGCACGCAAAGTTTAGTATGCAGCCTCAGGAGTAAGGCTTGGCATCTCTAGTACTCCAGGTTCAAACTAATTTTAAAATTACCCAAAATAAAAATCGAAAACTAAGACACACGTATAAGTAAATAATAAATTAGCATTTTAGGAAGAACATTATAAAGTAAAAAAAAATATTACATTGATCAATATAAATAAATAATTGAAGTTTTCATGGAATTTAAAATTAACGTATGTTATATGCATACACGTTTGTCACTCAGATAACTCACTCACGCCCTCAAGATCGTAAATGCCTATATTAAAATAAAACAAAAACCTGGTTGAATAGTTCTATGTAATTCTCAGCAATGATTTGAGCCTCAACGAGACAACCTTAATACGGATGTTCTTAAGCACAAGAAAAGATTTAGAATGTTTAATCAGAATGTGTATCTTTATTATTCAATTCATCAGTGCCAAAAACAAAAGCCTATCTTGTGCATCTACAAAACCTAACCTATATCTTACAATTCCAAAGAGATATTAATATAACAATCATTCATTATAACATTCACTCCCTAACAACGGATACGCATTTTTAAATGTTCATAGCCATAAATATCAAAACCAATGAACTATTAATAACCCAATTCAGGAATTCTGAATTGAATGTTTCCATTTAAAAAAAAAATCTTTCCTAAAACGGAATACTTTTTATCTCCGTTTTTCACAATTTTTAATCTTGGTGCTGCAAACTTACTTGCGCCAATTGATCCATTGTAACCGGACAATCTGTGACGGGCATTGAGCTGGGTTTGATTTCACAGTCCTTCCATTCAGGCTATTGTCTTGGGGGTGTATTGTTCTACTTGAGAAGGCCAGCATCGCACCATGTCACCAATCAACAAAAGCCCAGAAGCTCAGCCTAGATATCTATCTACCTCTAGTATCATTAATATGTAAAACTATTTCCGGAACTGAAGAACGTGAAACGTCCTTAGACGTACGCACTCATATTATTTTATTATTTTGTCCACTTTATGCTACTATGGCCAATTGGGTTATCTACAGGTTGTCACCCTTTTCTAACCAGGTTGGGACTAAGAATTTTATTTGATGTTGGTAGACTGCGTATACAAAGCAGTTTCAGTCGCTATGGAACATTGGAGCGTAGAGCGTCGGGTTTTTATTTTCGAGTAGTGCATGTTATTTCGAGATATGGTGATGTTTACTGGCCCCCTTCCTCATCCGAATTGTCGAGGTGCGACTTCTTTTTGTGGAGATATTTAAAATCAAAAGTCTACATGAACAAGCGTCGCACAATCGACGACCTAAAGAATTCCAGTCGTCAGGAAATTGAAGCCGTGCTAAATGAAATAACTAAATTACTTTTTCCCAAGGCGAGAATCGGACTCGCCAATCTAGGTTTACCATGGTTGGCTTTAATCTCACTTGGCTAACCTGAGCCCTGCACTCATATTAGTTAATAATACAACGGAATAACAATTAGAATAGTTCCAAATGTGATGAAGTTTTCTTGATCTATAGTCAGTTCTACCAATGAGTCTCCCCATAGGTGGGCTTAAGAAAGCTATCTGTAATCTCTAGACTATCCACAGTAATATTGCCCGTAATAAATAGTAAATTATATAATAAGTAGTAAAAATGTTTTTTATCTATTTGAGACATTGATAAGGCCTGAAGTTAATGTTTGTCTTAATGTAATGGTTCTTTTTAATTACGTACTCTGAATAGTAGTCTTGTTTCACTTTGTGAAGAAAAGTGCCAATCTACATAACCCACCAATTAACTTTCATTAATTAAATATTTCTCATTATTAATTACATTTGATTAATCGCTTTATTAAAATATGACTGAAAAATGAAGAAGTCAACTAAAATTACACAACTACTTTTACAATGATCAGAGTATTGTAAAAGACGTGCCAGAACATTTCATCCAAAACGTTTCTTGACAAATTTCGACTGAGACCTCTGGGGCGGAGTTTGATTTTAAATATCCCCTTCCAAAGACAACATTTAGAAAAATCTGTAGATTTTTAAAATAGCTGTTTGTGTCAGTACCAAAGTATTGGGTGTCATAGTCGAAAGGATATTTAAATTAAGAACTGTTTCGTCCCAATAAAACCTACTACACAGATTTATTGTGAGAAACAATGATGAAATGAAACCAGTTATTACTTTATTGTACAAAGTATTCTAATAAAAAAAAAATAACAATTTTCACATTTCAACCGAATTATCCACTTTCAACTTCTCTGAAGCCGATATAACTAATTTTAGAGTGACATCCGTGTGCATCTGACATGGCTAAGCGGGAGGGTTGGAAATGTAATATGGCAAATTTAAAAAATTGTAAATTTGTCTGTACCGGTTAGACATACCGATGATTTGTATAGTCACTTTTTAGCTTCTCATAAAAAACGGCCACTAAATTTTTTTGTATGGGAAATTTTGATCCGATCCCTTGGAACCGAGATTGTTTATATCACATCCAAATAAAATAATTTAAACGAGTAGCAGGAAAATGCATTGTTTATTCAAATCATTAGGTCTCCAAACAATATTTCTTTTTTTTTTTTTTTCAACGTCCATTTAGTGCAACTCCAGCCAATCAGGACAGATTCTATATAGGTTATAACAGCTGTTAAGCCAGGACAATAATAAGGGGACTCATTAAATGAAATCTCTATCGCCCACATGAGAATCGAGCTGAACACTCCAGTTAATCAAAAGTCTAAAAACCAACAACTTAAGAAGTTTTAAAAACGAATATATTATTATTGACTGCAGGTTATATTCAAAAGTATATCATCGTCAAATGAAGAGGGTAACTACAGCTTGGATAATAAAAATTAACATTTGTAAAAATTATTTCGTCCTCCCACAGACTTGTGGTTCGTCCTAATTTAAAAAATACCGTTTTTGCTGACATTTTAATTTTAAATTCCTGGGGAGTGTACAAAATAAAATTCCAGAAATGGATAAAAGAGACGCTGAGTGAGAAGAAAAAGATTTACGAGGGTGAGTTGACAGACAGCGGAAACGACTGATTTTAATATGACGACGTATATGCTTGGAGCCTGGAAAAAAAAAATTCCAGGTTTTTAGGAATCTCTGTCCTCTCCAACGAAGTTATTATTTTCATGAGGCGTCTCTCAACACACTCAGCACAATAGTTGTTGAAATGTATGAAATTTGATAAATGTATAAGGAATTATTTTTGTTTTCCAATGGAATGTTTTAACTGACATTATTATTAAGCATAATACAGTTCTGAATTAATCTCCTGCAAAATAAACAAGGCATTTTACTCACAGTACATTATATTCATGAAGAAAAAATAGAGAAAATAGTTTTCATTGAGAATCAATACCTTACTTCATCAATCTTCTCATTTCCACATTCATTAATAAAAGAAAACACACACAGAGTAAAAATAAGTTAGAACAAGTGATTTTTAAATAAGGGAATGACATTTCTCAGATGGTTGAAATACCTACAAAGTTTCCAGTTATATGACAGGGTAAAATGTGTGAATGATAATATTTCTTACAAACGTTGTTTATCAGTTCCCGGAATCGGAATTGGCTGTGAGAGCTTAATACAAATTTGTAAATACATCTGATATGAGCCGGATCGAAATATGTTTTATAATTATTATTTGTATTATTCAATAACGTCCATTTTATGCTACTATGGCTAAGTGAGACGTGTTATCTAAAGGTTACCGCCCTTTCCTAGCTAGGGTGGGACTAAGAACTTTATTTAATTTTATAGTTAATTCCTACTGCCCAGGCGAGAATCTAACTCACCACACTAGGTTTACTAGGTTAGAAGGCCAACTCTCATGTCTTACCTGAGCCCACGTCTTAGCCTTAGAGTTAAATTAGTGTTCATATTTATATGCTTACAGTTTATATTTATATTTGTCTGTTAACGCTCTAGTAGTGGAAATTTTTGTTTGATCGTTACCTCACATGATATGTATCAGTTTCATGGAAAACTAACAAGTATATTAGATAATAAGTGAAATCTGCCTTGATGAAGGGAGGGGGGGGGTAGAGGAGGGAGTAATTCAATAAAAATATCGAGGTAGGAGAATTTATTACAGTAATGTTGTTGGAATTCTAAATTTCTACAACTGTTGTTTTATACACGTTTTTTCTGACTCCAATATGAATGGGGTTATTTATAATTTTTTTGTATCAGTTTTTTGTAAACCCTAACTACTGGTACTTATGCAATTTTCACTTCAAGAACCTCAGTCCACTAAACATATCCAATTCCAACTAACATTATAATTGCTTTTTACATAGGTTTCTTAAATGGTGATATCAGCGTCTCATATTCGAGTGCATGGAAAATTTAGTTTAAACAACTGATGCGGAACGGACTTTTAGCAGATTTCCCCTATGAGAAGTTGGCTATTAAGGTTGTACTCATAACGCAATTTTCGGAAACGTTCCTCAAATGTCCATCGATCCTACCAAGGAGAAAACGAAAAGGAGGTCGCTTCAAAATTATGTCTATGTAAAATATATAGAGGTCCTGGTTCCCTTATCATGGTGAAAAAACTACTTTTAGTAGGTGGATCTCCTTCATATTTTGTGTAATGTTTTTTGTAGGATTGAAAAGGAGTTTTATTTAGATTGTTTTAGATTTTTCAAGGGTTGGGGTGGAAGTTAGACCGAGAGAAAAGGTGCTCTTACATTTCTAGTAGTTTCGTATTTTTTAGCAGATTTCCCTTAAGGGAAATCAGCTATTGAGGTCGTACTCATGACGCAAGTTTTGAAAAATTTCCTCAAATGTCCATCGATCCTACCCAGGAGATGACGAAAATGAGGTCCGTTCAAAATTATATATATATTTGTCTGTTAACGCTCTAGCGGTCGCAATTTTTGTTTGATCGTTACCAAACTTCATATTTAAGCGTTTTACGTAAAAAGAAAGATCAAGTTCGTTAATGGCTGAAATCGGGCCACTGGGAGGGGGGGTTAGAGGGGGGATTTTTGAAAATTCGAAATATCTCCGTTATTATGCGTCGGATCGAAAAATTGTATAGCATCAATCTTATTACAAATTACATTTACTATAAATATTTTTCTATACATTTATTCTGTATCTTGAATATTAACCGAGATATTTGAATTTGTATGCATGTGTGTGGTCGGCAGGAGTCGGCTACGTTCGGCACTCTTTGCCGAGAGCTAGGGAGGGCCGTTTCAGTAACTGTTCGTCCCTCGTGAATAGGTTTAGAGATTCCTTACTACTACTGTTGTTATTAGGCGGATTTCTCTATTGTAAAACTTCACGTGGGAAATCTGCTTAGTTTAAGCAGCCCCTGCGTGACGGACTTTTGTGTTACGTGAATGGGATATTTCTATACTATTACTATTTTTTTTAGTTAAAACATTTTTATGTTTTTGATGAAATTATACGAATTAATATTAATAACTTTACTCAAAATGTTTTTAACACTAAAGATCATAATAGTTAATGGCCAGGAGGAATTTAAATATTCCAAATATTTCCGTTATTTTAAGTATAAATATAGAATATGTAGTGAGATTAAATAACACGCGTTAAACCAGCACGTTGGGAAATGTGCCCAGCTTACGCAGCCCCTGCGTGACAGACGTTTTTATTATGCCATTAACGTTGCCGCACCCTTAAAAATAATTTGCATGAGATTATAATAATAGCTCAAAGAAAGGAAATAGTCCAAAACTGAAAGGGGTAATATGACAGTGTCAAATAACCTGCTATTGAATATTGAATAACAGATGTTATTGAATGTTGAATAACAGATCAGAGCCGATTGAAACGATTTCGACAAACCCCGCCGAATCATGTCGGTGTAAGGTCTGTCAATTGACAGGACATTCCGTTGACAGGGCTGTTGAACCGAAGACTCCCATCGATTTCATGCCACTTTCCCCGGGTCCTGGAGGAGGGAGGAATTTCCACAGCCTGATGGAATTTTTCGCTTCAGCTCTGCATCTCCGTTTTTATACCTGCCCCACACTTCACAACGTTTCTTATTGACAAATCCACAGTGAGCCGCTATAAAACAGATGCGGATTTTGTATTTTAATTCTTGAGTTCAAAATGACAACAGTATACTGTAAATACAGTTTTCGGAGTATACTGTAAATACGGTGTACAGTGTATACTGTAAATACAGTATACAACATATACAGAGTATACTGTAAATACAGTACAAAAAGAGAATTCAGTAAAGACATTATATACAGAGTATGCTGTGAATAAAGTATACAGTATATACAGAGTATGCTGTGAATACAGTATACAGTATTTGCAGAGTATGCTGTACATGTAGTATTCAGCATATACAGAGTATACTGTAAATACAATATACAGTATACACAGAGTATACTGTAAATACATTATACAGTATATACAGAGTATACTGTAAATACATTATACAGTATATACAGAGTATACTGGAAATACATTATACAGTATATACAGAGTATACTGGAAATACAGTATACGGCATATTCAGAGTATAGTGTAAATACAGTATACGGCATCACAAAGTATACTGTAAAGACAGTATACAGAGTATACTGTAAAAACAGTGCACAGAGTATGCTGTAAAAACAGTATACAGTATATATAGAGTATACTTTAAATTCAGTAGCTACAATTTATGAAAAATTATGATTACTTTTATGGGGAAAATTTAATTTTTTTTTTTTAAAAAAAACATCTAACGAATTACATAATATTCTTAAGTTTACATAAATAAAATTAAGACGAAACATTCTTCTTTTTGAAAACATATTATAACCCCCAAAATAAACGTTGATAACTACGTTTGGGTTTTTCAATGTACAACATGAAATTGGAAACCTTGAATTGATGTATATGAAGCTACAAATTGAACATACATGAAAGAATAGTACACGAAATACAAAAGTATTGAATTTACTGAATTTTAAAAAGACAAATACACTATCGAAGATTCTATAGATTTCACTAATAATAATGTGGAACTCAGGATTGGCTGGAAGTTAAAATCTCAATAGAGAATTTATGATGAAGATTCATTAAATATGTCACCGCGGATGGTAAATTACCGCCATTTGCAAGTAGAAACGTAGGCCTGATTTATCTCGGCCCATTTATCTTGAGGGAGAGAAACTGTTGACGGGCAAGAAGTCAACGGTTGACTCCTCACTCCTGCTCATGACACACTACTCAACAAATTCTCTCTGGTTGACTCAATCCAAGCCCTTCTCCTTTAACGGGGAATATTATAATGTGTTCATTAGTCCTCACTCCTGAGGAGGAGTGATTAATTAAATATTTTGCCGGTATTCAGTTCTTGCGGTCAGGATTGTCCCCATTTTATTTGTGGTTGACGGCTCTCTTATCCAGTTGGTGTCAGATATTTTTGAATGTGTTGGTTTGGAAGGAAGGTATGTTTTGCACCCTTATATTCAATTCTGGTACCCCCTCCCTCATGGCTCCAAGACGACCGGATTCTAAGCCGGGTATAATGTCATTGTTGCTTCACCAGAATAACATAATTGGTTTAGTGCTCTGTACAAGATACGCCCTCGGAGACCTAGCTAGTAATTGTGCGTGCGCTCAAGGGAGCCAAGACCCGTAAAACCAACTAAACGCGAGTAGAGGTCGTCACTCAAAAAGAATTGGGAAAAAAACGTGAAGATATAGCGATTTTTCCCCCGAGATACTGTACTGTAGAGTTATCGATTAATCAGGATCAATAAAAATTCCTTGCCCTCTACTAAGTACTTTAGTAAGTAAAGTGCATTTTCAAAGAGATAGTTCCATCATCAGTGCCTGCTGGTAAAAGAAGAAACCTCTAAGGATAACATTCATAGCATGGCCAAAAAAGTCTGAAATACTGTCAATTTAACAATAAAAACTACATTCATATTTAGAATAAAAACAAAAAAAAAGTGGAAATAATAGTCAACCATAAAAATATTAAAGAAATATAAAAACGTAAGTCAAAAAGAGAAAAATTACAAACACTACAAAACTATAAAAATTATAAACTACAAGCTAATTACTAGATATAAACGTACAATATGTCAAAAAAAAATGTTAACTCCTGGGAGAAAACCCCCATGACTGCTTCCACCGGAGATAGAGTAAAATTGGCAGAGAACAAACATTGTATTAAAATATTCAGTTTTAGTAGTCCTAGAATAAAATCCGTTTTTGTAAATTATAATACCTTTGCGAAGAAGAAAGTAGAGAAAGAAACTTGTAGCTTCTTCTACAATGTATGTACTTATGTAATTCTAATACTAAATGTAGAAGTTTTTCTGAAGTTTGAGTGTTAAAATCATTCCTTAAAATGTTAGTTTTCCTTTACAATTGCATGTGGTTATGCTTGGAAGATCATTTTAAGGAAAATTTATTGCTTTTTCGAATTTAAAACTCAGATTTTCGATATTGAAATAACGTCTGAAGTTATGGCTTGTTTTATGGGAGAAAATTGTTCCAATTTGAAAAGTACAAAAGACTATTATATTTCCTAATCAAATGAGAATCTTACCAGAACATATATAAACTTTTGTTGGAAATTATGTTCGGAATCATCTCTCAAAGTTTGCGATATAAAGTCTGTTGCATCCTATATATTTAAATAATTATGTTAAGAGCTATATCCATGTTCTTTTTTTAGGCTCTGGTACCAAATGCCCAATATGAAGTGAAGGGTCGATTAGTTTTATTTGTATACAGCTGGAAGAATTTATTCAGCGGCGGGAACCGGTTCTCGTAATGTGATTTACAGTCCAGATAAAGGGGGATAGTCTCGAGTGTGCTTGAGATTCGGTGGTGAATATTACATGAACCTATGAGAGCTTTTATCTGAATTCGGGAGGACTCAGTCTCACATGTCTCTACATTACTTATGTAGACACTTTTTGGAAAATATTGTTTACGTAGTTTCAATATTATTTGTTTACTTTCACATGTATGATAGGCAGGCTATATCGGGAGAGCTCGCAGAAAAGTAGCTATTCCATGGAAGTTTGGAGTGGTCTGTGTTATTCGTGAGAGAGGAGGTATTTGTGATGTTCACAAGGAGCGAAACCCATTGTCTGGTTACACACTTATTCTATAATGATCAGGCAAGACTGTAGGAGTACTGTGTAAGTCATGTAGCAAAATGCCTAACAATCCAGTCTATACATACAACATTAACATATTGTCTTGAGTATTAGTCCTGCCTTCAATCTACGAATCCACTATAATAATAAGGCAATAACATTAAAATTTAAGTATTGAGTTTAAACTTGAACTTGTAATTCACTTTATTTCAAATTCCTAGACTGAAACTTAATTCTTAAAGTAAAAACCAGATGTCACTTTCAATCAACCCGATGAAACCCTCGACAGAAGACTGAGTATATCCTTCATTCGACCCTTTTCTCAATCTTCTTAACACTCAGTTCCTTTCTTCCAGGTCACCGTTGTCCCCTAAAGCCTCAATCAGACGTATACAAGAATCACAACCTCCTCAAAAAATTAAAAAAAAAAAGTAATAAAAAACTCTCAGTGCATAGTGAAATTAATGAACAAATAATCGCAATCGAGTTCGTTCTGTGTAAATTAAACCGTAGGTTTTGTGGTCAAATATACATTTCGATTTTAATATAAAATTAAGGGAAATTTAAATTATTTACTAATGAAATGTGCCAGCTATTATTTTAACTAATTGCTGGTTCCAACACCATTCAAACGTTTGGTTTGGCTATTTCTTAAATATTTATTGATTAAGGTACCACTAAAACTAATTAGCATGGAAACTAATATCAATCAGCAGTTACCTCTAAACTTTTTCACATTAAACAAGATACATTTTCTTTTTCAACTAACTGTTCAATGGAAATTTAGGATAGAGCAGCATAAAATAAAAAACAAAACTAAAAACCTTTTGAGCTTTACGGCACATATTTTATTATGTATCTATTAATTATATTAAACTACAAATCGTCTTAATATTTCTTTAATTGAACTATTCAATTTATCGTACAGTATATTCGATAGTGCTGAATATGACAAGAGGCATTTTTCTGAATTTCAACAATTTTTTCCTTTTGTTCAAAAGGGGGAGGTCAACCAATTGTCTATATAGTACATTTCGTTGGTTGACCAACATCATTCAGTAAGACTCACAACTCCACCTCGCCTAGTGGATCATCTGTTCTTCTCTTTGAATTACCGGAAAAGGTGCCCATTCACTTCCTAAAAAGATCAGTTTTGTCGTACCGTAAGCGAAGTATTGAAGATAGCGAAACAGGTGGAAGTCAGACGAGGCAAGTTCTGAGAAACACGCAGATCCCAGCTGAGCTACAGTATTTTCTGACGGCTTAGCACACTCTTATGAGGTCTCGCCTTTCGATCCCACAACGACTCAAGAGTTCTGGATGTTTCTGCTTGATTGCTTCGTTCAAACTGCTAAAATGCCGACAGTAGACTTGGGAATTGATCGTCTCGTTTGAAGGTAAACGCTTGAAAAACACGACGCCTTTGAAGTCCCACCACAGTGAGAGCATAATTTCCCTTTGAAGATTTGGTTTCCATGTTTCTTGGTGAGGTTCATCACTCCGAGGCCAAGACCGTCTGCTCACCACATTATCATAAACAATTTACTTGTCATCACTTTATTTGGTCGTCGACAAATAAAGTATGATAAGCGCTTTAAATGATCTTTTTTTCATAAGTTTATGCGGGAAAGAAGAGAAGAATTTTGAAAATTCAAAATATATCCGTATATACAATTACAATATCATATAAATTTATTCCCAATCTTGAATATTAACCATGATATTTGCATTTTTCAGTATTCAGCCTTCAACAAACCCCCACTTCTCCTCATGTTACATAAACAATACTCGGCTATGTAATAACCACATCATTCGAAGCTTAAATACCAAATATTGTTTTCGAAGAGACATTAATTCTGTAACCCCAGTGAATAAGTGGTTAAGTCGACCAGTGAGTAAGTGGACTTAACCACTTATTCACTGGTACAACAGAATTATACGAGATACATGCAAATATGTTGTGGTGACCCCCCCCCCCTTCTTAAGTTTTTGGACTATTTAAATTTGACTGATTGAGATAAAAATTATTCTGATTCATTATAAATTACAGTACTACGAGTAGATATAGTGAATAGTTTTAATGAAATTAATACGTTATATTCAGATATATTACAGTAATTAATTTTCTTTCCGGTAAGAAGTTGGCAGACCTTTTTGTTTACATTCCAGATGCTTTCCGTCGTGAGGTTTCTTATTATCGTTTGTATTTATTCACTTAATATTCACAGTGGTGTTGCGTTATCGTTATGTAGATTTCTCTATTGTTAAACTCCACGCGGGAAATCTGCTTAGTTTACGCAGCCCCTGCGTGACGTACTTTTATAATAATGGAGATATTATGTACATCGGCAGGACCCATAGACATTTTAAGAAAGATTTCGGAGATGAATGGAGATTTGATAAAAATGAACTTGTAAGTTATGAATGAATAGTAATAGGAGGAGGTTAAAAAAAAAGGTATATAGTTGTAATCCCACTTCTTTTAGTTAAATAATGATTTAGTTTTCATTTCCTCCATATTAAAAAAAAGTAATTTGGAGTTTTTTACTTTAGGTTGAAGTCATCTAATTAAGTATCTAAGGAAACTGAAAAGAATCAGGATTCTCACCGCAAGATTTTAATATTGATTTTCCCTTTGAAGCAAAGTTAAAATGTTTTTCCTATTTCATTGGGAAGTTTAAAAGGTCAATTGGGTTCATAAATGCTTGAGAAACGTGACCTTTTCAAACGGAGCTCAAATATAGAAATGATGTCCTTATTCATTAATACTGCCTCCAAGTCCTTCATTTCTCGAAATTATTAATAAGACTCATGAATGTATATTTGAAAGTAAAAGAAGGGGAAACTTAAGAAATTGTATGAAGGAGTATGATAGGCAAACATTTTGGATAAATACTGATTACACTTCATTTGTAATTTCATATTGATAAGATAGATAGATAGATAGATAGATAGATAAAAATTCTGCATTTAAGTATAAACGTTTTACAGGAGGTCTGAATTTTTACAACAAAAAAAATAAATAAAAATTGAAACACATAGGTAGGTACATTCTTCTCTAATGTAATACAATTATATTGATGATTGATAAAATAAATGAAATAAACAATGAATTATATTACAGTTAAAATAGCTTACTCAACATTGGGTGGTCTTCAAATTTGATACATAAGTAATCTTAAATTAATAGAAACAAAAATAAAAATAAAGAAATAGAAAAAATAAAATTTCATTGATCTGCTTATATTAAAGGAAAAAATAAGTAAATAAAAATATAATAATAAGTAAATGAAATAAAAATTATATGTAAAATAATAGGCAAAATAAAAAGACAATTCTTCTAAATCACCAATCAATTCCAAAGGCACAATATTAATTATGAAAAATAAATAGATAAATAAAATATATAAATAATAATAAATGAAATATTTACAATTTGTGTAGGAAGTGATAAATCAATCAAATATTATGAAAGCTCGTACTTTAAGTGCATTAATAACAAATTTATAGGTATCAAAGGCCTTAGATTTGTCTTCTATTGCGAACAGTTGCTTGAGCTGTATTTATGGTGAATCGGTAGAGTTAATATGTTTGGGGATGAATACACTTCTGATGTGGCTATACATAGGGCAGCGGAAGAAGAAGTGGAGGAGTGTTTCCTCTTCATACAGATTGCAAATGCTGCATAATTCCTCACAGTTAAGCTTGTATGCACTGCCATTCCAATAAATTTTGAGAAGTTTCAAAGATTAGTAGAAAACGTATTCTCTGTAGACGATAACATACGTTCTTTGAGAGTGGAGTAGATTCAAAAGATTTATATGAAACGCCGGTTGTGTGCATAAAATCAGTGTATCAGTACGCTAATCAAAAATGGTGCAACACATACCTTCAGAGTTACACTTAAGCCCATTAAATTTCTGGCAATCCAATATAAATCGCGATATTTTGAGAACATTTAATGTTCGGGTTTCAAGATTTATCGATTTAACAGCTTGCTTACTTCGGGAGAAGTCTGCTGAAGGGCTGGGTGTTATCACTAACAGTTCCCGTTATCACCCACATAGGTTTGCACATATTTTTATTTAGATAATATAATGTTTGTGTAGGCCTAAGAGAAGGTATTTGGAAGGGATAAAGAGGGTTTTAGGCTGGTAGAGGAGAGCCGAATCGTGGAAGTGGGTCAGGCGAGTCTTTGATCTACGGACCGTGCTGACTCCTCCGCTTCTTCTGCTTCATTCCAACCTGTAGCATCGTTCTAGTCCCACCTCTAGCTGCCGCCGTCTCGTCTCTCTTATAACCCACTTTAGCAGGTTTCCGTCGAGGAAAATCGGCTATTGAGGTTGCAAAAATATTCCGATATACAAAAAAATTAATAAACGTCCATCGATCCGTCAGAAACACATTTATTTTATCCCGGAGGCGCTCGGAGCATCGGATTCAACGACAACGACGAATAAAAATGTTTTTAGTAGTTTATGTATGCTAGAACTACTCAGTATAATATATGATCACATAAATATTATAATGTAAGGATGTTATTTAAAAAAAAATATGACAGTTTAATAACTCCTTGAGAAGGAGTGTGAACACTCGAAACGCGTTGGGAATAAAATACACGAGAATGTGTGACTGAATTGAAGAAATTATTTTTCTGATCTATTATAGCTTATAGGTAGATAGATTGATAGATAGGTAATTGTATTTTAACGTTCTAGCAACAACAATTTTTGTTTGATCGTTACCATACTCGGTATTATAACCAATTGTAAAATTAAGGATCTTGAATTTTAACCAAGATATTTTATCATGACAAGCATTCACTTCTTCTATGTTTTTCAACAAGATTACGTTCCTTAATCCAGCTTTACTTTTTTCTTATAAAGACACACACACACACACACACACACACACACACACACACACACACACGCACGCACGCACATACATATATATTATTATAAAATTCAATCAGGACTTTTATTTTCAAAGCTTGTGGAAGTAGTTGACTCAAAAAATCAGTCAATTAATTTTCTAAAAATGTACCTATCAAAATACTCACTCAATTCACAAAATGCAGGAAAGATTAAACATTCCTAAATCATAATAATAAATATTTCTTTATGTATTATATAAAGCTCCGCAAGGATGGCGACTTGGCTTTTATAAAAATGGAACACAATATAATATAAAGAACAAAAATAATGGAACGGGATACAAAACACTAAAAGAAACAAGGAACACGAACAAAAGTTAAAACAAAAAAGAGTGTTAAATAAATAATTTGGATTTTTTTTTTTTAGTTTTTAGCCTTCATTAAGCCCTCCCTGACTCCAATTCATGTCATATTAACAATTAGTTGTTATACAATGAAACACTTTATTCGTCAATTAAATACCAAATAGGGTTTTCATTGAACTGTTTACTGAGCGAGATTCCTGAAAAACTGTTGTCAGATGTGGTCATTAATTAAAACCTTTAGGTCTTCTCTCGAAAACGTTTATTTTATCTTTACCATAGTCGGCATTAAACAGTTTCATTAAACACTAAAGTATATAGTCGTTAATTATTGAAATCGGACCAAGAATAAGAGGAAGAGATTCGTAAAATCAAAATATATCTGTTATTAGGAGTCGTGTCGAAAAACGTTAAAATATAACAATCTTGTTGAACTAATGCTCTAAAATTGTTCTACATATTTTTTTGTTGCTCAAATAAAACTTATCCATAGTAGGAGTTCATACTTTGCTATTTTCAGCCTTCAGTAAACCCCTACGGGCAATCGGAGTTGTTAATAAAAGATCAATAGTTTGTGGTAACAGCGTAACATGTGGGAAATCTGCTATGTTACCCGTGCACAACATGCGTAAATCCCAAAACTACTTTCATTATTAGTACAACAGAAAATTTATATCTTCTTAAATACACAAATTTTAAAAAGAAAATATACCTTGAAAAACCATAAATAAATAAAAGAATACCTAGCCATATACAAATAGAACAATAAATGAGACAACAAAAGAACTATGAAATTTCCGACAGGCTAATTATATCTGATTAATTTGTGTATAGGATTTTCCAACTTTCTTTATCTATGCCTTTGGAAAACCGCATAAAAGTTTTTCTCTCTCAAAGTCCTTTCATTCCTTCTTAGAAAGTTTTGGAATACTTTCTTAACAAGCAGCAACTTAATTAAATCTTCCCCTCAGAAACGAAATTGATTTGCTTATCTTAAGAAACTGATCTCTCTGACAAGAACTTTTCAAAACCGAATCGAGTTCCGAGTTATCCTAAATAAATAATTATATGTTCTAAATGTTAGACACTGGAATAGCATACACTGTATGTATATCAAAAAATGGATTGAGAGAAATTACGCTCAATGGTAAAATGTGTTTTTTTTTAATACCAACTAGGCAAATAATACATATTAAATTGAATAACCAACAAGAATAAATGAGGTTGAGACAAAAAATATCTATATTTTCCGGTAGGGAGAAATGTAAAAAAATAAATCATTTTAAATAAAAGACAAATATAATTTTTTTTAAAAATAATAATTTCGAGTAATCGGAAAAATGAGCATCTTTCACTAGTATATAAATTTTTCTTCCATGTAGTCAAAATAAGAAATCGTGGAACATTAAAATGTCGCCACAGAAGTAGAAATAAATGGAAAACTTTAATTATTTAAAAATGAAGAAATAATCAGTAAAATAAGTATTGAAATAAAATAAAATATTGCACATATTTTTATTTGTTCCTTAATAAATATAGCATTACACATTAATATCTTTAATTGTGTTTAAACAGAAATAAAAGAAATTTGTAAAGTTTGAATTGTTTTTTACATATGTTTAAGGCTTTAAATATCAATGGAATCAGCTGATTCATATACCGAAATAAAGATGAATGTCTGATTTAATTTGAAAATTTCACAAGTGAACTATGTTTTTCAATTAGATTAGATTTTATTTACAATTGCTTACAGGATTATCCCTGTGCAATTGGGGCTCACATTATATAATTGTGTTAATCTATGTTAATTGTTTAATGATAAAATTAATAATTAAATATAATTAATAACAAGTTTTTGAATTATAAAAAAGTCCGTCACGCAGAGGCTGCGTAAACTAAGCAGATTTCCGTCGGGTAGTTTAGTAATAGATAAATATACATACTGCTAACAGAACAACACCGTGAATAAATACAAACGGAAAAAAGAAATGTTTCATCCAATTCTAATAACCTGCCGACAGGAAGCGTTAGGTTAGAAATGTAAACAAACGGGTCGGCCCGGCTCACACCGGAAAGAAAAACAATTACTGAAATATATCAGAATATAACACATTATTTTATTGAGAACTATTTACTATATTTAGTACTGTAATTAATAATGAGTCAGAATAATTGTTATCTCAATCAATAAAATTTTAGCAGTCCAAAACTTTAAGATGGGGGGGGGGGTCACCAGGGCATATTTGCATGTATCTCGTATAATAAAGGTCTCTTGAATACAATTTTTGGTATTTAAACTTCCAATAATGTGATTTATTATGTAGCAGAGTATTGTTTACGTAACATGAGTAGAAGTGGCGGTTTGCTGAAAACTGAAAAATGCAAATATCTCGGTTAATATTCAAGATAGAGAATAAACGTATAGAACAATATTTATAGTAAATTTAATTTGCAATAAAATTTGTTATATACACTTTTTCGATCTGATGCATAATAACGGAGATATTTGGAATTTTCGAAAATTCCCCCCTTTAAACCCCCCCTCCCTCTTGTCCGATTTCAGCCATTAACGAACTTGATCTGTCTTTTTACATAAAACGGTTAAATATCGAGTTTCGTAACGATTAAACGAAAATTGCGACCGCTAGAGCGGTAACAGACAAATATATATATATATATATATATATATATATATATATATATATATATATATAGATAGATATATATATACAGTTTTGAACGGACCTCATTTTCGTCATCTACTAGGTAGGATCGATGGACATTTGAAGAATAATTTCGAAAATTCCCTCATGAGTACAACCTCAATAGCTGATTTCCCTTAAGGGAAATCTGATAAAAATATACTTTCTTGGCTAAACGTTCTTTTTCAATAGGCTTTGTTTAATATTGAAGTAGCCAAACTTTTTGACTCTTTGCCAACCGACATATATAAGCAGGCAAACAAACAACAAGCTACTTGGTCTTTATCTACTGGCGTATCATACCATTTATCGTTGTGAACATCCACATCAAGGAGCGGACATGAAGAAAGTGAAACCTAATTGAGCCAATAAATGGCAAGATTTACTGTAACTGATAACCCTGAGAGTACAAGACTGAAAGGGGTAATCTAGAAACAGGTCAGATAAACCGAGCAATTCAGCCAACTGTAATTCTCTGTCGAGAAATGCCCGAAGTATTTTATCAAGACATGCATTCCCTTCTTCTACTTCTTTTAACAGGATTACATTTCTCAATTCAGGTTTGCTTTGTTCTTATAAACATATATATATATATATATATATATATATATATATAAAATTGTAACCTCTGTCTGTACATTGATTTTTTTTGCGAAATTTCACGATAACTTTTCGTTTCACATGTCATAGACACCATAACTGCTTTTTGTTTCTTTGGTGTCTGTTTGTTTGTTTGTTTGTTTATTTGTTTGTTTGTTTATTTGTTTGTTTGTTTGTTTGTTACCTTTTCACGCATAAACGGCTGAACCGATTTTTATAAAACTTGGTATGTATATTACTACTAGCCCAACTTAGACTTTAGGCTATATTAATATTCTCTAACACGAACAGGAGTGGGGGTTGTAAGGGAGGCCTGAAATTAAAAATAGCGATATTTCGTTTCCTATTGCTTTTTCAGCAAATATTTACATAACAAAAGTTGTTTATTTTGTAATTTAGAGTAACTGTTGTTATATGCACTTTTGCCGTATACGGAAGTATAAATGAGTTATACGCTAAAAACTATAGCGGGAGTCCACAATTTTATTTGGCACAAAAGACTCAACCGAACTAAACCAAACTCGCTATGTGAATTAATACTAACGATTTCCTTATAATAAGCCATACTAACATTTCTAGGGACGCGCAGGAGTGGGGGTTATAAGGGAGGCCTGAAATTAAAAATAGCGATATTTCGTTTCCTACTCCTTTTTCAGCAAATATGCACATAACAAAAGTTGTTTATTTTGTTATTTAGAGTAACTTTTGTTATATGCACTTTTGCCGTATACGGAAGCGTAAATGAGTTATACGCTATAAGCTATAGCGGGAGTCCACAATTTTATTTGGCACTAAAGACTCAACCGAATAAAACCAAACTCAGTATGTGAATTAGTACTAACGCCTTCATTATAATAAGCTATACTAGCATTTCTAGGGACGGGCAGGAGTGGGGGTTATAAGGGAGGCCTGAAATTAATAATAATGATTTCCTATTGGGGTTTCGGCAAATATGCACATAACAAAAGTTGTTTATTTTGTTATTTAGAGAAATATGCTCAAAAATTCTTTTCAATATGAACTATCAGGTACCTCACCTGGAAAAATTAATTCAAATTATAATATTTTGTCCTTAATAACTTAAATCTATGCATAATGCACAGGAAACGGGAAATATGACAATATTGAGGACAGTGAAGTCTTACATAAAAAATTAATTTTATTATTGTCAAATCCACAGAAACGACGGGTATTAACCCTAAACACTGGGAAGGGTAAATGTCAAAATATTGTGCAAAGTAAAGCCTTGCCAAAAAAAAAAAAATTCAAATATATGTCAATATTTTCTCCTTAATAATTCAAATCTATGCATAATGCACAGGCGACGGGAAATATAACAATATGGAGGACAGTGAAGTCTTACATGAAATATTAATTTTATTATTAACAAATCCATAGGAACGACAGGTATAATAAACTCTAAACACTGGGACGGGGAAATGTCAAAATATTGTGCAAAGTAAAGCCTTGCCAAAAAAAAAAAAATACCATCACCATTCAGCCTCAAATGAATTCCCGGGCGAAGCCGGGTATCTGAGCTAGTATATATATATATATATATATATATATATATATATATATATATATATATAATGTAATAATGACTTTTATATTCAACACTTAGAGAAGCACTGTAGAAATAAAATTAGTCAAATTAATAATAAAAAAATATCCTCTCATAATAGCCACAAATTCCCAAAATGCAAGAAAACTTAAACATTCCTAAATCATATTAATAAATAAACAGGAAGACTCCGAATAGGGCACACACGATTTATGCATGCTTATCTCATGACAAAAGATCAACTCCCAATTTGTGGGAAGTGTAACACAAACTTGACTATCTTCCACATATTAATGGAATGTCATACGTATGACCTTCAATTAATATACGTATACATCCTGTATACGTAGACAGATATTCGAAACGAATGCAATATTCCCAGTGATATAGAAGTGGCCCTTGGAGATGACACCAAAGATTTAATTATGAATGTTTTACAAATAAATTTAAATTACAAGTTTTTTTGTATCTTCATTTATATTTTTAAAATGGTAATATGGATGACGATACCAAAACGTGAGTTATAGATATTACAGGGAGATGATAACCTTGTAGTGTTTTACCCTAAAACCCTACGAAACAAAAAAAAAATTCATATTACACTTTAACCATAGAGGCAATCTCACTAAAATGCAACATCCAATAAATTACAAAAAATAAAGGATTGATCAAATATGAATATGTATATGCGAGTTCGATTCCCTCCTTGGCAATAGGAATTTATTTATTAAATTATTAAACTCATTAAAGCGTTGGTCTTAATTTCGCGTGGTAGACCTAGAGTGGCGGTTTCGATTCCCGCCCTGGGCAGCAGAAATTTATTTAGTGACGGACTTATTAAATACACCCTGGCTAGAAAAAGGTAGTTTCCCCGCACCAATTAGTCTTAGTAGCATCAGTTGGACTTTAATAAATTATAATTAATTTTCAATTACGGATGAAATTACGGATATAATAATGATATTTAAATAATAAATAATGTTATTTATTAAAGTGCTCATGCTATGGCTAATCGAGAGATATCTTCTTCAGCTTATTTTAGAAAGGTTAATCTTAATGAATTATTTTGCTAACCAGTGTGAGTGGGCTTAAGAATTAATTTTATTTGGTCAGTTTGTCACCATGAGAGAAGCAAATCGAGACTAAAAGTTCATCCAAAGTATTGATTACGCCTTAACACTCATGGCTTCCACTACATAAATAAACAAACTGAACCCCATTACGATAGCAATAAACTAATAGTATCACAATAAATATAAATATATATTCAATGTTAATTTAGGCTAACTGGATTAATGATTTCAATTACAGTAATATGGTTTGATATTTTATTTAGTCTGACTGAATTAACTTGGAATATCATCTATGTACAGACAAGGGGTACTTTAGATGTTATGTTACTTCTATTTTTTTTAAATTAGTAAATTAGTCTTAGTTGATAATAGAACTTTTTTTTTTGTATTGGCTCAGTTCTGTTTCAGTGTTCTGAGTATGTGTCTTGGTAGCCCGACAGCTCTAAGACAAAGAATAAATTATAGCATAGAATACATTTATCATTTCATAACTAGATGAGCCGGGACAAAATTTAATAAGGTTACGAAATGATGACATTGAATCTTCACTTTAATGAAAATGATGTTGAAGGTTTAGAAACTACGAAAGAGGTACGGTTGTAAGCGTGTAAATTTTAGTGTTTTTTTTTCTTTTTCAGCAAGCTGAAAATTCATTCAGTAAATCCTAAAGAAACGGAAGACAATTTCCCAAAGCAGTGGTTTAAAACCGCTGCTGAAACTCCAATAAAGATGTATTAAAAATGTCGCCAAATTGTTTCATAATTGCTTGAAAACCAGGCATGAGCCCGGCGAGATAGGCCGTCAACCAACCTGATCCATTATCCAATTAAGGTGTCATTTTGCCGTTACCTTAATAAGCTCAGAACGTAATTTCGGAAGTGAAGTAGACCTCTGGATTCCTTTAATTATCGGCATATTTGAAACATTCCCTCCTAATTATATATTTTGAATATCCTCAAGGATTTTTAGCTCTATGAATTTACACACTATTTTAGGTGATAATGCAAAAAATTCTTCACACACAAAGAATTTTGAGCCATAACACCCCAAATCACATTATCACAGTATATATACCAATGATTACATATTTATTTCGGACAGGCTTACAATTAATAGCATTCCTAAGATACATTTATCCCCATTAATTAATGTATTGCATTTCGTTCTTGTCAACAAAAAATAAAAAAAAATTATTCTAGCTGTTTTCATACATTTTTTACATGTCTACGAGTTCCTAAAATTTCTATATAAATTATTTTAACTGACCATATATAATCGCTCTAATGGTATTTTCTAATGACTAACAATAATAGTCTCTAATTTTGGTTTCCCCTGATTAAAATGTAAATGTTTAAATAAAATCCATCCATTTATTTTAAATCCTATAATACTAATTGATAAATAAAACTGTGGGGTTGACTGATATTCTATTGAAATTAATAGGGTAAAAATACTTTTCAGATAATTCAGAGACCAATGGCAGAAAAACAGAAATTCCTGTCTTTCTTTCCTCCCGTTTGTTATTCAATTACACAAAGCGTCACAAAGGATTGCGATAGTATGTTTTTGAGTCAACATAGGCCAAAAGAGAATTTGAATTTTCATCTGAGTGTAGTGGTGTATTTAAAAATTCTAAAAAGTGGATATATTTACGAATTTCAAACTTCATATTTCCGGTCCTGAAATGTAATTTATTCATGTTCCATGAGAATGGCTTAATAGAATTGTGATTTTTTTTAGATCAGTATTATGGGAATAGTTATTATCAGAACACGAGTCAAATCTCAACTCATCGAGTAGACCATGTTGATAAACAAACAACAATATACACAATGATCAAGAAGGAAAACCACAATATGTTGAATAATTTACATTCATATACACCTAACAATCACTTTCTGCGTAAGCATACATTACACATATGAAACTAGCCCATTTTTGATGTGTATAGTACTCAAGTCAACTATGCATATTTTACGTAAGAAAGGAACAAAAGGATGGAAAAGCGACCGACAGACCAGTTATAAAAGCTGCATTTGAGTTTATCTAAAAACGATGGAAGTTTTCTTTTTTTTTTTTGTTATATCTCCTTAAACTGAACCTATTTCCTGTGATTCTCCCTTCTTGCCCCATACTTCGTGATTCTATAGCCCCCTCAACGAAGAAAAATATAAAATTATCTCTTATCTCATCGATTTAAATAGATATTATTTCCTCAAAATTTATTGAGATTAGGAAATTTCACTTATTCGTTGAGAATAAGGTACCCATTCTCGAAGACGTCCTATTTAATCACCCATTTATGCAGAATATTAATTTTTCCATTTATTCAGTAGGTTAACTTCTTGCCCGAATTACATTGTGATTTTCCGAAGTGCTGATTCTAAGAGAACCATACTATTTAAACCTTTCCATCTGAAAAAATATGAGATTTTCTTTAAACTCGTGCCCAGCTTAATATGACCTTTGACTTAGTATTAGTTCAACACTCCATGACAGGCCAAGGCCTGCGACTTGGCACGGCCTGTTGACATTACCGAGGATAAATGATTTATTGTCACTAGTATCAGACAAGGATTTCTAATTAGTATTGTGATGATAAGGATATTTTTGGAGTAATAAATGCTGGTTTATGGTTTAATCTAACCATGGCAACCTTATCCCTCAACGGAATTCTATTCAGGAGGTTGTCAATAATAATTTCTTCAAAAGGCTTGACTAAATTACGTCAGATGACTTATTTATTTAAAAAAGAACGGGGTCTTGATCTCTAGATAATGATCTTATTCACTAGTAAGATTCAAATTTTAAGAAGAGGATTTTAGTTCTATTAAAAAATGAAACTTATGTCTGGCTTCTTGCAATTATCGGAGAATCTATGCTGAACGTATAATCCTCGCTCCTTATAATATGTTTTCTGAATAATAATAAAAGTTTCGACAAAAGCCCTGGAAAGAAATATATTGTTATACATGATTGAAGCAGGCAGGGGAAATAATCCAGGCCCACATCTTCCCTATCAGCCCACATCCAAGGGATGAAGGAAAAAAAAACGAGACACATTTTATGGTTTCCTTTCAGAAGGCTTTCCAGGAAAATCCGGGCTTACCCCTTCAGAAGCAACATGGAGGATAAAACTGTATTAAAGACGTTAATCCTTTCCAAAATTTACGAGCCTCATTATTCTTTGATGGAAGGCAAAATCAACTATATTTTGGCCGATGGTAAGATCTTTTTTTATAATTGGGGTTTAGCATGACTAACAGCGATTTTTAATGTGTAATTTGTATTCAAATATCCATGAATAGCCTATGTCTCAAGTTTAGAGACATTAGAAAAATAAATAAAAACTAACATCTTTATATGAAAGCCGGTAATGGAAATTTGAACGCTGTTCAGATTAAATGAATCATTTGAGTCACGACAGTACAAGATGAATTATGATGGTCTTAGGTAAGAAGGACAGATGAGTTATAAAGGATTCCGAACATAACTCTATACTTTGAAGTCAGGCGCCAACAGAATTAAGCAGTCCTTTAAATACAATACTTCCTTAATCTTGACTCGAAAATGATCGACTTAACACTAACTAGCCCAATTGAAGTGCACACATTAAAACTGCTTTCAAGGTAAAATGGCGGAAGGTCAGTGGATGAATAACCAAATGAAATATCATCCATTTATCTATTTCTGACTCTAAAAGTTTCACGTTTTTTATGGCGTCCCTTCAGGAGTTGTACATATCTTATAAGATGATTCGACCTTACCACTGAGGCGGTCATAACAAGAGTCTTAACGTGCCGCCATCCCTTAAACGAAGATAGGATAGAGGTCATATTTCGATGGTCTTAAACTAAAGTGTTCCATCCTTAATTTTACTAAAGTTCAACTAGGAATCAAAATTAATTTTATAAGTTACCTAAATTAAATAATATATTTTAAATTATTTTTGTACACCCTTCTATTATTCCACATAACATTTAGATCCTGTTAATGGGATTTTACCTGTTTTCCATGTTATTAATATCATTAAAAAACTCCCTCCCAACAAGGCACCAGGTTATGACCTAATTACCTCTCGTATCCTCAACAACCTCCCGAAAAGAGCTGTCCTTTTTCTCACTTACATCTATAATGCTGTCCTCAGAACAACCCATTTCCCTCTACTCTGGAAATTCTCCGTCATCCATATGATCCCTAAACCTAAAAAACCGACACAACTCCCTTCTTCTTATCGTCCCATCGCTCTTCTTCCCATAATGGGAAAAATCCTTGAAAAACTCATCCTTAAACGCCTGTATCCCCTCCTCGACCCCATACTTCCTCCCCATCAATTTGGTTTCCGCCATTCCCATTCCACAGTCCAGCAATGCCACAGAATAGTAGATTTTATCGCCTCCTCATTCGAAAACAAGAAGTACTGCAGTGGAGTCTTCCTTGACATAGCACAAGCTTTTGATAAGGTGTGGCACCAAGGTTTATTGTCCAAGCTAAAAACTACACTCCCTTTCACATACTACCTCATCCTCAAATCATATCTCTCCGACAGACATTTCCAAGTTTCATTTGGTTCCTCAGTCTCATCCTTATTCCCCCAGCTGGCAGGTGTACCACAGGGGGGTATCCTAAGTCCTTTCCTATTCCTTGCCTATACTGCTGACATCCCATCACATCCCGAAACTTCCCTTCTCACGTATGCAGATGACACTGCAATCTTAACTTCCAACTCAGATCCAAATATAGCTTCCGCATCTTTGCAAGAGCACCTAGATCTGCTAGAATCCTGGCTGACTAAATGGAGGATCAAGGTCAACAGCAGCAAATCAAGCCATGTAACATTTACCCTCCGACGTTCCATTTGCCCTCCAGTTACACTTAATAGCGCACTAATTCCCCAAAAATCACAACTTAGGTACCTAGGACTCACATTAGACAAACGACTAACTTGGAAACCTCACATCACATTAAAAAGACAAGAAGTGAATAGACGGTACAGACTTCTACTAAGACTACTTGACAACAGATCTAAACTATCACTACACAACAAACGACTGATTTATACAACAGTACTTAGACCAGTATGGACATACGGACTTGAACTTTGGGGTTCCACTAAACCTTCAAATTCCTACAAAATCCAAACCCTCCAATCCAGAATACTCCGCAAAATTACAGATTCCCCATTTTACGTATCCAACTTAACTCTCCATAACGACCTCAACATTCCTTTTGTCAATGCCCTCACAAAATCCCGATATCAGAAATTCCACTCTCTCCTTCCCGCACATCCTAATCCTCTAGTTAAATCACTTTCATCTACCCATATTCCAGAAAACCCAAGACGACGACTGAAGCGTAAGTGGCCAAGAGATCTCCTTGTGTAGTGCCCAGAATAACCCCAAGTAGTACAAGCCAATGTTCCCTCCAATGTGGGTATTGTCAATGGACAATTTCCCACCTCAAGTGAATAATCAAGACAATTGTTATATGATTCACACTATTTGCTTGTAATATTTTTAAATGTTGTTGCAAATAAAAGAATAAATATTTAAGAAAAAAAAAACCTGTTTTCCAATGTCTATATCGGCTTAAGTGCCCTAAAAGGGCAACTGAATCAATCGAAGGGGCTGCGTAAACTAAGCAGATTTCCCGCGAGAAGTTTGACAATAGATAAATCTACATACCGGTAACACATTGCTACCGTGAATATCAAGTGAATAAATACAAAAGATGATAAGAAACCTCCCGACGGAAAGCAGCTGAAATGTAAACAAACAGTTCTGCCAACTTCTTACCGGAAAGAAAAACAATTACTGTGATATATCTGAATATAACGTATTAATATGATTGAAAATTATTTACTATAACTAGTATTGTAATTTATAATGAATCAGAATAATTTTTAACTCAATCGATCAAATTTAAGAAGTCCAAAAACTTAGGAAGAGGGGGGGAACCAGAACATATTTGCATGTATCGAGATACGAGTATACCTAATAAATGTTTCTTGAAAACAATATTTGGTATTTAAGCTTCGAATGATGTGTTTTATTACATAGCCGAGTATTGCATATATAACATTAGTAGAAGTAGGGGTTTTCTGAAGCCTGAAAACTGAAAAATGCAAATATCTCGGTTAATATTCAAGATAAGGAATAAATGCATGTAACAATATTAATAGTGCATTAAATTTACTATTTGATTCACTCTATACATTTTTTCGATCCGACTTATGGTAACGGAGATATTTTGAAGTTTCAAAATTCTCCCCCTCAAAACCCCCCCACCCCTCCCATTGGTCCGATTTCAGCCGTTAACGAACTTGAACTTTCTTTGTGCATAAAACGACTGAATATGGAGTTTGGTAACGATTAAACAATAATTGTGACCGCTAGAGTTGTAACATATATATATATATATGTACACACATTTTTGTACGGACCTCATTTTCGTCATCTCCTAGATAGGATCGATGGACATATGAAAAAAAAAAACAACCGAAAATCGCGTCATGAGTAGGACCTCAATAGCTGATTTCGCTTAAGGAAAATCTGCTAAAATGAACAGAATGGTATGTATGGATAATGTTTAAATGCTGGAAAAAGCACTTTAAACGTCTGAAACGATAACTGGGATGTGTGATTTCGCAAGAGTTGAAAATATTAGCGTTACTCTTTCACGTAATAGTAGGGTCATCAAGTGACCTTCTATGACACTGGAAGTAATTAAGAAAATTACATTTCCCAGAAGGAAATTAAATTAAGTGAGTAATAACTAACTTCAACATTTACGGTTTATAATTCCCGATAAGAGCAAGGCCCTCCTAACTTCTTCGTTAAGGTAACGAGAGAGAGAGAAGTTTATGAAGCAGAGGAGAGTTGCTTGCCTTTGAAACTTCCAGAGAAATTCTTTAATTAAAGGACCCTTAAAGCTGGAGGGAAGTATGTGTTTATTATTCATTATACATTCCGCCTGGATCGTATAGAATGTGGGCGCCTTTGAGGTTCAGCTGAGTGTTGGCCAAACTTGAGTAATTTTTGGCTACCCTACTTGAAATTTATATTTTCACTTTTCTTTGGACGACAAGAAGTATCAGTTTTCCTTTTTAATTACATCTTTATTTTACTTTATGGAACAAGAAGCTTTAGACATTTTTTTAATACAAAATATTATTATTTTCGTACTTTTTTTTTCGTTTATTTCACCTGTTTCGGGGGAAATTAATTAGTGATTACAATAACGATCTTCTATGTAATTTCATAGTTATAGGTAAAATAAATGGTTTTTTTTACAATTCTGTGCCATGTATTAAACAAGTAGGATAGCTCATTGGACTTAACGTAATTTTTTGCGTAAAATACATAAATCATCCTAATTAGATATTTAGGTGCTAAGAAGCGCTTTACACCAGAAAGTGTTCACACCAGAGATGTTTTTATTGCTGACCTTCGCCATGAAAAGTTTGAAAAATCATAAAAGGGAAACAATTATTCCTTCTCATACTGCAATTGACGACTGCATGCGCGTACATACGTACATTTGCTTTCTGTATCAATAAAATGCATTATCATTTTTTTTTCTAAAATTAACGTCCAAATTGTGTTACTAAGGCTAATTTGGACCCGTTATCTACATGCTATCACCCTTTTATAGCCATGGTTGGAATAAGGATTTTATTTAATAAGTTCTTCATTAAATAAATTCCCCAGGCGGGAATAGAACTCGCCACTCTAGGTTTCCGTGTGATATTAAAGCCAACGTTTGACTCACTTGCTAACCTGAGCCTCTATTTTTCTTTTTTAAATATGAAAACATTTAGATATTATATCAAGACACAATTATTTATTTTTGCTCAGTTTTACATAAAATCAATTTCTCGGTTCCAAATATTAAAAATCCTGTGATATTATTTTTGAACTCATGAATGGCTGAACTTGATTACCGGCAATGCATTAATTTAAACTACGGTATTATTGTTAAAATTAATATTTAATACAAATATGTCAATAATAAATTGAATAATGAATTGGCTCAGTAATTGACATTAATTTTAATTAACGCCTAGCATTTGGTGCTGATTACTGTGCAATGCTCAGTTCACATGTCGTCCATTTTATAATCTGGCAGAGTAGATAGTGATATTCCGTAATTGTTCCACAATTACCTATAAGCACACCGAATGAAAAAAAAATAAAGCAAAAAAGTGGAAGGGCCTCCCACTCGTTGCATTTTGAGGGAGTGCTTATAGATATGCTTGATACCAGTCTGAACTCTGCCGATGCACTAAAAAATAAATTGTGATGTGCCACAAAAAAGTTTTGTTTTGATTAACCTGATTTATCACCGTCCCCACCAGCTGAAAATAAAAATGCTTAATAATATTGTTTTAGTATCAGTGTTGTAGGATATTCCAGTGTAAAGAAAGAAGGGTTTACCTTGGACGTCCACCTTTAAAACAGAAATGACGAATCAAAATGGCTTCAGTAAAAATATAATAAAATCATTTTTGTGCTATCAGTACATAAGACAAAAATACTTTCAAAAAAAATTATTCAAAATGGCCCAGCATCTAATGACCACGCATATGCACTAAAGGCTGTTCAAAATGGATATAGTTTTGATCAGAAGTTTCTTCAACTCGTTTATTGACCCAAGATTTGTTCAGTTTGAAATATTTGGTCCAGCAGCAATCAACTCGTGAACTTCCCGCATCCAAATTACCTCAAATTGTTTTCTGAACTAACCCAATTTTCTGATTCATGCTTAATAAAAAAAATAATTAAAATAATGGTCCTTTGAAGCTAAATATTCTGCTGGAACCGACTATCTTCAACCATTTTCCTTCATCATTAATCATCCTTCAAATTTCAATGTCTCAATGGAAGAGTTTTTTTTTTTTTTTTTATAATCAGAGACAACAAATGATTCATTCTTTTTTTCCCACCTCCTCCCATCCCCCTCTCACTCTCTCTCTCTCTCTCTCTCTCTATTATGGTTTTAATGAACTTCATTAAGGGAATGTGGAAGAATATGAAAACTTCAACAAAAGTGTCTCATAAAATCATTTTTTAATGTTTTCGTAATTAGTCACAAATGTAGACTACCAAATGTAGAAATACCAATGATTAAGTATCATCATTCGTATTTCTTACTTAATTTGAGACTCAATTTATTTATTTCTCTCTACTCTTCATGGACTTCGCTTTTAATATTATTCCTCTACGCAGGTGGTGCGTAAACTAAGCAGATCTTACACTTATAAAATTGATGCTCTAATGGTTTTGTTTTAAAATCCATTATCTGTTTCTTTCTTAGTATGAATCTTACATAAATAAGAGATGAGATTTAATTTAGACTGTAGTGGTAATAAATATATGCGACTCTTATGAAAAATGCTGGACAAAAATAAAACCTAATATCGCGTTGTTTTAATTATTTTTTTATTGAACTACAATGACATGTATGGTTATTGTAAGATGACATAGAAATTTATTCTTCTACAATATGCAGAGATCAATTTTCAATTAAGAGAATTTTCGTCAACTAGTAGGTAGGATAGGTGGAAATTATAACTTCCAAGTTGAAGTAAGTAGTCAATAGGTAATGGTCTACATTTGTGGTGGATTAAGACTAATTACGAAAACATTAAAAAAATGATTTTATGAGACACTTTTGTTGAAGTTTTCATATTCTTCCACATTCCCTTAATGAAGTTCATTAAAACCATAATAGAGAGAGAGAGAGAGAGAGAGAGAGAGAGAGAGAGAGATAGCGAGCCAGAGCGCGCGGGGGCTGGGAGGAGGTGGGAAAAAAAGAATGAGTCATTTGTTGTCTCTGATTATAAAAAAAATACGAATGAGGTTACTTAATCATTCGTATTTCTTACTTAATTTGAGACTCAATTTATTTATTTTTGCTTGAGCCCTCGTATAAATATGTTTTTGAGAAGGCCAATAATGATAAATAAAATTATGAATATCCCAGAAAAATTAATAGTAAAGATCCATTCTTCACCTTCGCAAGGAAATCAATTTAAACTCGCCAGGACTTCAAATTTCTGGACGAATATAGACTATAATACAAATAACTAATAATGAAGACTAACTCATGATTTAATAAACCATTAATATATTTCTAAGTACAATGCTAAAGTTCGTGATGATGTCAGGGGGGTACTTTTATGATTTTACTTCCACTAAGTTTCTATTGTTATCAACAACGATTTTGAACTGAAATGCTAAACAATACCTTTACTATTAAGCGAAAAAAAAAACAGCAGTCAGGGGACTGCCGGTAGAAGTGAAAACTCCTTTAGCTTTGATCGCTCAATTTTGGCATTGCTGAGAAATTTTTTTTACGAAGTCTTATTTTAAAAATATTTTTAGTTATTTATCAATAAGTAACAGTTATGTTCTATTTTACATGAAAAAATGAAATGACAAAAATAATAGTTATAAAAAAAAATAATGTACCACGAATTGTTTTATTTATCAATATAAAATACTATACATAATTATTTCAGTTATTTTACATAAAAGAAAAAAATTACATTTCAGAATTATTACAAATGCTTTACAAAAATAAGTTAAGTACACTCAGAAAAATCAATTTCTATCCATAATTTCAACAACTCTTGCACCATCATCACTGCCAGCATCATCACCAATTTCTAAAACTGATACAATCGGTATATGGTAGCTAAAGTAGGATACAAACAGTTTTGATTGGAACTTATTTAAATATCGGAATTTATTTAAATATTCGAATTTATTTAAACTTCGGATTAAAATATCTATGAAAGTAAAAATGGTAGATATATAGTATCAGTGAACGAAATGATGCTGGTTTAGTCCTCTTTAAAATGGTATGCGAACGAAAACTCTAGCTAATTTGGTTCAGGAGTTATGAAGAAAAGAAGCTCCTTTAGCTTTGAGTTGAGTACTAGCGGTGGCGGTGGCGTGTCGCGATTTCATACTTTTTTCCTCTCCCGCAAATGCTTCCTTACGGGGTGCACAACGTGCCTAAAGAAGTTTTCACTTCAAAAACATTTTATGCAAGAACCCCTACAAATGGTATACAAGACTCAATGCTATTCAAAACATTCACTTCACAAGTGTACTCAGCCATTTTTGCTTACTTTATAATAAAAGTTAACGGAATATTAAGTTGTGCGACATTGACAATCGCCTTTACTCCAGATTTCAATGTTTTATTTTTTTTGAAGTTATTAAGGAAAGTCTTGGTTCATATCTCTGACATATATTCATTGCAAATCAAAATACATGGGTTGCCGCAAGTCTGCAAATTACCAAATAGCAACTATCCAATGAATGCTCAATATGTCCACAAAGTTTCAGCTTTATCCAGGCTTTAGTACTATTGTAGTAAAAGTAAAAGAACTTGCTAGACATGGAATTGGGAATATTTCGAAAATATGTATCATTTATTTGTATATTGTACTTTATATACCCTATAGTGTAACTCACAGTAAAATTGGGCCCTCCAGTACTTCCAACATTGCAATGCTTAACTTTTCCGAGATAGTTCCATTGAAAAGTGGTGCAGTCAGTCTAGTGCTTCCCTCCGCTAACAACGGTACATACGTTTAACTCTGGCTTTTTCAGGAACTTACCTTGTATCAGCTTTCTTACATTTGAGATGTCCTGATGAATTGGGAACGCAACACGCCACTTAGGACATTTGTTAGGTAGAATATATACTATTTGGGACTTGTTTGCTGGACAAAATAACTAGTTCTCTTACCTCGCGGAAGTGATAAGAGGCAGAGTTACTTCCCTAAAGTCGAGTAACAGAATACAGACTTCGTATTTATCGCGTATCATGCCTCCCACATACATAATTGTATTGAAGATGAAATATATGCTATTATAAATTATTTAAATAATATAATGTTTAAACAGGCACATTTTGTTGGGAGACCAATCAACATCATCTCCAACAATCCCAAATATCTTTATTTCATTTCCAAAGAAAGCCAAGTAACTGATTTTATGAAAGCACCCAACAGCAAAAACGGACATAAATGAACAGTATTATATGTGTATTTGATGATCATATTGAGGTGTTGATCATTAGTTCTTTATGAATAATTGTGCATATTTTTATTTTTCATGTATTTTATAATTGTGGTTCGTTTACTTTTGTTTTTTTTTCATTAGTATATAGCAGCTCTTATTGATTTTGGACGTGATTAGAATTTTATTAGATATACTTTTGAATGTGGAATGATTATTCTTCGGTTTCATATATTTTTTGACCCTTACATGTTTTGTAGTTGCATTACGTTGCTTTCTATTAATTATTTAATAGTTATTTAATGAAAGTGTATAAAATATATATGGTTTTTTTTATTTATTTTCAAATTAACCTTATAATTAAGAAATATTGTATTAACTAAACTTCTTTGCTAAGGGGAATCCTTTTAAGGAAATAAAGCATCTATCTGTTAGTATCCAGTACTATCGTGGCCATATTACAGACAAAGGTGTAGATTCCTGTAACTCCCAAATTTCAACCCCCAAGACTCGATTTCGGTCGCCAATGAAAATTAAAAATAATAAAGTCTCAATATGTATAATAATTAAGTACTATTTAAAGTCAAGAAATGACTCCATAGTTGATAACCCTCCGTCGGGCGCATGATCTCTCAGATACACAGTTTCTATAAAAAAAAAATTTGCCACTCCTCCTAGCAGAGAGTGGTGGCGTAGTGCTTTGAGTTATGTTCTTTATACGTCTCCCCCTCAAGGTCAGTTGTGTCACTTTGTTCGATGGAGTCGTGTTTCACCTGTCATTCAGTTGTATCTCCTAGATACCACGCGCCCGATCTCGTAAGTTTTTTTGAAATCTGTATTTCATAAATATATAGATCAATTAAGTTTCTCTTTATTAAACGGAATCACATAAACCTATTTTTCTATTATTTTGCTCATAAATGAGCTTTCAAAATAACTTGTACAAGAAAATATTGTACGATGCATTGACTACTGTAGACGTTTACCACCCGAAATAAGGACGAAACTTGAAGAGTACAGAGACTCATTGGACCATACATTGAACTCAAGTACAAAACAGCATAAAAAAAGTCATTCCGCTACAATGAACAAAAGAAAATGATGTGAACCATGCGAAACTAAAAAGAAATGTAGGTTTACTAATTACTCTTGTGATATTTGCAAAACCAAAATTTGTTTACAACATAGTTCCATGCTTTGTCCTAATTGTAATGCAGCTCTGCAAAAAAATAATAATTAAACTGCTATTTTTAAAAGGATTAGTGCATTAAAATTTAGATAATTTTTAATAATTATTATCTAAAAGTGATTTCGTGCTACTTATTTTTGAATGAAGTTATATTTAGATAATTTGTTTATATTGTTCACAAACTGAAATGAATTATGTATGATTAAGACATGTGCATTTAATCAATTTCGTTTGATATTTGTATTTTTTAATTATATTTTAAAAATCATCTTTCACGGCTTCAATAATAATGAATAACCAACTTGATTATTTTATCAACCAAGATTTTTTTTATTATAATACTTATCAATTTTAAAAATTATTTACTTCTTTCAAACAAATACTTCCTCTGTTATGGTTTCTAATCACACAGTGCAAATTTTAGTGCAAAATATATATTAAAAAATTGTATTTCCGTAAAAACGGTTGAGGTTGTATCTCTGAGATACACGCGCCCGAAGACGGAAGATTCTTGACGCGCCCGACCGAGGGTTAAGTACTATTTAAAGTCAATAAATGACTCCATAGTTGATAATATATGGTATTAGTCAAGTGGTATGGAGAACAAGAAGGCAGCCTTGTAGAAGCTCTGATTGGGCTGACCCCACCTGTAGATTTATTGATTTGTGCCTCTGACCTGTTGTGCCCCATCTCGCACTTGTCTCCACTCGACCGTGCCTCTTATTCAGCCTATCCCATCATTCTCTAAACTTCATTTATACCTCCCACATTTCTCAATCAATTTAAACTCTTCCCCCAAGTCAAGCAAGCTCTCCTATATCAATGATGAAATCGATTCAGAGAGCTTTCCATGATGTTTTATTTATACATGTACCTATAAGACCCTAGCCCATCAATAACCAGTAAGTGAATAGGAATAAAAAAAATTCCGTCACTGCGTAAACTAACCAGAATTCCCAAGTGAAGTTTTACAACAGAGAAATTTCACGAGAGCCGACCAGTTAGGGAAACGGCCGAATAGCTTTTGCAGGAAACCCACTACTAGAACCGAACTTAGTGGATCTCATCTCGTCCGTTACGTGCACACACTTAATAAATATCTAAATCAATCAAATTTTAGTAGTCCGAGAACATAAGAAGAGGGGGGCTCACCATAACACATTTTCATTTATCTCGTGTAATAAAGGTCTCTTGAAAACTATTTATGGTATTTAAGCTTCGAATAATGTGGTTTATTACATAAAAGAGTATTGTTTATATAACATGAGTAGAAGTGGGTGTTTTCTGAAAACTGAAACATACAAATATCTCGGTTAATTTTCAAGATAGAGAATAAATGTATAGAACAATATTTATGGAACATTTAATTTACAATAAGATGAGATCTATACACGTTTTCGATCCGACGTATAGTAACGGAGGATATGCCAAATTTTCGAAAATCCCCCCTCTAAACTCCCACCTCCCAATGGTCCGATTTTAGCCATTAATGAACCTATTCACGAAGGACGAACTGTTACGGAAACGGCCGCCAGAGCTCTCGGCGGAAAGTCCCGTACATAGCGGACTCCTGCCGACCACACAAAGAATACAAATGCAAATATCTCGGTTAATATTCAAGATACAGAATAAATGTATAGAACATTATTTATAGTAAATTTATTTGCAATAAGATTGATTCTATAAAAGTTTTCGATCCGACGCATAATAACGGAAATATTTTGAATTTTCAAAAATCCCTCCTCTAAACTCCCCCCTCCAACTTGTCCGATTTCAGGCAACTGACTTGATCTTCCTTTTTACATAAAACGATTAAATCCCGAGTTTGGTAACGATCAAACAAACATTGCACCCGCTAGAGCGTTAACAGACAAATATATATATATATATATATATATATATATATATATATATATATATATATATATATAATTTTGAACGGATCTCATTTTCGTCATCACCTGGGTAGGATCGATGGACATTTGAAGAAATTTTTCGAAACTCGCGCCATGAGTACGACCTCAATGCTAAAAGGACATTTATAAATACTACACACGCACACACATAGAAATCTTTGTTCTTGTTAATCGACGCTCTTTTCGAGCTTCATAGCTTTATTGGGGCAGGATATAACCAGGGAACCTCGCTTTTCTATCCATAGTGGAACTAACTATTTTGTTTAGTATCTATTACGTAATACATTCCTGTTATCGATTAGAATTTCGAACCCGCATTCTACATTTACTTTGATTAAAGACTGGATTTATTTATCCAGAACCCCGTACAACAATATTTCCGTAACACCTAAGTATTATATTCAAACTGGGGCTCAAGATTGCCAATTCGACTTAAAGCTTGTTCGGCTCATATCTAAAACCCATCTAAATTCGTTTCAATTCCAGCAAGGCCATTAATAACCCGTCTGAATCAGTCGTTTCTGCATTTAGAGGTCGCTAATGAAGAACTTTTTGTTTTAATTCAAACTCAGATAGTTGGTTTCATTATAATTCCTTAACCATATGTTTCATCAGTATGATCAATTCACAATTTTCCATATGAAGTGCGTAGGCTGCATTGAAAATGGCTCCAATCGAAAGTTCTCTACCAATAAATTAAGTAGTAAAGACAAACGTTTAAGAACACCGAATGTCCTTTTGACTTTCTTGTGTGCATCATTTATCATTTGTATATTTTTCATAGTTTTGATGGCTTCTTTGCTGCACTGAAATATGTGATTAACGTGTATAACATGCGCTTAGGATATGTGTTTTTTTCGACAATGTGCAAGAACAACCAAAGTAGGAGAGAAAAGCGAAAGAATTATTTTTTGAGAAGAGAAATGAGTGAAATTTGTCTCAATGAAAACTGAAGTTCGAGCAACACATACTCATCAGAAGATATATTACAAAACACGAATTCGAAAAAGTAAGTGGGGATAACTTCGCCATGTAGAAGTTATAAAATTATTCAAATAATAAAATATTTTTTTCCTCTTGCCCGGTAAATTTGATTCATAGTATTAAGCCCATTAAGAGAATGTGGGGCCCCGTATTTGTAGAATTAGTTCTCCAGAGACATTTTTTAATGGCATATACTAAGGGTACCGGATAGTAAAAATTATTTTCCTCAAATTATAATTATAATATTCAAATATGGAATGAGCACTTGCGCAATAATGCATTTATTCCGTAATGGCCATGCAGAGACATTCTCCTATCATAAAAGTTTTATTATAGGCGTATTTAGTTATTTCACATTTATTTATTCCAAGGGGAATTATTCTCTAGTATAGAACATAAAATTGTATCTTAATGTAAAGAGGAAATATAATTTATTATTTGTGATAAAGATAGAAAATCAAGTGTATAAAAGTCTAAATTTAGATAATATGCATTAGAGAAAGTCATTATGAAATAATATAAAAATTTTAAAATAACAGTTAATAATTTTGACTCAGTTAAAAGAAAATAAGTAATAATAATTTATTTATTAAAGATCAAAAAATATCTAATCCAACTCACAGCTCTAGGTTTACCAAGGGCGATAAAGACCAACGCTCCCAAAGACTATTTCAAGATAAAGTAGTTTGATCATTCGGGAAAATGTGTTTCTCTCTTCAAGTAATAACTCTACTGCCCTACTATTCTTAGTATTTTCATTTGAGATGACTTAGTGGTCCGTCGCGAGAGAATGAATTAAGGAACCAAAATTTCTATAACCTACCTTGGTGCAGTCTCATCGACGGCCAAAACGTTATTTGTTGTAATGTGAAATTGTCAAAGGACAATAAATAAACGTCTGAGGGATGTAAAACCTTGCAGATCATCCTATAGGAAAGAGAAGTCCTTCATTCGGGGATTTCGTCAATTCCTTGAGCTCAGGACGTCATTTGCACATCCATTCTCTATTTTTTCTGTAGTAATCACATTTTAATAAGAATTGTAAATTATGCCGAGGACATGAGTAGTAAAGTGATGTAGTAGCATAAAATGAAATTTGAATGAATAGAAATCGGCGTTTACTCAAGGCTTAAAGTGTTAATAAAAATTATTACGTTATTATTCGAGTGAATAAAAAAACATAATGAATTAAAAATGTAATTAGTCAAAAGTATTCCATTTTGGCTTTACCACATACGTCATAACCCCTTCCCCTTCTCCTGATACAATTTCACCCAGGATGGTTAGACTTATGCGTTGCTCTTATTCTCACTTTTAATTATCGACAGTCTTGAGTTCGATTCTCTTTCGGCCAATAGGAATTCATTTAGAGGAAATGATACTTCCCCACAGAAAATCTGTCCCAATTAGCCTTAGTAGAACAGAGTGGACTTTAATAAATAGCATTCGATTTTCTCCCATTATCAAACATCATCTTAGCTTTGCTGGAAACATTTAAACATTTTATTTTTTAAAATAAGAAATGAAAAATGTAAAAATAATTCGTTAACAATCCAACACATTGCGGCCTTTCAATAGAATTAGAACTAGTTATCATCATTCAATCTTATTTGCTAAGAATGTATAAAAATACTATTTTCAGCTACAGAAAGGTTACTCAGACTTTATTAGGTCTCATTAAAACTAATAACCCATAACCACAGAAATTAATTAAATAAAAGTATCCAATATTGACACGAATATAGTACACTATTAAACTATTTGAACAATATTTTGAAATATTCAAAACACACACACATATATGTGTGTGTGTGTGTATACACTAAATGATTTTCTGGTGTCTAAAACCCGTGACTCTAGATTGACATTCGTTTTAAAATAGATTTTTAGAATCTATGGTCAGAAAACAAGACATACATACATACATGAAAGGAAGATATTTAGAAAACAGGTATCAAAATGCCAACTTTTCATAATCGATATTGAATGAGTGTGATTCAGTCATTGGATTCATGATATTTTTTTAAAGAACCATAACACAAATATTTGAAGTGGTTTTAAAAACAATTCAGGAAAAAATGTTGATTGATACCATGAACTCTGACGAATGAATATTCAATTTGAATTCAGCGCCCATTAAATAATAATTACCAAGACCCACCTGCCACAATCGAACAAATGGAAATTATCATAATGGGTAAGCAATTCAATTATATTGTAATAGGGTAGTATCGATTTCAATTCTCGCAAAGAAATATTTAATTGCCAAGTGAGTTTAATGAAATAAAGAGGTGATGATTTTACCAATTGCTTAATTGACTGACATAATTTCTTAATTGCTTCTTAATGTCTTACTTTTTTACCGTCCTATAAAGAATTTATAATCTTCTTTTCATGCAGTTTTTTTCTGATATTTCTTCATCTTATTCTTGAATTTTTAATACTTCATAATAAATGCAAATGAAGGAACTGAATAGAAATAGAATGCTAGTCTGTGTAATATAATCTCAGATATTAACTATCATCTTTGAAGCTAATAGAGAAGGAAACCAACAAATTTAAGCGTTGTGAAACCAAGGAAGTTTTTATTATTTTTAATTTCAACTTGTGAGATATATTAAATAAAATTATGAGTAGTATTATGAGTCTAATAATTAAATTTAAACAGTTAGATGTATAAGTTTACATTTGTCAGTAAACGGTGTGGAAACTCCCCTGGGTGGAAACTCCAATGGGTTGACACCATTACTAAAACTACATTTTTGGCAAAGCTACACAATGTGGCTATAATATACTGTGAGCTCTAAACTGTTTTGCCAAAATAAATTAATCCATTTGGTAGTTGCTATATTTTAATGTACTCACCCATTATTTCCACTTAACTCCAAACGCGTTTGTTAATTATCATTGACGTCATTGCAGTAGTGAAGGGCAGGAGTGCATTTAAACTGTAGTTAGCAATCTTAAACTGGCTTGCCCCTGCTTACGCCTTCTATACCTTGCATAGTGATAACTAGTCAACGTGAAACGGAGAGATGGCTCTCTAAGAATTCTGTTCATTAGTGAAATTTTATCCATCCTTCTTGATTCCTTCATTGTTGGAGAGTCTCGTGCGGAAGACTGCAGAAAACCAACGCTAATAGGCCATTCCATCTATCTACCTTTCTTCCCGTGTGTCCGTTAATTTTAAGACTTCCTGTTACCGGGAACAGAACCTGCCTAATCCCGATGATAAATTTGCAACGATAAGCTTCAAAGTGCGTTGAAGATCCCTGCTACCCACTTAATATTTTCAGGAACTACAAGACATCAGAGGTTTCCTGTTGCCAAAAAAGGAATTATGCATCAAAAGTAGGCAATTACTTCATTTTAACTCACATCCTTTATGTACATTAATCAAATTAATATAGATTAGTTTTAAGCTTGACAACAATCAAGAATTTATCAGTATCATCAATTATTTATTAATATATAATTATGAAAGCAAAAAAAAAATGTAGAGATATGGGAGTAGTTATTGTACTTTATAATTTAGATTCTTGTGGAAAAAGAAAGTGCTGCAGGTTTGATAAATCAGGAAATTTATAGACCATTTCTTTGATTTACATTCTCAGGGTGAGTTTTTCTCCACGGTTAACTCGCCTCTTCGATCCGTTATTTACGATCGAGCTCATTCTGATAAACGGCAATGTGACCTAGATACCTTTAAATTTTTGCTTTCCCTTTCTTAATTAAGCAATTCATTTTAAATGATTGAATGAAACTCATCTTTATATTATAAATTTCGGAGGCAGTTAACTCAATTTCCAGTTATAAACATTCATATGATTCGCAGTCGGAGCAATTCATTATACAATATAATTTGACTCTGTTTCCCGCTCAAGGTATTCTTAAATATAACGTCACACAGACTAAATCACAAGTTGCCTTAATGATAGGCAATCGTGAGCATTTTCTATCAAAAATCTAAATTTATATATCCTTCAAGAATTATGGCCACGTTGATCCAATGTATCCTCCTTAAAACGACTATGTCGGATATTATAAACTCGAGATATAAAATATTTGTTTGACGGTATTCTAAGGAATTTCGAGTTAATTTTTATTGAGCAAAGGCATGTCGGGTCTGAAAACGACACAAATAGTTTTTAACTTAAACATTCTCAAATTTCCTCAATTACCATCAACATTTTCAATTGCCAAATCCTCAGTGCGTCCATTAGAAGAGATGTAACTCATGGCAGCGTAAGTTGATGTGTGTATAGGTATAGAACTAATAACATGAGGTATGGAAAATAAGAACAATTCCAAGTTCGAGTCTCGCGTCTTGAATTTATGAAATATTTTCATACTGTAGATTTAGATAGAAGAACAAATTCGATTGGTCAGTAGTGTATTGCAGGGGTGAATAAATTTTTGGTTCCTCCAGATGCCGGTCCTGCTGAAATGTATTACATGCTCTCACGCTGGAATTTTTCTTCCTTTTAAATTCGAGATTGGAAGATTGTACTTTGCGATTTGGCATCGACTGCCATATACCTCTGGCATACTAACGTCCCTCAGCCTCCTGGGAAATCGGAACGCCGCCCCCACCAATGTTTGTATGCCACCGCCTTCAACTATGACAGGGGTTCAATTCCCAAAGCCACATATATCATTCATTTGGTCAATTTCCAAAATCAAGGATCAGCAGGACGTGGAGTTCAAGGTAATCATAATAGTAATCTTATATTATTATTTTAGATTTCGTACTTTTGGGAATATGTCTCTGAAAAAGAAAAATGGCCTAATTAATGCTAAGGATGTGTTTACAGTTTTTAAAAAACCTAAAACAAACCTCGTCATATTTATGGAATCTAAAAAAGAAACAGTTTTGAGGACTATTAAATGAAATAAAGAAAATGCTTTAACACTCCATTTAAAACTATTCCATATGAAAGCGATTAATCCATTCCAATGCGTCGAACAATGTCATATAACATACTTTATAGATATTTTCATGATCAACATAAAAGGGCATTTGTAATATTTTTGTACGGAAGAATTTTCATTTTTGACCTCGTTTAAATGTCTCCCCCCTTTTAGTCGATTTTTGACAAAAGGAAAGTTGCAAAAGTTCTAAATATGGAATTTTAACATTATAAGTCTATTAATTTTTTTGTTATGGGAGATATGCACGTATATTTGAACAAACGCCGGCCGGATCTGGCTAAAATGGGTCCACGGGGTGTCAGAATGGATAATCCGTTCAAGTCAGAAAATCGAAATATTCTAGATTAATTTGTTTATATCAGTGAAGGGAGTAAAAATTGGCGAGTTATGAACGCTTCTTTCTTGTACCTACTAACAAATCAGCTAGAAATGTATATAACATATTTTTCACATTTCATCCAATAGAAAAATGGCTGCCAAGAAGCAACTTAGAAAACAAAAACATTTGCAAGTAATGGTTTATAGCACCTTGAAACTCAAGGTGGTTGCAATTACCAAAACTTACCACTCATCAATCGATGTTAAGATCAAAAAAGCAACTATTACAATATGGCTAGTTCTATTCAAAAATATCGCACCAAAAATTAAAATGATTGAGACTTCAAAATAAAGCAGATCAATGCAAGCGGCTCTTGATAAAACTTTCTAAATTCATTCAAAACCCTTGTAATGACGAATTATAATGGAAACGATTATTTTTCGGTTGGCAATGGAGACCTCATTGATCTTTAGTCGTCCCTAGGAGATTCATGATCTGAGTTTTATACAGAGCATGATTAACCGGACGAGAATCCTCCGTTAACCAAGAAGGATCTAGTCTGAGTTGTCTCCACTAGACTGACGGGTCTCACTGTATGGAGGGGTGAGCACCTTCAGGGAGGTTGCTCAGATCTCCTTGCCTATTATCGGGATCTAAGAGAGTCCAAGTTCAGCTATGAAGCATACAGCCAGCCATTCCAATAGCGCAGTCTGGTCATAACCGGAGCCTTTCAAAAACTGCCCTAGCTGTTTGATTCTAATAATGTCGGACGCTCACTACTCATCGGTGCCTCTTATATGAAATACCATATATATATTTGGTATATATATATATATATATATATATATATATATATATACCAAATTTCATAAATAAACATATCACCTGTGAGTTAACGGAATACTCGGTAGCTGGCAGGAACAAGTATCTGGATCATGGTTTACGACTAGTTGTTGTTTGTTTCATAAGGATTAGGGCGTAAACTACAAGGGCCCAGTAATATCTATAACTCTTGTTTTGGTTAAGACCCTGCACATTAAGAGTAAACTGCGTTTATGTGAATTGTCAATATTGTAATTTTTGTAAATTTGTATTTTACAATGTTTACGAGTAGGACCCAGGATGAAATAGAGATCGTATTACTTCCATGTGCGAATTATGGAATATCATGAAATCACAAATAAACTGTAGTTTCAGATTTCAAAAGAAATTACCCGTTTTGATTACTTTCGGCGAGCCTTAAGTTGAAATTTCATATATATGACTGTCGCAACTTCAAATTGTGCATATCTCTTTCAGATCTAAATTGACAATGAGGAGGTGGGGTTTAGAAGTACAAAAGAAAAGTTCAAATTTTGCCATACTTATTACGAACGTCACATAAATAATTTGCATGGGTCCTTATTTGTTTAAACTAGAAATAAATATGAATTATTAGATGTTCTATTTTTTTATTAATATCACCGTTAACTATAATAGTAAAAAAGCTTAATATAGGACCAATATAAAACAATAATATACAAAAACCAAAAACTGTAAAAAATTATTATTAAAAAAGACTACGTTACTTATATTTCGGAGTATAATTAAATTCATGCAAAATAAATTCAAAATAATGTTCACATAATTTTAGGAGATTAATAATTGAACATGATGGAGTGAATGTTTTCAATTTTCTTTTAAAGGCTTGAGTCCTGGCACGCGCTCATATTTCACATGAAAATAACTGTTTACAACTGAAGGGTTTAGCTTGCAGTGCTCAGATATTGCAGCGAAGCGTAAAACCTGTTTATTGAAGCCATAAAGAACTAGAAAGAGGAAAAGTAAGGGTTGGAAAGGCTTTGGCTATCAGGGCGTGGCAGCGTGACAGGAGAGGCGGCGGTAGATAAAAGAGACAGAGAGACAGAGGAGCGATAAGGTCCAGGGCCCAGACAATGCTAGGGCAGGAAGGGAGGGGACAGCTACTCCCACAATAGTCTATCGCCCTTCCCATTCACCAGGATTACCTCCCCCTTCGAAACAATGCTCTCTTCCATGTGTTAATTCCAAGTTAAGTCGTCCAGATAGAAACTTCGGAACAACACATATGTTTTACACATCATACAAAATTTAGTATTAATCGAGTTCATGATGATACACATACACAAAGGAATGCAGGTTTCATAGGCCTAATAGGTATATATTTATTTAAGGTTTTATTATAGGTTTGTCCGAAATCAAAATAAACAATAATTAAAACTTTCTTTAAAAAATGAAATGAATAATAACTATATCATAATTTTTCTTTAACAAAATGAAATCAGTAGTAATTAAATCGTAACCTTTCTTTAACAAAAAATAATAATTTGTAATTAAAACGTTACCTTTCTTTGACAAAAAATAAAATATATAATAATTAAATTTTAACTTTCTTTGCTAAAAATCGAAAATAATAACAAGTAAAAACTTCATCTTTATCTAACAATAATGAAATAAATAATACTTCAATATTTATAACTAATAAATCTTAGTACTTAACAAAACTAAATTAGATAAGTATTAAAACTTTTTTTTTAACAAAAATAAAATACAAAATAAATGAATATTATCAGTTCTATAAATTAAATTATTTATTAACGTCCACTTTTTGCAACTAAGGCTAATTGGGCGGGTTATCTACAGGTTACCACTCTTTTCAAGCCAGGGTGGGACTTATTTTATTATTTATTTATTCATACAATAATCGCATTTCGCAACTGGGGCGATTTAGCGACGAAAGAGATATTTAACATATAACATTATTATATTTACGTAAGTATGCTCATTTCTGCAAATATTTTCAGTATTGCCCTAAATTATAATTTTCTGGAAATGTTGTTATGTTTTAAGTAGTGTAATACGCGGTCTATATACTGGATTAGGTCATGTAGTAATTCAGTCAAAGAGTATAGTAGGTCTCTGTGAGTCAGTAAGTATATGTTTTATATGTAGCAAGTCTACAGTTACAGTGTTGGCAGTAGGGTTCGTCATTTCCAGTAAGTAGGTAAGTGTGAGTTAGTCATGAATGGCCAATTCTCAACCTCGTTAAAACTACCTCTTCTCTTCTAATTAGCCTTTTTGAGGAAGGCCGTTCATCAGGTGTATGTTTCAGTTCTCGAAGTTTGTTATCAGTTGAGGTAAACCAAGTTTTCTGCCATGAGTTGAGTATCATATGTTTTGTTGGGGCTTGAATATCTTGATATGTACAGTATGTGTTGTCGTGAGTTCTTTTTTGAGTAGCCTTTCGTCTACTTGTGTGCTTTGTTTAATGTCTGTATGTCCGGGTAACCAGTACATAGTTATTCTTTTGTTTAATGTCTAGATTTTGTTTAATATTTACGAGATGAGTGGATGTGAACTATATATGTTTTTTGGGTGGGACATAGGATTTTATTTAATGAATTCCGTCACTAAATAAATTCCTATTGCCCAGGCAGGAATTGAACTCGCCACTCTAGGTTTACCATGTGAGATTAAAGTCAACGCATTAACTCACATGGCTAACCTGAGCACCTCAAATTTTTTTAAGAAAATATTTACTATTTTGGTATACTAGTATGTACATATATACTGACCTTCCCTGTGTAGGGAGTATTAACAGTTTGACTGCCCATCCCATCAAATTTTGCTAACGCTCTCGGCCATGATGGGTACCTAAGATGGAAATTCCTTCCTAGGTGCCCGTCACGCCCAAAAGGAGTAATTTTTATTTCCTCCCTTTTTTAACCCCCACATTAGATTTGCAACAAATATCATTGGTTTTTTTAAAAATAATTATGCATATTTCAAGTCAAATAACATGAAAAATGTAATGGGCCTCCAACCAAATTCACTTATTTTTGTGGGCAGTCAAACTGTTAAGTCTTCTAACGGTGACCAGCCGTACCTATAAGTGGAGCTGGCAGTATTTATCCTTGACACTTCTCATCCAAGTAGTGCCTTCATTCCTTTTAAATTCTCCTGTCCATCTCCTTCTTTGCCTGCCTCTTTTCCTCTTCATACCTAGCGGCACCCACTCGGTAGCTCGTAGTACCCAGCTTTCATTAGGTTTTCTCGTCAGGTGACCGCTCCCATATCCACTTCGTTCCGCGCCGTATACTCAACTTGGCTTATTTTCCTTACATTTTCATTGCTTCAAACTGGACAACAATCGATTCATTAAACCTCACTTTGATTTACACACTGTGACACTAGATCTTTACTTGGTAATAGTAAATATATCCTAAAAATATAAAAGATTAATAGTAGCACTATAATTACTCGTTAAACACAGAACACTGTGTTAACAGGACGTGTTACCAATATGTCATCCAACCGCGAATAGGTGTCTATTCCAGAATATATATATAGATACATTCATAGATAGCTAAATGCTTATATCCTGTTTAATGCTCTCCATATTTTTACTTTCTAGTATCATAGTCATAATAAACAAATATTTCGCGATTTATTCAGTCCTTCTCAAGAGGTAATTTTCACTCAACAATTGATCAAACTGCTTGAAACACTGTTAAACATAGCAAAACGTATCTTATTGTGTACCTATTACTTCTCATAATATTACTTTATAAACTTTAAAAAAGGGCTCAGGTTAGCCATGTGAGTTAAAGCGTTGGCTTTAATCTCACTTGGTAAACCTAGAGTGGCGAGTTCGATCCCTGCCTGGGTAAAAAAGAATTTATTTAGTGACGAAGTCATTAAATAAAATCCTTAGTCCCATCCTGGCTAGAAAATGGTGGTAACTTGTAGATAACCCGTCCCAATCAGCCATAGTTGAATATAATGGACGATAATAAATAAATAAATAAGTAAATAAATTTTCAAAAAACTAATTCGAGTCTCATGACATTGCATTAAAAACATTAGTCCCGATTTTATACAATAATTACACAATTTTTACATTGCACAATAGATCTTGTTTACGCAAAAATATTATTACAGAAAAACTGGAGTGTGGTTGTAAGGGAGGCATGGAATTAAACGTTACGATGTTTCGAATTATTCGTCGCTATCCGACAAAAATAATTCGTGTTTCCATCATTCATTCATACCATCATATGCGTAAAGGGAGGGAACGGAAGAGAGAGAGAGAAAGAAAGTGTGTGTGTGAGAGAAAGAGAGAGAGACGACACACAGACATGCGCACACACACACACACACTCAGAATTAGAGAGAGTAATGATGGAATCAAATTTAGCTACTCTCGTGCGTGACAGGAATGGAGAATTTGTTGACATGTGATATATATCTTCGTAAATTGAAGTCATTACATTACAGAGAGTTTTCATCATTTGATAAACGCTGTATGCATGTAATTGCCCCTTGTTATTATTAGCCGAGAATAATTCTATAATTAGCAAAAAGCTTGTCAGTTTTATTAATTATATTGTAGGAGATAAAATAAGAAAAACCTTATGTATTGTGTAAATAAATTTGGTTTTACAGGCTAAAAAATTAATATGTCAGTTGAAAATGTCTCCACCAACCCCTTATTTTATCAAAGATTATATCCATCTGTATTAGTTAATTTTACCATTACATGTTAAAAAGACATAATAAAATGTCCAGCCAATGTTTGTTTTAAATTGGCTTCAGTCTCTCTGTCATTCGCACACCTTATTAACACATGTACCTTAAAGAAAACGACCAATTCTCGTTACATTCATATCACCATTTTTGAAAACCACATTTTTCAACACTCATCACAAATCTACACTGTAGATGATGCACTTGAGCTCTGTTTCCTTGCTTTATTCTCGCGCGTCAGAAATCTGCTTATTTTACGTAACCCCTGAGTTATAGGTGGGTGGGGGTGGGAGGACTTAGCCCTGACCCAGAGGTACTCTAGTTCCAAGTCGTTGACCACTCAACTCCCCCCTTTGATACCTATAGCTCCATTCATTTTTTTTACGAGCGCCCAAGATTTTATGTTGTCACACGCTGGATAAAATAGCTCTTTTCCTTAACATTAGTGTGATTAATGAGCCTTCAGAGCACTGAGTACCATGAAAGAGCGCTTGTTAAAAATATATACAAAACATTTTCCATCTACAAATACAGATTAATGAAATAAACTGCAACTTTATTTTTGCTTTATGAACGAAACTCAAAAAAGCAAGTGTTCTAAAGATTAAAGATAGCTAAAGCGGAGATTTAGTAGTATAATAAAATCAAAAATAAATTATGTGTCATTAATATTTTTTTTTAGAATACAGGTTATTCTAAAAAAAAAAAAAACCTTACAGGAAGAACTAATGACGTAAACTAATATACGACCGAGTTTTATTAAGATATATGTAGCGTTAGAAGAGTATTTTAATAAATGTAAATATTTTAATAAAACAGTTTTTCGGTTGAAATTTTTGTATAAATGCTAATGAAATGCACAACTGGGAAATGTCTTACAAGCAAAGATAGGAATTTCACTCTATTGCCCAACACCATCGGTTCATCACCATCGCTCAAGTTCTTTTTATAGGTTCCCCATTTCATAACTTTTCTGAAAAAGGATTTTCTTTTTTGACACCAACTTTCCTTTATACCCAGCGGATTTCAGTGAAGAGGGAAGGAAATATCTTTGAGAACTACTGTGTATGCTATGTGCTTGACCACGATAAAGGACTCGTTGATTTCCATGTGTTTGTGTGTCGGCTGTATTTGAATTTGTTTTGAGAAAGATGAAGTCTGTGCGGGAAGTGTATTTTAGACTTGTATGGTGGACGGCTAGTCTATATATAGCTGCACTGTAAAGGAACGGACTTATAAAGTGTTACAAACCAGCAATGGAAAACCGTATGTATATATTTACGTTACTTTTGTATATTCTTTTAATGTTTTTTTTTCACAATGTTGTGACATATTTTGCTCTCAATATGAAATACAAATAGACTGATATAAAAAAAAATATCGTATGCAGTAACTGTTTAATTTTAAAAAGCTACTTTGTACGGTATTGTTGTTAACCCAGCAACAAACTTATAATAGATGCAAAAGTTTCTAAAAATTACTATTTCATCCTAGATACTGAATATTCTCTTATTTAAATTTTGTTTTACTGTAGTTATTTGGAACTTTACTTCCTCATTTTTAAGCCAAAAATATTTTTAAAAATATGAGTTTTCAGCTTATAGTTTGGGCTTTATATTTTTAATATTATTTTGCTTTGATGTAGATTTCATAAGCCATGTTTTGCTATGTGGTAATAACGGTAGTAAGATCCATGTATCAGTTAGGTCAAGCATTTTTTAGGTCGCTTTTTCCTCTTTATGTTTTATTTTTAATACTTTCAATTAATATGGAAATGTTCAAAATTCTTTCAAAGCGTTAATATATTAATCCAAATGCAGTATGGAATTCATAAAAATGGGCTGTTATAAATCAAGGAGCCACCCAATAATATTTGAGTGACTTCGTTTAAAGAGGTTTTTCTGACATTTTTATTACTCTCCAGGTCCGAGGAATTTAACCTTTCTCTAAACAGTTTTAAATTTAACCTTTATATAACAACATCAGTAAGAATCCTTAGGAAAATCATGGAGTAACCAGTAAATAACCTTAGGAGCATAAAGTTAATAAATAAGTTTTTTTCCCTCTATATTTGGAAAATTCACTTAAGTTATCTGGAATGGCTGAATAAATCAAAATCCATAAGATTACTTCACGATTCATTTCGTGATTCTAGTTTAGTTGCATTACACGGAGAGGTCTAACCATAACTTATAACGGGGGTTTCTCCTTGCGAATGAAGCGAGGTAGTAGACGCTGAAATGAATATTCAGAGCGAATCTCTTTGGAATGAATCTCGCATTACCTCACCTCTGCTCCAGAGCCATTATCCAAGGACCTGCCTAGATCTGTCGGCCGTAATGGTGTTTAGCGTTCATTAGGCCTCCAGTGATAACGATTGGTTTCGGGCGACCCAACAAGTTGAACAACGAATTCCCGGTACATCTTCCTGCAGCAAACTCTAATTATTCCCAGGCCTTTCAGCGGCCAGGGCTCAAAGGAAATCAATTTAGTAAATTGGCCGGGCTCTCTCTGGCGGTTGAATAGAGGCAACGTTAATCGTGACTAAAATGAGCCGCAGAATGGACATGGGCCCTCTGATAGTGTGCAGTGATAGTGATAAGGCCGCTGAAAGCATTTCGCCCTAATGAACGCTCACATGAGCAATTAATGAGATTGATCACGTTATCTTGAGACTGAACCGCACGTTAACTTGGATCATCTTCATTCAACACATACATTTTGATATCCTTATGGATTACATGAAAGCCTCGAAGCAATGGCATTAAGTTCAATGTTATTTTTTCAAGCATATGCTAAAAAAAAAAGGTTACTATAATTACTTCTGGAAAAACTAATGTATCCTGGTATTTTAGTTAATTGGCAGCAAATGCCATGAAAAGACATTTCCGGGTTAGAAAGGTGAATTAAAAACAAGAGTAATGTTACATAAAAAAATAAAAACTCTTATCTGTTGTTTGTTGTTTATTAATATTGAACTATAAGGCATATCGAACTCAGAGGAATAAAATAAAACTTTTTTTCTGGGATCCTTATTGATTGACATGTGTCAAAGACGAGGAAAATAAGGCGGTTTGAAACTGAGAAAAATAAGAAGATGTCTCACGCGTCAGGCAGAACCCATCCGGGGTTTTGATGATAAAATAAAAACTCTTTAATTCATGGCAAATTCTTTTACACCATTTTTTGTGAAATAGGTGTTTCACGTCTATATTTTTCTCTAATTAAAATATTAAAAAGTCCGTCATGCAGGGGTTCTCCCCATGATCTGTTCTCGCCATATATTTTCTATTTCTAAGTAAAAATCATTTGAGTACAAGAAAGATATTACTGAAGTCTCAAAACAAGAAAGTACGAATAACACGCATAATATTGGAGGTAAGAAAAAAATAGTACAACAAGAAGACTATCTACTATTTAGTTTAACTATATTTTCCCTACAACATTTCTCTATACGACTCATAATAATGAAGATATTGCGAATTATCGGTTTCCTGGTCCGATTTCCGCTATAACAACTATGAAATTTAGTTTTGAACTACCATTAAGGCTTCTAATAAAGTGGATCATAATATAGAAGCTTATTTTCAATATAGCATTTAGGAGATTTACTAAAGGCTGAAAACATAAAAAAGTGCATATATCTCGGTCATTATTCGAGATAGAAAAAAATACAGAATATAATTTATAGTGCATTCCATTTGCAATAAGATTACAATTTTTCTATCCAACATATAGAAACAAAGATATTACGAAATTCGACATTCCTCGTTTAACTAGATATCAGTTATTAACGAACTTGATTTTTAGTTTTACATAAAACGTTTAAATATCGAGATTGGTGACGATCAAAGAAACGTACGACCATGAGAGCTTTGCAGACAAACATTTACAGATTTGAAGGAGCTTCATTTTCGTCATCTCCTGGGTAAAAAAATGGACAATTAAACAAATTTTTCGACAATCGCGTCCTGTATACAACCTCAACAACTAATTTCCCGTCAGAGAAAGCTGTAGAAAGGTTATTTCTCTTTGCTGTACACAGCATTCAATTCATTTAAATCCCACTCTTGCGACATTTACTTTATGCTGTTGTAGTTTTGACTTCATTATGGTGAAATAGCATAGAAAATGCCGGCTGCCTTCACCTGATTGTCTGTAAGAGAAACCATTTATTTTGAAAGCAGAATTTAAGATGAGAGATGTAAAATGTTCAGCTGCATTTTGAAAAAGAGGATATTCATATTACGCTCAGAATAAAAATAAATAAATAAATCTAGCACAAATAGAACAACTTGAAATCTAATGAAAATTGCTTATTAAAACAAATGACAAAGAAAGTTAAAACAATGTTAAAATCCTGAAAAACTAAAAAGGAAAAAATGTCATTTTTAGCGGGCAAAGTAATATTTAAAGTGCCCCATGGGCGGAAGGGTGGCTAAAAGGAGAGATGGCTAAAAGCATCCTTGAATAAAAATGAGGTCGAATTAAGCCTTCACGTCTGCTTTCCTTGTTTTACAGGATCAGGATATCGTTTCAGCCATGTTTTTATGCCAAAATCCACCATTTAACCGATGTGAGACCACTTGGGTTACATCTCTCTTAAAACGACAATTTAGTACCGTAGGGTAATTTAAATAATTTCATTTCCCTCAATTTTGAGCATTTTACATTCACAATTTATATATGCCTAGTTTGTAATTCCAACACCGGGATCTCAAGATGTGATCAAGAGCTAACAAAACTCTGGAACTTAGTTGTAAGATGACCTCAGTGTAAATGTATCATTTTTAATGGAATACCCGTTATAATTTATTAGCGTTCACTTTCTGTTTCTGAGGCTAATTGGGACGGGTTATCTATAAGTTACCATCCTATTAACAGAGTAGGACAAAGAATTTATATAACGAATCCGTCATAAATAAATATCTATTCCGAATTGTTGAACTATGGCCATATTTGACTTGTAGTTTTTTTTTCCCTTTTGAATCAAATCAAACAATAGGCTATTAAATTAGTTACAATGTAGGTACTTATCCTTCGCAATTAATAAAACCTTTTCTGTGTTAATTTATTTTTATTATTGTACATTATTAAGCATTTCTTAAAATTACAAAATTTATCGTAGCCGGGATGTGAGTTGAGCAGGTAAAGTTTAAAAACTAGTTAAGAACTTAGGAGTGATCTAGGACAGTGGAGCCGACTAACTTTTCTTATCATATACTATCTATGGAAAGCATTCTCTCATTTTTGCTAACATCATTCGAGTTTTAAATGGACTTTCTATGAATAGCTCAACGCTTGCCGTTCGCCATTAAAAAAGTAGATCTCCAGAGATTTTTTATATATTCACAACTTAAGAACTATGTAACCTCTTAGTTTTCTACATAAAATGCCATCTATGTTCACCCATTCTCTTGCTACAGTAAGTATGTGCGGTGATCAGAAGAATATTCATAAATTACTATTTTAACTTTCAACTAAATCTACTATCCAGTTAAGGCCGTTAATGGTTAAAATAAGGTGTGTTAATTAAGGGTTTTTCGCTTATAAAAACCGAAAATATTGTTGATTCTGTTCAGTCTTTCTATTGTGAAGCAGGGAGGCATTGGCCACAGAATACTACATGGATCAAAATTTTCAATTGTTGAAACATGTTTTAATTTCCAAAATAAACCCTTAAGTATAACTCAAGTCAACATCTATGGTTAGCAGAATTAAAAAAGATAAACGTCATAAAATATAAATTATCACATAATTTTACTTTCTTGTACCTGTTTAATCACGACAAATTTCAAATTAGAACGGAATTATACTTTTGCCATAGAATATATTTTGCACTAGCCTTAGAATGAAGAAGTGTCAAATTTAGGATTGCCATAACGTCAAATTGTGGACCCCTTTTGATCAAAATCTACTAGACAAGAGGTGTTTAAAGGAGGGAAAACATAAAACAGTTGAAAATATCTCTATCTCTATTAGAGATCAAAAGATTTGTATAGGGTCTTTTTTGTTTACCTTAAAAAGATTTATATTGTATATTATATTATATTTTGTTTTATCAATTGCAGCACTTAACGTAAGCAACATTGATATTATAACATTTTTTAATCCAATGCCAAATTACAGAGACATTTTCAATTTTAAGTTATAGCCCTTCAATAACCCCTCTCCCCCCCCATCTTCATTCAAAATCAATCTTGGCCATTAACAAACTTTATCTTCAGTTTTACTTCACTGATTTACATATTGTGTTTGTAAACAATCAATATTCATAAATAAATTGCGATTTCCTGTTTTTCTTCTGCTAGATAGGACCCATGACTATTTTAAGAAAGCTGTTGAAAATCGTGGCTCAACATCTGATTTCTGTAAAACTTAAAACATGAAGATTTGATTTACGAATGAACGGCTGTATAATAACTAACATGTGTAACCCTCACTCAAAGGGCTTCTCCATTTTGTGAAGAACATTCGACTCCAATTATTAACTTCAAAACGTCGGTTGTATCTCTTTCAATATTCGGCTAACCTTCAATCTCAGTATACTCAATGTTTGTCCAGAAGGCAAACCCTCTTATTGACTAATATTAAACTCAAAGACTGATATTTGCCCACAAGTCCTAAAAAAAATCTCAATACAGTTGAAAATGAACTCGGATTTCCTTTGACACACTTTGATAATTTTTGTTCTTTTATCTAGCATATTTAAACTTCTGTTCTATTTTTTCACTAACCATCTAGTTACTTCATTAGAATTCTTTAATTAAAATTATGTTTCAACATATGAACTAAACAAGAAATTCCTTACAAAGCATATTAAATATTAAGTAAAACAAATAATGTTCTAGTGCAAACAATAATGTAATTTATAACTTTTTATGAATCATATAAATCTTTTAGATCAAAACTCAACTCCAACTTCGCCACATTTTATTCCAGAAATTCCTCTTTCAGGTCATCTTACCACCTCTACCACCACCAACTCTTTTTCCTAGCACCTTGTATGGAATCAAAAAATATCTTTATGGATCTGTTACATCCCTAGATAATTAATAATATTTAAGAAATAATATAAGTGACCAAATTAATTAGAAAACGATTCTCGCTTAATGTTTAATATGGATAATAAGCTTCATACCCCAATATGACGCATGGCAAGGCTTAAGCTCGTTGAAAGGACGTTTGAGGTACAATCAAAGACAGAACAAGTAATTTTAGAAGAACAAACAAAAAATATGGTTCCACTAGCCTTTGGAAAAAATTGAGTGTAGAGAGAAGTAGAGCTACACAGTTAAATTCAGTTTTAGTATTATTTATTTCCATCTACAATCCAGCTTCATGCTTAACACTATTCCATATCTCGTAAAATACAACCTCGTACAAAATTACAACAGAACGAGCTAATTACAAGAAGCCTTATAGAGCCTCCAGACCGCCGCTACACGTGAAATTCAAGCAGAAAGGAAGTATAACAAGAACATTACCGGAATTGCGCTGATTAAATTAGCGGAATGAGTAAAACGAGGAAACTGGGAATAGAAAACCAGTAAACATGTTTCATGCAAGCCACGGAAAACTAATTTGTCAAAAACTGACAGTGTTCGTCTTCGCTACTATTAATTTCAACATTTGCCAGGCTTCCTCTCGCCGATTTATCTTTCCTTCGTTCACGCTTGTGTGTGTGTGTGTGTGAATACACACACACACACATATATATATATATATATATATATATATATATATATATATATATATATATATATATATGCACACTATAAATAAATAAATAGACAATAAAATAAATAAATTTCTAGGGAGCATTATTTCGCAAAAGTTTACTGAAAGCGGGCTTTGACTCATTTCATTATTTAAAAGTATTAGAATTCATCGCTTCTCATGTTTAATGTATCATTCATATTGTAATGGATTATATTTAAAAATCTCTTTTATATTCATTTTTATTAACTTCCTCATCTCCAGAGACTACGTTCCTTAACAACATCATTTTATATAAGCAAAAATATGCCCAGATACAATTATGTTTTAACAACCCATTGGGGCTTGGAGTTGGTTTACACACCCGCTATGCCAACAACAACCTTGTATGTCAAAAAAAAAATACATTTGCAGGAGGCTTAAAAATCATTCAGTAAATGAAAACATTGATATAGTTCTTTCAATTATTTCAAAGTGCAGGTGAATAATCTAAAATAAATTTGAATATAGCCTTGAAACGGAACACCAATAACAGTGCAACTAATCTAAATATGAAAAAATCAGGATTTATCATTTTCTTAGATACGAGGTTCCTGATCAACACTGTCTTTATGTTATGAATTCTGTTTACCTCGTATAAGTATGCTCATATGATTGCTGTAATAAGAAGTTTGGGCTCGATATTTCCAGGTAATACTCAAGGTATACCTAGAGCTGTGGGTTCAAATCCAGCTGGCATAATAGGACTATTCTAAAATATTACCAATAAGGCTTTTATGTGTTATATTTGGATTCATAGTAAACTGTCCCACCATGTAGTTAAGAGATTTAATATTTTAGTAAAAAAAAATCAACCAAATTTTGGGAATTACTTCCCGATATACAAAATACATCTCTTGGAGTGGTTAGGGGCACTTGGATTTCTAAAAGAGTTAAGGCGAGAAACATTTGACCTAAAGCATTTTTTGAAAAAATATTTTCAAAGTATCGACTAATTACTGTATAGCCATCGAGTAATAACTGAGACTCCTCCGGGTTTTAATGATTGTCTTGCTTCAGCGTTTCAATTTAAAAGACAAGTGGGTACTTCTGCTTCTCACTGGGTTTCTGATGGTGATCAACATCATGCTAGAATTAGTTTAAGACCACCAACAATGTTAATAAAGGAATTTATACGAATAATGGGGCATGACTCCACGCAATCCTGTACGCAATGAATTGGAAGGAAAAAGGAAATAGTAAATTTAAAGTTCACACACTTAGTGGATATACCTTCAAGGTCTAGTATTCTCTTTATAGTATCAGTCCCTCTGGTGACATTCTACATCACAGGAACAAGTCTTCAAACATTCCGTCTTGCCAAAGGAAATGAATTCCAGCTAATTAAAAATAAAATACAACTCATCATTCATTCTCACTCGGAAAAGAGCTCCGCTTCGTACGCAACAGGATTTTCCTTTACTAAAGAACCAGGATACGTTTTGCCACTGAAGATCTAAACGGGACGGATTTAAGGATCTCTTAAGAACTCCTCAATAGCAGAATCATTTAAGAGGCAAAATAATTCTTCATGCTGGCAGCAATGTCTCGTTTAAAGCCGCAGCTCTCATTTGATTTCATGTAGTATATTTATTAAGTCTAAGAATAGCAAGTCACGTTATTTAATTTTCGTCATTAGATACATTCAAGAATCTAGTGAAAATACTTTGAAATGACAAATAACAAACGTTTTTGAAAGGATTCAAAAAGGAAGGAAATGAAACTGTGAAGTAACATCCCAGCCCACCTGTAAGCCGAGACGAATGTAGTGGAAGATAAGTGTTGACCCATGAAAGTGAGCTATTCCCTCGAGAGGACAGAGATAGGGATAGGAGAGGGAGAGAAGGAGAGAGTGAGGGAAAACGGAGAGAGGGAGAGAGAGAAGAATGAGAGAGATAGAGTGACAAAAAAGTGAGAGCAAGACTATCTGAGGATCGACCCACTATAAATTTGAGCAGGACATTTTATCACTAGCTTTTCCAAGCTTTTCACTTGATCCTGTTAGCATTTCCTTACTTCATCTCGCTAATGGCACTCTTGCAGGACATGCATCACTTTAGTGTTCTTCTATTACTTCACGTTCCGTGTACACTCATCTCGCCCTCTTCTCTTTTTTTTTCTATTCGAGAAGATGAAAAAGTATAACTAATGAATAACGGTTTTTTGAACTAATGTCTTCCGTCAGGAAAAATAAAAAGCACAAAAAAAGTCTTAATGAAGTTTTCTTGATAATGTTCTCTTTCTTTATGTGTATTAACATTTTTTGATCAAAAATAAAATGAACAAGTACATTACTGCGAAGTTGTGATATCAGACATATCTTTGAAAGTCCTGAAATGAATTTCTCTTAAGACAAGTCACCATGTAAAGTTTTCCACCAGAAATCGTGGTTTAGAGAAGTAAAATATTACAAAAAGATAGTTATCATGAGGTTCAATGGTTACATTGTGCTTTCCAACAAGGTTTACGCTTTTTTAATAGTTATTCGTATTTTTTTTTTGTTCTCACTACAAATAAAACGCCCACTTCTAGCAATCAGACTTTAAAAATAGCCTAGTGTATCACAAAGTGTCATACCAAACTTAAATGTCACTTGTATACTCGGACGATTAATAATGGAGAAACTTGGATCTGAACGAATGATGTGATGCCATCAATGATAATTTTGTATAACACCACTTCTTATGTATGCATATACCTAGGTTAGATTTTCCTATTAAGATGTAACAAACTCATGAAATTATGTTCATGTTTCTCGAATATTAGCGGGGTAAATCGATTTTATTCTAGTTCAGCCCCCAAAAGTCTCAATCCAAAGCACCTCAAAAATAATCCTGATTTCTATAAAATTCTTTTTCTACCTGAACAAATTCAACAAAAAGGGCATTTTTTGTAATATATGCTGAGATGTCTAAATTTTAAAGCATATAAAATTTATATCGAATATAATAAATGAAGCCAGGTTTTCGCCCAACGGAGTAACAACGTTAAATCTACCATTAAATATTAGTTGGTACTAAGGCTTATTGGGACGGGTTATCTATTGTTACCACCCTTTGTAGCCAGGGTGGGCCTAAGAATTTTACTTAATAAGTTCATCAGTAAATAAATTCATACTGCTCAGAGTGTTACACCAACAGAGAATCAACAAATTAACTTATAAACATTTATTGTTAAACCATGTTGGACCTTCATATCCATGTTTATTTCTAAATAGCATGTGTGTTATTTTATATGGATCAACTCTAAAACCAATGTAACTCTAATGTTGTAGAAGGTTTTACTGGCAATCAAAGTTTTATTATTACGATTTTATAGGAAACTATACCATATTTCGTAATAAACACATAATAGAAATACCATATATTTTGACCTTCATTGTACATTTACGTATTAACGTAAAACGTTAATAACTGTAGAAGAGGATGATTGTTCGTCGAATATAACAATTAAGACACCTATATTCCTTGTCTTGTTGCTAATATTCTGTTGTGATACAATAGTAGCATAATATCCTTGACTAGGGCGTTGCCCTGCTGTCTGCACAGTAAGTACTTATTCGTTTGCGCAGTGTAGAGCAGTACGTCCTGTCGTAAAATCTTCGGTCCTTCGTCGTGCCGATGTGTCTAGACTACCTGCACTCTGCAATACCTCACGAAGTGTAAATCATTAGTATTCGTAGCCATGGGATTCCTTGTCTTTCTCACTTCCCGGACTAGAGTACGTGTCCCCTCGACGTAGTCGGGGTGTGTGTTTAGCACATTTACCTTGAGGTAAATCAGCTATTGTGGTTGTACTCATGACGACATTTTCGAGAAAGAAAAAAAAAAAAGAAAAAAAAAATATATATATATATATATATATATATATATATATATATATATATATATATATATATATACACATACATAGATACACAGACAGACAGACAAACAGATAGATATATTTGTCTGTTAACGCTCTAATGGTCACAATTTTTGTTAAATCGTTACCAAACTCGATATTTAAACGTTTTATGTAAAAATAATATTCAAGTTCGTTTAGGGGGGGAAATGTCGGAAATTCTTAATGTCTTCGTTATTATGCATCGGGTCTAAAAATTGTATAAAGGCTATCTCATTACATATGTAATGTTCTTGTGCAAATATAAATGTTCGTTAACGACTGAAATCCGACAAGTGGGAGGAGGACTTCAGAGGGAGTCAAAAATTCTTAATATCTCCGTTATTATGCGTCGGATCGAAATATTGTATAGAGTCAGTCTTATAGAAAATGAAATATTGGTATGAGGGTTTTCAATGTCTTGTTTATTAACAAAGATATTAGCATTTTTTTTTTTTAATTTTTGGCCTTCACTAAACCACCCCTTCCCCAATTGTTGATTTAACAACCCATCATGTTGTATTAACAATTATCTATTAAATTATGAACCACTCTATTTGAAGCCCAAATACCAAATACTGTTCTCATTGAACATTTACGTTTTGAGATAAATGTAAATGTGCATGACGCACTTGCCAAATCGTCTTAATTAACGCAGCCGCTGCTTTGAATTTTTATTTACATGATTATTATATATTAAGAATAGATGTGACGGTACGTTAGACGAGGGAGAGGAAGTAGAGAAAACTATAGCCAGCAACTCTTCCTTGTCAGGCCATTGGTAAGGAAGGCGGTTTGTTACAAGAGAATGGGGGGTTTTGGATGACTTCAAAGAACTTGGTGTTTGTAATGCTCCGAGCAACAGTATCCAGCTTGTGGATCACGTGTATGTGGGTGGCTGGTTGGTTTGGAGGAGGGGATCTGATTCCAACAAGCCTAATAATTATAAATTCTAAAGACTACGCAACTCGAAACTAAATGATTTTTACACATGGCCATTTTTGGACCGATGAAAGCCTGATGGCGTTTAAATATACTTGTAAATTAAAATATTTCTGAGCGTTTTTTTTTTATTGATTCCACGTAAATTACGACGACCATTTTATAAGTTGTACTGCTTTCTTACAATTTGTCAGAGTAGCCTAAATTTTCACAGGTTAATTATTATAATTGTACAACAGCTGGTTACAGGCTACAGAGTAAACACTCTCTAATAGTTCTGAACTTTTGGGGACCTGTCTATATTGTTCATTGCCTTCATTATTGATCTGTGATGTTCTGAATCAATTCTGGAATCTTAGTACTTATTTACATTGAGATCATGACATCCTGTGATACCTAAAAACTCACAAGCCTGCATATGAAATCACAACGTAGAGACACACTAGTAATTCCAATACGAGATATTCCAAGGAAATAATGGTCTTTATCAAATACAAAAGATTGCAATAATAATTTTCACTAAGTTCAACTATGTTTATGCAAAACATGCGAATGAGTCGTAAATGTGCAACATAAACAGACAGTATCGTGTCATCTTGCCATAACTCTGTTGTTATATAGATAAATAATAATATAGATCAAATCACATGGCTGTGTCACACATGACAACATACAAATCAACTCTAGTTAACTTGTAATAATTGTTCTAAAAAACATACATACAAAGACACATTATCATTATTTACTACACATACAGAGGACTTCACTAAATACATTTAACGAACATCTGGAGCTCTGATTATCAATGTGAGTTAAGGCGTTGGACAAAATAATATTTTTTTTTTAAATTGATACATTGGTTTTCCCCCTCATAGTAACCCTATGAGGAGTTTATTTGAATACATCTTCCGTTGCCTCATAGCATATTGCATGTATGATTATGCTTAAATACATTTTTATTTTACAATATGTACAAGTTTATCAACCATCTAATCAAATATATTATAAAAAATAATAATAAAATAAAATATTAAAATAAGTAAGACAATTACAAATAAAATTAATAAATGAAATGAAAAAAAAATGAAATAAAAATAAAACAATTAAAGTTAAACTCAACAGACATTTAATTTGTGAATCTAGTAAGATAAATATATTAATTTATAATTCTCATTCCTCACAATCAACTTTACATTCTAATGTATAAGTTATAGAGACATGGGTTAGATTCCCATGTAGGCATTGGAATTTATTTAGTAAAAAGTTCAATAAATTGCATCCCCTTTGTCCCATCCTGTCTAGAAAAGGGTGAAAACCTGTAAATAGCCCGTACCGGTTAGCCTCTGTAGCACAAAATGGACGTTAATAACTGTGGCAAAAAAAAGTCGGGATTAGTCATATTATTCATTGAGTTATTTTGTCTCTAGCTACTTTAAACAAATAAATATAAAAGCAAATATTTCAAAGATAGATAAATACCAGAGAGGTATTTTTTCACAAATAATAATAGGCCATAGAGACAAAGGGAGAGAATGAGGCCAAGTGACGTCACGACAATAGTACACACGTCACAAGAGTGGAGTGGCTCTCTCTGGAGTGTTATTTCGAATTATTTTTCCAGCCTTCCACCCACCAGTCTCTTCCAAGCCTCTGCCTCGGGCATCACTTTTACCAGCCAATATGCCGAAAATTTCTAGAGAGAATGTTTCCCCAGCACTTCATACCGACAATAAAGACCCACTCCGAAGCAATCAAATCAAAACGAAAATAGGGAGAAATGGACTGTAAAAATGAACGATGAATTCTGAAATTAATTAATGTGTCTTTTAAGTTGGAATTTCTCGACCCACGAATCAGTAGGCTAGAATTGAGCTAGAATCAAACAAATTGCTTCTCTAATTAATACAAGGAATGCTAAATAGCCTGCAAATGCTCATAAACATCCATTACTCTGATTTAAAAAAGTAATTAATGGCACTCGTTATGTAAACCTATATATTTATCAATATAACTAAGTACTTAATTTATTATGTATGTATGTATTATTATTATTATTACATATTGACATATAACATATAAATTGCATATATATATATATATATATATATATATATATATATATATAATATATTTCAAATAATGGCATTACTCATCATATTAGGAATAGTAATTAGGGTCCAATATAAAAATTAACAATTAAAAAAAAAATTCCGAACAAATATTTCATTACAATTTATATGTTTGAAATCAAAGAAAAACTGTTATGAAATAACATTTATCAAAAAAATTAATCGATAAATACTTTGAGGAATCAGTGCAAACTTCTTATACCAAGGTTTTTTAAAAATAAAATTCAGGAGAAAATGGTTTTGTAAAAATTCTGAAATAACGATTTTTCTAAAATCTTGGTTCTTTGAATCGAAAATAAAAATTAAAGTTCTATAGATACTTAAAACATTAGTTAAGTTTCGGTCCCTGGTAGTAATTTAAAAATGGTAGCTTCTGAATGAGATCAACCATTGCAACACCAAGGCCAAGCTTTAAGATTTACATGCGTGTATATATATATATATATATATATATATATATATATATATATATATATATACATATATATATTAGAATAGACCTCATTTTCATAATTTCCTACTCAATAGAACTATGAAAATCTGAAGAAATTTTATAAAGTTATAATGCCAGATTTTTTACGGGTGATTACGGAAACCCTCTTGAATTGTATCATGTCAGGCTAAGGTCCAGAATCGCATTACTTAAAAAACTAATCCAGTTTTAATTCACAGTTTACACTGTTTTTTTTAAAGACAGGAAATAAGTTAGTAACGGTTGTGTCAAGCGATCTCAAGTTACTCCATATGTTTTAAATTAAATTCTTGAACGTGATAATTCAAAACTATGTGATTTGCAAATTAAAAGTCATGAAAAATGTGTCCTAATATAGTTCACTTTAAATCAATAAAACAACAAACTAATTCCTAACAGAAAGTTTACATTATTATAAATTATTTGGTTTTATATTATTTATAGTATTTTCAGGACTGCATGAGTCTCACAAAGAGGAAAGTGTTGAACTGTGAGAGAGTGAAAGTGTCATTTTCTCTGGTTTCAGAAAATTAATTTCTAAAGTTTATCTCTTTTTGGTGTTGGATTGTTATTTTCCTTTTACCTTCTGCATCGAGAAGGGCGGAGAGAGTTTCACTGGAGGCCTGAAGGAGACGTCAGCTATAAGCTGGCAGGCGGGTCTGACTAATGTGCCATGTGAGCATTGCATACCAACAGCAGTATGCAAATTGCAACTATAATGATCTCTCGAGACTTGCCTCAGTGACCTGATGTCACAGTGAGAATCTCGATAAGCAGATATGCACATTGAGCTTTGTATCACTTCAGTAACTATAAACAACATATACGAATAATACTAGTAATATCCAATTTGTAAATAAGCAATACGAGAAATCAAGTAAAATACAAAAAAATAGGGGGGAGGGTGGCCTTGCAGTTTATGATTAATGTACATTGACCATTACCGTCTGAAAATGGAAGGTAAAAAAAGGTGGAGTTTACATCCCCACCAAAGAACAACAAATTTGCTACCAGAGCGTGTTAGAGTCGCAGTGCTTATCGATCTAACGTGTATATACGTCTGACAGCCCCTCCGATGACTAATTATTACGGATCTCTTAGATCCACAGGCATGCTGACAGCGTGAACTGGCCAAGGCACTCCGGCACAGTAGGGCCCGTCCACCATTGGAGAAAACTCATTCCAGGTCCTCCTTGGTTAACACGGGGGGTTGATCACTCACTACGAAAAACCTCTGAACACGAAATCCTCGAGTTTCGCTCGAGACGGTTAATGATCTCAGTGGTCTATAATGCCAACCAAAACAAAATAATATTATATATATGTTATTTTGGTAAGATTTCCGTTTGCAACTTGAATGAATGATTGAGAAAACGTTTACAACCAAATACAGATAGAGTTACTACTTACACCTACGGGTTTTTCTACGTATCTCAGTCGAAATTCGCCTTGCCCTTATCTTCATGAATTTTCTACACAGGAAAATGCTGCACAACACCTCCCGCTATAGCTGATTGTCATTTTAAAGCATCATCTTTGCTCGGCGACAAATGAGCTGGTAAAGCACAGTAGGTGAAACGATTACTGTAGCTGACATGTAACGATATACTTAACCTCTTATTTTTATAATATATCAGTGACATATACATTCATATAAAATACAGTTCTTGCCAGATAGGTAGAAACTTTATTTGATATTTTCAGACAGTCCTTACAAATCCATTCTTCTACTATACAAAAATCAAGAATATCCTTCACACCCTCAATCACAAATATAAATATTTCCAATAAACTGTTTCATTATCAGGAGTAAAAGTTTTTAACACACTGCTTAGTATAACCACCACTTAAATTATAATACGTGAAATTAATTAAAATATTAGGAATGTATATAGATATAGAAAACGCAAAATATCATATTTTGTTTTTTAACATGGAATGGAAACAAATCAATTCCACTTATAAATAAATGAAACATTTATTTGTGCATGCATACATATTTTAGATCGTGATGATATAGTACATTTTTTTTTTTTTTTAATAATTCTAGTACAAATTAAACTTAATGTTTAGGTCTTCTTTTTGATTTTTCTTATGCGAAGATCTGCTAATTTATTTCAGGTTTAATCCTGGAACAATAGTTTTCTTCTCCAAGTCCCTTCCATTCTTTTCTTTGTCCAGCAACTCTCTGCCAAATGCCCCACCACTTGTAGTCCTCATCTCCAAGTCCCATCGAGTAGTTGGTCTTCCTCTTGTAGTTCCGAGGCTACCAATTGATAATATTTTTAGACCATTTGTCTTTATTCTCCCATTTTCTCTTATTTATGATCCACGCCATGTCACTTGCAAATATTTACACTATAAATTAAGCTTCGTTATAGGCTGGGTACACACATCGATATTGTTACTTTCAGTACAATACCATTACTCATACATCAGTAGGTGTTGTTGTTGGATGCATAAAAAAATCAAAGATGTCAAATACTAGTCGCTAGAAATGCCCTTAGCCGCCAAAATAAACCAATGTCATTATCATATGATTAACTAGGAGCCATTTTCACTGTTTTGAATAGCGCCCGTAAGAATACCCTACATGATATGAGATTGGTAGTGCGGGTCTAGCGTAGGTTGAGGCGCTCTCTAGTGCCTTCCCTTCCTGATTATGTGGACCTCAATGGGCGCCTGATAAATGGACGCGCCAAGAAAAATGGCTTCTAAAGCGAAAAATTGCCGTCCTCAAGGACTCACCTTACAAACCTATATTTTATCTTTCAGCAGATTTCCCTTTTGGAAAATCCGTTATTGACGAAAGGCTCATGTCAAAAACATTATAACGAAGGTGAGTTCACTCCAAATTAACACGTAGCCAATTGGTTAACACAATTTTCAGTTCTTATCCCTCCTTCACAAACTAACCTATACCCTCTACTGATCAGGCCTAATATAAGTTTGCGGGAGAACTTGATCTTTAATTTTAAATAAAAACTCAGCAAATCTGCTATTAACTGAGTAGTCACAGGTTAACATCGAGTTGACCCATTTAGTTATTCGATATGAGTAAGTTTAAATTATAAGAGGTTACAGATGGGTTATTACGCACTTTTCCCGTTTATAATATATAGTGAATATTTAGAGAATGACTAGAGCTCATTAGCAATAAAATTAATAAACGAAAACGACAGTAAAATTGCTTCATTATTACGATTGCTCAGATGATCATAAAAGTTTAGTACTTTTTCTTATTATCATTAAAATATTAAAGTATTTGACAAAAATAAACTTTCCAAATACTTTGTTTATCCTTTTCCTTTTTTTGGAAAGGATATTTCTACTATATACTGTTTTGCTTATACATTTTCTAGAGTGGCGAGTTCGATCTCCGCCTGGGAAATCGGTATTTATCTAGTAACGACTTTTTAAAATAAAATCCTTAGTCCTAACCTGAATAGAAAAAGGGTGGTAACCTGTCGATAATCCGTCCCAATTAGACATTAGAACATTAATAAATAATAATTATACTTTTTCCTCTTTGTCACTACCGAGAATAGAAATTTCAGAGCTCCTACAATAGCTAACCTACATTCTGAATCAAATACATAACGATATACCAGTAATGGACCCTTGTTAATAATGTATGCAACTATGCTTAAAATACTTAAAGTTTACACAAAACCTTAGTCTCAGTGGTTGAACCAACTCAAATAAGATTTTAGACAATTGAATACCAAGTTTCTGGATGCAATCTTAAACTTATATTCCTCTAAATCTGTTCTATAATATTCCGCTAACAGCTATTATTCACTTGGGCAGAAATTGTTTGTAGTGCCAAAAAAATATAAACAGATCGCGTACGTTAAAAAATATTTGTTTAATTCGCTCTTTTTTGTGGAAAGTAGGAAAATAAAATTAATAAAAATGTAACCCGAATATTAAACAGTTGTTCATTCTGCTAATAGCTGAGTAGTGGTCAGGTCAACAGATAGTTGACCCTTTCAGTTTTATTCTATATGAATAAGCTCAAATTATTAATGGTTACAGTACGATTATTCTGTACTTTTTCCCTCTTAATAGAAAAAAAAAAGTGAAATTTAAGAGAATGACCTGAGCTCACAAGCAATAAAATTATTAAATGAAGATGACCATAAAATTTCTCTATACTTTTCAACAGTCTAGGATGTTCTAATATTCTTCTAATTTTAGTACTTTATTTTATTTTTAACCCGGGTTAAAAAAAATATCAATTTGTTTACATAAGTATATCAATCTTTTTCTTGCTTCAATAACCCTTGACCTTTATAGAAGCCCCTTCTAAATTCCTCCCCTCGAAGATGTTTTAATCATGCAAATTCCACCGATAAATCCCCCTTGTCCAAACCACGAGATCTCTCTCGCCGATTTGTATCAATTAAATTCCCTCAGTTTTATTTAGTTACGCCTATCTTCCTCCAGGATAAAATTGCTAAGTTTAGAGGATTACGAAAGATAAGTGATATACAGCTTATTTGACTTATATCAAAAAACATTTTCGCTACTGATATGACCTCAGATGACTATTGAGGCTAAGTCTGAAATGATTGAAGTATAGTTTTCATACATATGTCCAAATATGGTCTATAACTACTAAGCATTTCTTTCTGCTTCAGTAAATGTTTCAAAATTGGATATATATTGATATTTTTTTTCTACAATTTTAAGTACAATAATTATATCTTCAATAAACGTTATCAATTTTGAATTTAAAATTTGTATTGTTTTTCCAACATACATACCCACATAAGCACTAATATATTCTTGTAGATTTCTTTGTAATAATTTGTCCGTTCTTTCAAATAAATTTTCATTGTCTATATGCACAAAATATAAATGAATGATTCATATAGTAAGTAATAATAAACAAAATAATTGCTGGCATTAACATTTATCAGTTAAACAATGGCTAAATAAAGAAAAGAGAAAATTCTAAAAAGGGTATTCTCAGAATTCATAAATACTGAACAATGATCATAATTAATAAGAGGTAAATTCTCATAATTCATCTTCCTAATTTATGTTGAACAGAGATTTCAGTCTGAAATAAGTCCATCATGTCAATAATAATTAATGCTCTTAAAAGGTTTTGAAGATTTACATTTCTGAGTAATTAATTATTCCCTCCTGGAAGAGCGAGTTCAAGGATTGAAAAGAGTAATAAACAAAAGCATTAAAACAATCAACGGTAGAGGAGGGATAACTGGTGAAAATATTTATTTCAAAAGAAATTAAATTTCTTTCCTCGAACCTGGATTAAATGTAATTACATGCAAAATTAAAACAATTTTTTTCCCTTCTTCAGTTTCATAATTTTCCCTCAATTTCTTTTTATTATTTTGTTTATTTTCAGTTTTCCAAGTACTTTTAGGAAAAGTGTAAATAACAATGCTTTTTCATAAAAGGGACGATGGAAGAGTGGGGGGGGGTCCATCCTTACGATGACTTAAAAAAGAAGCTTTTCCGAGTAATGAGGAAAATGTTATAATTCTTCTCAAAAAAGCTTAAAACGTTTTTTGCATATGCAATAATAGCTATATAAAGCTACGAGTGATTTCCAGAGTTTAATAAGTTATTAAATTTTCTATTTCAAAAGGCTTTCTTTGTTACATCATTAAGTAAAAAATAGTACATTGCAATGCCCATTAGCATAAAAGCCATTGCTCATACAATGCCTGAAAATGAGATAAAATTTCACTATAATTCTAAAAAGATTAATAGGCATGGCTCAGGTTAGTCATGTGAGTTAAGGCGTTGGTTTTAAACTCATTTGGTAAACCTAGAGTCGTGAGTTCGACTCTCATCTGAGCAGTACGAATTAATTTAGTGACGAACTCAGTAAATAATATCCCAAGTCCCACCTAGGCTAGTAAATGGTTCTAAACTGTAGATAACCAGTTCCAATAAGCCTTAGTAGCACAAAGTTATAACACAACAGTAGTTTTTAATAAACATTTACGTAACCAATATTATTCCCAAAAGTTATTTTCTGTAATTTTTGTTGTCGTTTTATAACACAGATATTGATTTATGTTTTATAGTTGACAGCTATAAGCACCCCTTCCTCTTGCTCATATGATTTATTCTGTATGTACTAACTTAAAATCAATGCATGTTTTACAGTAAACGTTCACTAAAGGACTTAAATGAACTGAATGTTAGATGTGATGACTTCAGTGAACGTTTTACTTATATAACGTACGATCTAGAAGTCGTAATTTTTATATTAAAGATATTCGTTTCATGAGAAACACAGAAGTACGTTTTTTACATAGCTCTAACTCGTGTATGTTGTATATTTCTTTTACTGCTATAAAGAAAATAAGCAAATAATTTTCACATGAAACTAATATAGTCTACATTAATAAAGAATATATAGAGAATAGGACGCGTAATGAGGGCATTTTTGTATCAGTTAGCACATGTTAGCAAAATTCACGACACCCTTGTGTGGCCCCCGTTTTTACTAATGGTGTATCTCGTGAGCAAACGTATAGACAAAAAAAAATAGATATTGAAGAAAGTGATTTTTGTTTAACGATAATCTCTTAACCTTTGATTCCAAGAGTCAAGTCCTAGGTGTAAAGCGAATGGAAGATATTAACTTCTACCTTCAAATAATATTCGGCATCGTAAGGTAATTGAGTACCAAATTCTTGTTTATAATGCAAATTATAAACACAAAGTTGTGTAAGTTGCATTAGCTCCAAACCCAATATCACTGATCTACCATCTAACTGAACTCATAATAAAGCTAACCCTGAAAGCACGTTGTCGATTAAAGATTGTTTTAAAATTGGCATTAGTTTCCTTTACGTCCCGGGAAATATATACCATCTCCATTCGTCTTATCCTCAATTTTGAATGACATTTTAAAGTAAACTGTTATGTTTAGTCTAGGAATTGTGTGAGCATTATAATAAAAAAATGAGAAATAAACATGTCACTTTATCTCCAACGAATTTGCAATTTTACATTAGAAGAAATAAAAACATTTAAATGACATTATCTTATCACTAGCAAGTTTACGACAGTCATAAATTATTTCGTATTTTATCGTCACTGTATCAAGGTGCAAATTTTAAAATTAACTCTTAAATCAGCAATTAAACATGTCATTATGTTCTTTCCTATTTAATACCTACGAATATAATGGGCTAAGTCTCCTTAAATATTTAATGAAATAAAAGTCTACGATGTCGAAATATTAACGCCGAAGGCGACATTACGTATGAGAACAATAAAAATTTTGTTGTTCCTATTGGTGCGAGTATGCTCCATTAATTTTAGTTTGGGCTGCTTTTTAGCAGGAAGTATTTAGATTATAGATGATATTTAATTATAATAAATGCTATCCATTATTTGGATTTCAATCATTCACGGAGTGTCAAAAAGTGGAGAGGAATTGGTTTGAAACTCCTTTTTATTTATTCCTTTAATACTTTAATTTCCTTACAGTTCCCACACAGAAAAAACAATACATATATATTGAATCCCTGCTATTCTACTACCAAAATTACTTCCCCACACCAAGTACCGGAGAAACGCCGGGTACATAAGCTAGTGTATATATATACACACACTCACACCTCTTTTTCGTCAATGCATATGATGATCTGGCAACAAAAAAATAAAGCTGTAAGTTTGTGAATCCGCGCACGTACGTACGAGCTTGTGCATGTATCGGTAGACACAAGTACATATAGACTGAGTATTGTGACAACTAAATATTGTGAAATAAACCTATTTACTATTTTCAGGTTGGGTTTAAGTTTCATCAATTGACGAAATTTGTTTTTCATGGTTTCATGCATTTTAGTGTATGTATATCGTTTGTAGGTAATTGTTATGTTGCTTACAGCTTCAAAATTGCAACCACACCTCAATGACTTATTCCTGACCTACTTTTAGGTGCATGAAAAGAAATCGCGTGATTTTAAAATCAAGATATACGTTAAATTACAAGCAGTTGCACTGAGAACCAGTAATAAACTTGAGATTTTTTATTTTTAGCTCCAGGAAGTAATTGACCAACATTTTAAGTGGGGTGAATGTGTACGAAATTGAGGTGGAAATGATTTCTTCTACTACCTGTGGAATAAGTGGGAGTATTCAGGTCACAATTCTCCTGGGTCTACCTGTGGCACCTATTAGGGTGAAAGAGGTGCTCATTGGGCACTCTACAAAACCTTCTCCTTGGAGTGTTCTCTAAAGGAGTCTCTCTCTTCAGCCATGCACTATGATTAGGACGGAAGAACCGCCTTGTTACATTGTTGTAATTGAGGAAAACATATTTTGAGGTATCTCTTTCCATTAAAAGGCCAACCCTCACTGGTTATACTTATTTTATCTACTGCAGAGTCGGAACACCTGCCATTAAATAGATCATATGAAGCCCGCCAGACTAATGCAGGAACTACTGAGGGGCACAAAATCAGAAATTCTTTATAGTGAACAATGAAGATGAGAGTACACCCTTAAAATTCAACTGTGCTATAGAAAATGAATGAGTGAAGTAGACCTTTTGAAAATTTATTGTACCTACCCCATTCAGTACATTTAAAGAGTAGAAAATATGCTTTAATGGACTTCAAGGCTTGACCTCTTCAATGGATGTTTCTTCATTTGCTCCCTTCTTGAGAAATTATCTATTGTCACAGCAGAATTTATCAATGGTTCTGACAAATAGCCAATTTTAGAGTTTATTCAGCCAGGTGATCAGCGTACAAGGCACTCTGAACTCTGAAACCTCCAACAATGAATGTTCATAAACGAAATCGTTAAGTTGTTCCATTATTCTTCACTGATACCTGAGTTGTTGACTTCTTTACTGATTCTCTATTCTTCCCTTCCGGTAGTGGACTGTCATAGGAATGACTCATTAACGAGGTTCTGACACCCGTTTCTTTAGGTTGGTATCCGTAGGTTGTTTTGCTCCTTTTTACTCTGAAGAGATAACCAAATATTGGGAAATAAGCCTAGTTATTACTTTCGGGTTGGGTGTGAATTTCATCATATGACGAAATTAGCTTTACATGCATTTCAGTATATGTATATCGTTTGTAGAGGATTTTTATTATATTTAATTGTTCTGTTACTTAACATGAGAATTGAAACATTGAAAATGAGTGTCCGTTAAAAGTCGTCGCTGCGATAGAAAATGAATACCATCAGCCATGTATTTCTACTCTCTGTACCATGATAACCCAGGATCCCTAAATCAAATTATTTTCAACGTGACATGGTACACTCAAAAATTATAAATAGATAAAAGAATTTTCAGCTTGAGAAACTATGCCATTGAGTAAACAAAATCTTCTGATATATCGTCTTCAGGTAGATGATTCTAATTATCCAAATGAATACATTTTAGGTAACTCGAGGGAAATGTTTATGTTTATAATTCCAAAAATTGGTCATCAACAAAGCCCAAAATGACTGCGTAGTGAGCCTAACAATAAGTCCAATTGAAAAGAAGGTAGGCCTCCTTGCTCCTCGTGTTTTATTGATCTTTTCAGAGCTTTTAATCCTACGATATTTCACAGAGACTCAAAAACGAATTCCTACGAGCCAATGAAGGAAGGTGATTATCACTTATGTAGTCATACAGACATCATACATTTTCCACATTACGGCACTTACACTTCCTGAAACGCTTCTGAAAAGAGCTCCAAAACTGTCTACCGGATTTGTTAAGACAGTAATATATGAAACGTTGCATCGAATCCAAGTTCTTTGTTTAAGAGTAATCGATTATTCTAGTTTCCTCAAATGTGAAGGACATGATTACGAATGCTGTTTTAGCCGCTAACTCTCTACAAAACCTCTAGTTCACATTTAAAACACTATTGATCCAGTAGTCCTTATTTTTTTAGTCATCAGTGCGGTTTGCTCACAACTACCAAGGCTTTCTCGTGTAAGCCAGAACATTTCCAAAGAATGATCACCAGAATAACTTTATTTTCTCAAACTATGAACTCAGTAAGTCTAAGATTTCCTTCAGCCCATGAATATAGTGTGACTTTATACAAATTAAAAATGTAATAGCTTAGGACTACCTTCTTGGCTTAATCAAGTAAATTTGGTTCACCTAAAACGTAGTTAGACCCTATCGTGTATCATGATTTTCGCCAGTACATGAATTATATTTTTCGAGTTAATAAAGGTTAATTCTCTTTCATTGCTATTGGTGTGTGGTTTTTAAATGTAATTGTACACTCAAAACGTTTTTCAAACTCACGCTTTAGGTAGTAGGTTGTTCATAATTTATAAATTGACATGATATAATTTTGAATGAGTGATTACTCTAAGGTATGAATTAGTGAGGTACTAGATTTACGGCTTTGAGAGTTAAATCACATTATATTTCATATTAACTAACGTGAATTACTCAAGGTCCACATGATGATTGAATGAGATACGAGATTAATTCAGGATCAACATTGATTTATTTGTCATGCATTAGTAAAATTTCCATTATTAATATATTGCTGATGTATCTATTTATAGTAGAATTACTTAAATATCTGTTAGATCCACTATTGCGCAGAAAATTACTATCCTCAAACTTCACACATATCTACTTGTATTTAGGACAATAATTTTAAAAAGAAATGAAAATGAAAGGGGTTAAAGAATGGGTTCAAAATATAAAATCTAGGAAGTGGGAAATAGGTACCATAATGGGGCAACACTCTGAGCCGAGGTCTTATATTGTAGGAATGAATGGTGGCTTTACGTTCAGACGTAATGCTACTACATCTGATGTTATCCTGTTAGAGGGATTTACTTGAATCGACAGATGTTAGGTTATATGTGCATACAAAACTTACTATAATAATAATATATAGATTATATAGATACATGACACATATAGATATATGACTATCAGAACTAACCTTTTTAGTGCAACATGAGGTTTCCTAGCAATTTGTAATCAATATACTCTTGTTTGGCTATCAAATCTCATTAATATTAAGATATATTTCAACAACAACTTATATTATTCACACAATTCCACTTACTACCAAACATCGTAATAAATACTAATTAGTGAGGGATAAAAAGAACACAAAGAAATCACTTCATTTAAATATATTTCCTTCATTTACATTAAATACATAATTTACAATGATTTTTTAAGTACTCCAAATTGAACATTCTGTACAACCTTCTTCTGTGCAAGGGAGGAATGAATGTACATACATACACTCATTATATTAAATTCGACCATGGTCGGTACAGACAGATAATTCATAACTTTTAATATGTTTTTATACTTTATACCCGGCGCATATGTTTTACAATACAATAATTTTTAATAAGAACCTCCAAAGCTAAAAAAGAAATACAATTCAGTACTGTTTATGAAAATACGACGGCTTAACAAAATCGAATGAGAATATTAAAATTCGTTTAGGAAATACCTGACTTACTATCACAGCCTTCATGTTATTAGCACAATAAAAGTATAAAGTTAATAAATAATGACATCCACAGACAGTGGAACTGAGTTAGAACAATGAAATAAAACCATTTCCTTCCTTATTTATTCTCAAGTTTATAAGTCTAAAATTTAAATGAAATAATATATAGGCAGAAAGAAGTAAGTTGGAATTCACCTATGTGTATGTGGTTAACTTAAAAAAACACAATTAAGCCTCTTAATAGCTGAGTGGAAACGACGTTTCTTTACTGATTATTACGTGGAATGATCCTTGATAACGAACACAACCCTAACCGCGGACTTACGTTTACGAAAGGTCGTATGCATAAAATAAATACAAAGTAAATACACCCCACCCACTAAAATAAATTATGATGTATTTTCATAATACTGGTCCATGAATCTAATATGGCAGCACCATGATTCAAACAGTCAAAGACTATTTTTCTTAAAGGAATGGTTTATAAAAATTTTGTAACATCAAGAGATTGAAATGATACCCTAATAACTTAATTCTTTGGGTTCTATCACTGTAGAACTCATAGAATTAACACCAATTTAATAAAGTGTATATGTATATATATATATATATATATATATATATATATATATATATATATTCACACATACACCCCCATTTTACATTGTAAAAACTTATTTCTGTTTATGAATTTCTTGATTCTTGTAGTATTATAGACATTGCTACAATAAATATCAACAAGCTGGATGCCTTTGAGAGAGTAAGTGCTGAAGATCCGTTTGCATCAGCTGATTCTGAGACGGTGACTGACGTAGGTTCCGCTTCCAACATGGTTATCCTTCCCTCGAGTTGGGGGTAAAATGGCGTACTCTTCGACGCATAGGTTTTTATTGCTTCAAGGTCTGTCCAATCTGAAATAAACATTACAATGATAACATCAAATGTTCTCTCAAAGAATTCATCTTATTCATAAATATTTACTTATTTTATTTACTCGCTAAAAGCAATTACCTTTGGTTGAGCAGCTTTAATAAGCATGACGTTATACTAAATAAAGTTAAAAGTCAGTTACGCTGGAGCTGCGTAAACTCAGCAGATTTCCTAAGCGAAGGTTTACAATAGATAATTATACACACTGATAGCACCACCGCAAATATTAAATGAATAAATACAAACAGTAATGCGATATCTTTCAGTAACAAGTTAATAACTCTAGAATGGAAAACTTCTGAATTGTAAACAAACAGGCATGCCAGCCCGAATTCTAGACCAAAATAAGAAAAACCATTAATAAAATATATCTGAGTATATACATTCATTTTATTCAAAACTATTTACTAAAGCTAATGTTGTATTTTTTAATGAATCAGAATAATTTTAATCTCAATTACTTAAATTTTAGTTATTCCAGAACAAAAAGTGGGGGGAGGGTCAATAGTAAGTATTTGCATATATCTCACAAAGTAAAAGTTCGATGAAAGCAATATTCTATATTTAACCTTTTAATGAAGTGGTTCATGTTATATCAGCTTATTATTAATATGACATAAGTAGGAGTGGGCGTTAACTGAAACCGTAAAACTATAATATCCAAATATCTCGGTTAATACTCATTATACAGAAAATATGTATAGAACAATATTAATAGTAAATTGAATTTGCAATGAGATTGTTTCTATACAATTTTACGATCCGACGTATAGTAACTGAGATATATCAAATTTTCGAAAATCCTCTCCTCTAAACTCTCCCTCTCCCCCTGATCCGGTTTCAGCCATTAACGAACTTGATCTTTTTTTTTACATAAAACGACTAAATTTCGAGTTTGGATTAAGGGAAATCTGCTAAAAACTAGCAAGAACACTTTTCCTATATGTGTGTATATACATATACACACAGAATGCTGCTCAACCAAGGATAATTGCCCTTTGCTAATACATATACATATTTGCTCAATAATCCATAAAGAGGTTTGCCCTGGCGAAGCACTTCGGGTAAATTAAGAACACCGACTGACCAGTTTTGAATTTGAGTAAAGAATCTATGAGTATAATACAAATATGTTTACTGTCTTAATACCTACTAGAGGACAGCAAAGTGGAATTAGTAACCTATCTAATATGGTGTCTACATTTAGAAAGTCAGTGTTAATTTAATTAACTTTAGTATATGGGATTGATTTTTTTAATATTCATTTATTTTAATAAACAAGGTTTTTTTTTAATAACAGTATTATCACAGGTATCAACAAAACATTTCATTGGATACTGAAAATCAGTTTCAGTATTGCTGTAATAAAGTTCGTTTTTGGAATTTAGAATATCTTTGAGATCAAGAATATTAAATTAAGCACGTTATTATTTATTTAATAATCTTGCAACCATTTTTAATTTCTTCCTAACATACAACTCCCTTGTTTATTTTAACGTTTTGCTACTATGGCGTCGGGATGGGATATCTAAAGGTTATCACCCTTTTCTAACAAGGTTAGTACTAAGGATTTAATTGTATGAGTTCGTAACTAAATTAATTCTTATATCCCAGGCGGGAATCGAACTCACCACTCTTATGTTCCCTATGTGAGATTAAGGCCAACGCTCTAATTCACATGGCTGATGCCCACCTCATTTCAATATAAGGCACTCATATTAATGATCAAATTAATAATTAAGACTACCGTTATCTCACTTCGAATGCAATTTAACTAACAGATATAGACTTGATAAATAATACAAGTTGGATCTAGCGGAAACATTACATCTTAAGACTATAGAGTTATCTGATAACCGATAAGATTGTAAGCCATGGTCTCTATAAATTAATATCTGCAATTTAGAAGCAGACTAGTTATAGGCTGAATGACTTACGAAAGATTTATATAACGCGAAATCTAGGTTAATTGGAAGTATTATGAAAGAGGATTAGAATTGACAGCAGTAATTCCTTTCGCTAGAAAGGAGCAAAAACCAAGTTTATGCTAATTTTTTTCCAACGAATTGTGCAATTGTAAAATTATTTCTTCGTCTTTGTTACATCTAAATGCAGAAAAAAATTAATTTCCAGAATATTTTATCTGAGTCGGTACGCACGAACAGACTACATAATACCTCAAGTCTAATAACCAATTCAGAAAAGATTATTAATGTAACAGATTTCTATTTTTTATCTAAAACCAGAGATATCGCCTCCTTCCCCAAGTTTGTGTTAATGAAAATATAATGCATAAACGAATTTAATTGACCGTAGGTGGCCAGGAAAAATATTTATTAAAAGTCTAAACTAAGCGGATTTCCCATGCACTGGAGTGTGATATGCTGAATATCTCATCTCACTATCTATTCTCTCTTTCTCCCAGAGTATGAAGCCCATGTTAACAGGATCCGAATTATTTCTTGGAATTAGTGGAAGTGATAATCTGAGAAATAGATCAAAAAAATACAATTAACTCCATTAAAATTATATTGACAGTACCGAAAAATTAGTAAAGAACATATGTCGTAGATAAATAAAATTCCAGCAACATCAGTAATTACAATATTTCGGTCCGACTCAATGAAAACGAGATATTTTGTATTTTCAATTATTTGCCGCTCTTACCCCTTCTCCCCTAAATCCGATTTCATCCAATAACGAACATGTACTATCATTTTTCATGAAACGTTTAAATATTCATTTTAGTAACTATCAAACAAAAATTGCGGCCGCTAGAGTGTTAAAAGACACACACATATTTTCGGTTGGCATTCTAGACCTTAGCCACCTCGAGCTGGACCCCCTGCAGGAGCAGGGATTGGCGATCTGAATTTTCACGTAGAGAGTGATTAACTAGACGTCCTCCGAGGACCCCAGCTCTCGGAATTTTCACGAAAACGTTTTGAAAAACTTGACCAATCGAATTTTTACTTTGTGACTTTTCCTTTGAAACGGTTTTTCATCAGATCGTATTAACAGTTTTTATAGATTTTACTAGATAAACCATTAATAATTTAATTATTTCTAAAAAAATTTGGTTTACACGTATAACTTTTTTAAAAGATTTTATTGATTGTAAAAAAATTTATTGATTAAAAGAAATTAAAAGTACAAAAAAATCAATCTATTCACAATTTTTACATTTAATTACTATTTGCTCTTTACGATGAGTTTTACATACAAAATTATTGCAAAAATGACACTTTATAGTTACTTTGTCGTCCTTACTTCTCGGGCACATTGGGCATCGCCCACGCTTACTTGCAGAAGTCGTTGGGGCCGTCATCGCATCCGCTGTTGTATCTGACGGCGGTGTTAGTGATTGTAAACTCTTGGACATCATATTTAAACTGGCTGATGATTGAGTTTTTTGTATCGATGGGTCGTTTGCACGCCTTCTTATCATGGGTTCAACGAGCTTTTTCACAAGTACTGAACACACTATGTGTACATAGCATTTGCACAACGGAGAAACAAACGACTTTAGTTCTTATTAAAAGTTTTAAGTCACCAAACTCGAGGAAAGAGAATAAAAATAAGGTATTCCTTCCTATTTTTACTCTCTTTTATAGTATTTTGATGAAAAACGGGAAGCTAATTGATTCTTAGAAGGACAACTGTGCTAACAAAATACGTAAAATGAGTCAAATCAGTGAACCAAGACAATAAACGAAGGATTTTGTTTCTTAATCAATAAAGTTTTTACAATCAATAAATTCTTTTAATAAATAAATATCATACAATCAATAAAATTGTAATAGGTATGTATTAATTGTAGTCTTTTTTCATATCCCTAACTAATAAATCCAAATAAAGTATGTTTTATATGAAAAACGTCGTAAAAAAAGAGGGGTCCCGCGAGGACCCCAGTGGTAGTCTGTGATTGTCCGGACCCGTGGTATTGGGAGGGTTAACCAAGGAGGACCTAGAATGACCTGTCTCCAGTAAACCTCTTTATATCCGAGGGGCGGGGGCTGGACAGTGGTCATATGACAAAATGCCAGTTTTCTAGTCGACGTTATCTAGGAGAGTTAACGCCCTTCGTCACACTGACTGGGGTGTCAGAGCGATTTACTCACTAGACTCTCGTCAATCCTAAAAGTAACACGCTCACTCACCTAGTTTTTCAATGTCTTCTTCTGGAAGATTCTTGAAATGTGTATATCCATCCCCACCCTGCAGGATATATTCAGTTGTGATGAGGCTGTACCTAGCAGTCATGTTGAGAGGTTCGAACTTAGGAACTTTGCACAGTCCACATCTCACTTCGACGGACACAACTCGCTTGCCAGCTTTTTTCCAAATGTTGTACGACACCTTTAGACCTGAAAATAGTCCAGAATTCAGATAAATAAAACCACTGTTTCTATAGAGGCGTAAATTGAGGCTCAAGAGTTCATGAAGTCTGCTCTTCCAGGACAAACATTACAGAGAACTTAGTGCACATATTGTGAATTGCAGATAATAATAATAAAATAAAATTATAATTGAACGTTTTAAAGCCCAACTGGAATATTCCGATATGGTCAAATGCTACTCCTACAGTTGGAACAGATTTAGAAGAATGAAAATCTTCAGAGTTTATGCTCTCTTCACAAGTTTAGACTCTCAATATGACATTATGAATCGTTGAAAGCAGCTATGCTTTGAGCTAATATTTACGGAGTTATATTTCATCCCTTTATTTTATTATAGTTCTTCACTCCCAGCAATAATTATCTAAAACATATTTAATTCTATATAAAGTCAGCATAATTTTGCTCTGAAGGAAAAGGTCGGGAGGACAAGATTAAATGTGTCACAATATTTTATTGATTGCATTCAATTTATTAATTAATGTCATGTTTAAATTAGTTTAATTGAAGAATTTAATTTGTACCAAATCCAATACTCGGAAATAATGTCCTGAAATTGTACTCTAGTGAGCCAACCTTTGATTTGTATTGTCAGGCGTATTTAAGCCAAATTATAATTACAATTAAATTACTTCTATACTCTACGATAGAACACAATATTCATGGAGAGAATAAAAGAGCTAGCTATTTTTCACTGAAACATTAAATAAAACATCTTCATGTAGGGTTTTAATCGTAAAATTACAAATTCTTATTATATATTAAGAATTCTTATTTATAATAGCAACCGAAACTCCGGACATCTACTTTGTCCAAATACATTTACACTTGTCCCATTTTCGTAACCAAAATGTATCTAATGTTTCTTATGGGTTAATTATCTAACCTTTACTACAATAAATGTTTAATATGTGATAATTTTAAATAAAGATGAAGTAGATAAACAAGTATATCTATAAATAAATATACATATATATTTATCAATAGAAGAAAGGACGTATTTATCTAAATAAATAAATCTAATTAGATCCTAAACCAGTCCAAAATCTTAATTACATTTGGCGGAGAAAGTTTGTTTTTCTATGTCTGACTTCAAATTCGCCAATATTAGTCATTTAATCTAATTTTCAAAATCAATTCAATCAAAAGCCACTCAAAATACAAACAAGGAAAAACCAACATGTGTACACTTTGAGAAAATAATTAAATAAGTCCCTGTTTGTGGTTATTCATTGATTTTTAAATTATTTCTTTTAGTACATTATTTATTATTTGGATGTGGATGTCGTGATCTTCTATTTGAACCTCCAGATTTGTCGGCCCCGAACAATTCTCCATCAATTAGCACCTAGTTTTCCCTTACACCAGTCGCTCAATCGCTTGTGTTGTCTTCATTTTCTCCTCTTAAGACTATACGGTGTCCAAAATACATATATTATTCAAAATAAATTGTGATAAGTATATTAAAAAAGTAATAATATACCTGACATCTGCAAGAAGCCTCCTTTCCCCTTCTTCGGGGTAGTGGGATCAAATCCGTCCACACTTTTTTCCAGGACTTCTTTGAGTAGTTTCCCGTCAAGCGTAATGCGCACCATTTTATTATCAAAGGGTGTTACAGTCAAGATATCCCACTGTGAGAAATTACCTGTAATAGAATCAGTTCTTAAAATTTTGAACACTTCCAGTGGTCTTAAAGTGTAGAAAACATAAAGTAAATCTTTCATGTCATAAAGTCTATTCAATATATGTTTTCGTAAAATATATGTAATCCCTCATAAAAAATACTGCACAAGAAATATATATCCAGTAATCCTTTACCTTTAGGCCAACAAATATATTTGGCCACTAAAATGTATACCATACTGCTCTCTTTTCTGATATAAAATTACTCCAACATCCCTTCATGTAATAATTTGTCGAAGTATATCGTAAAAATCCAATGTTTCGGAAGATAAACCCCAAAATCTATCAATATTTTTTACAAAACAGCCATTCTCATAAAACTACTGCCAAATTACAAGTTTTCGGATTTTTCTCAGTTCAAACACATACACACACGTACCCTCCCGTATGCACATTTACATAAAATAATCTTTCAGCTAGGCCTTATGTAATGTCATCACTCGACATATTTTAAAGAGAGAGACAACATGGAGATATTTTAGCCGATACTAACATTTTGATATTCCCACTCTTTTTCTCAGAGGTTTTTATATCTTGTTTGATAGTATTACGTTGGATTTCTGTGTAACGGCTCTGAAAAAAAAATTATCTTTCGACATAATTCTTACTCAAGTACTTTTTTTCTTCATGATAATCTTCCGAAAATCCGTTCTGAATTCTGTTGAAGTTTTTCGGAGATCGATAGGCTCTTTATTATTACTGTCTAATCTTATCTTTCAAGTATACTATAGGAAGGGGTTTTTTTTTTAATTTAGGTCCTATAAAGGACATCTTTTATGTCCTCTTATCCCGATTAGCTGCAGTAACACGAAAGGACGTTACTAATCATGTTTTTTATGGTCCGAGGCTTCTGAAGGCAGATTTACTAACTACTAGGCACTTCAGTCCTAGTAGAACCTGAACCTCTGCTAATATCGTAAACCATTTCCTTAGGTCTGTAGCTACGATCCTACGATTCCCAGCTCCGCAATTCTTTCACTGTTCTTTCAGCCAGCTCGACCAGTCCCTGTCCCTCGGACAAATCGTTGGACTCCGTCCTCCAATGTTCCTCTTATCAGCCAAAATAATATGAACGCCGTTGTAGAACTACATATATCCGGTGTAGCTTCTGATCTTCAATTCGTTCTATTCTTTTATGATTCGTTTAACTTACTGAGGGTACCCAATCTGGGAGGCCTCTTCTATCCACGTTTCTCAGTCCTATATAAATTTATGATGACCATCTTGTATACGTGCAGAATTTGAGTCATGGAGAGACTCACAAAGGCTCTTTTGCAGGGCATTGAAGTACCTCGTTCCTGTCACAATAATGCCGTCTATTTCACCATCATTCTTTGTAACTGTTCTATACAAATACATGAATTAGGGGGTTCCAGAAATTCCACGACTACTAAACTTTCTTGTCAAGTCTTGATCTTGAACTGCTCGTACATATACTTCACGAGGACCGACCAATGCTGTCTTATTATCTCTACCAGTTATCAATACATCATCAGCAGCAACTGATTCTGTGGGTCCATTATATTTTCTTCTGATAGCTTTCCAGGCTGAGTAAATGGAAAATAATAGGCTGCTAGTAAAATGCAAATGGGAACCTAACAATTAATACATGATTAACTTATGGAATAAACTAATTAAATATGATTAAGAAAACCTACCTACCTTGAGTATCATTTAGATACAATGATCCTCTCATAGAACCACCATTCAATACAGCAATTGGCGCATTTGTCCAACCAATGTCATACATTTGTCCTTCGAGCTCTCGAACGTGCTGAACAGAAAGACAAGCAAATATAAATCAATTTTCAATTAGGTTACAAACTCAAAATTATTCATTATTGAAAAAAAAATTAATATCCAATATTTTATTAAGTCTAAGGACGAAATTGACCTTTATAAATAATTAATAGTTTATTTAAATTTCTCTAAAATTAAAAATAGTTGAGTTATCAAAAACATATTCCCTATCTCAGCAAACTTGCGCCTCAACGAATTTCTTTTAACACTGAACATTATTCTTCAATATTCATGAAGGCAAGCTGTGAAATGTTAATTTTTGATTTTCTGTTTTTCATATTTAGTTAAATTTAATAAAAACATCGTGGAAGATCAGTTTTAATGATACTGTTCTCACTAAATAACACCTTAAGTTACTTGTTGGACTAGAAAGAAGCATGCAATTCATAACCAGCAATGTTGGGAGAATATTGCATTTGCATTCTCGTTAGTTGTACTTTTAATTTTTATTATTTATTTATTAACGTCCACTTTTTGCAACTAATTTGGTGTTTTACTTTTAAATTGGAAGGGAATGGTAATCAGAAACGTTTGTGAGACCGTGTAAGTGCAGTGAAAAACTTTTTGTTATTATGGTTCAGCTTTCAGGCGATACATTTAATCTATGTTTAATCTATTCAAATGCATTATTTTTAAAATGCGTTAACTGTGCTTGTTTATTTATTATGCGATGTTGATTTATTTTTTTGGAATTCCAAATTCAATTAATAATATAACGTATTAAAATAAAAATACTTGACTGTACATATACAATACATAAAATACACTATTCTTATATGAGACATCGACTCGTATAATTGATGGAGCAATTTCCCCGATATCGTTAAGTATTCAATTTTTTTTCTGTTATTTAAATGGGAAAATTTGATTGACATTGATTAATGTATGGCATTTATCAAATATAATTATGATAAATGAGATATGTCTGCAACTCACAAAGTCGATGACAGCGTCAGTGAAAAAATTGCCCATGTTGCATTCCCCTCCCCTGCAGGCACCTTCCAGGTCCACAACCGTCCTTCCTATCACCTCTTCGAGGCTAGCTGACATGTTTTTCTTCCAAGCCAAAATGTCTGCAAGGATTTCCAGATCTGCAAATAAGCCATTTTGTTTTCATTTAGAACAGGTGAATATGATAAGCCATGATTATGAGGGATGAGACATGACTGTTTTAGGAAGTGTTGAACTTAGGAGTAAATTTTTTCCGAAAGTAATAAGTGAATTCATACATATACTCGTTCTTGAAAATGTCTGAACACACTTTTCTATTATTATAACCTTATCCAATGATAATGAAAGCTATCTATTCTATATGTTTTAATATCACTAGTCGCTCTATATGTGCTTTTGGAAATTTCACCCACCATCTGATCTTTTACGAGTTCTTGCCCAATTTAAATATATGTATAAAGCTCATTCTAAATTAACAAATCTTCCAAATAATGTCAAAATTTGTTGGTTTTGAGACCGAGCATCCATTTCAATTTGAAAAATTTAATTTTTCTCTATTTCAAATAGGCACTGATTGCAGTCAAACGAATCCAAAGCTTTTACACCATTTCTGACCATGAATCAAGTATATAAAATGAAAGGACTGCTAATGATTATTATTTCGATGCTAATATTCGTCCAAAATTCAATTTTATTATGCAGTAGAATCCAAACTGTCTCCAGCGGAAACTAAATGACCTGAAGTATGACTACGTTAGAAAACTGAAAGAATGGTCTTTCAAGGTGGGAGTTTATCTGCGTGTTGTGGTTAATGCCTTTGTGAATGCAACATGTTTTTCAGATATTTTCGTATTTAAACTATTAAATATAATTACTGATAACATACACAACAAAAGAAAAAAAATAATCTGAATTATTCATACATTGTGTAAATATGTAGCCTTGGTTAGCCAAGGGAGCTAAGGGTTTCCTGTTAACACTAGGTATCATTGAATACCTAGGTAGGTAGGATTGAAACCCGCTTGACTTATAGGAATTCATTAAGAATAAATTAATGAAGAACAATCTTTAAAAAGAAATTGGTATAATTTAATAAATTAAAGTTTATATATGTTGTAATTCTGGTTAGTCAGTCAGCTTACCTCACTCCTGTATATAATATATTTGATGTTTTGTTTTTTTGCCTTAGACATTTGATTAGTATCTTGGGGGTGGTCATATCTCCACTCAGGCTTATTATTGCTATTACAAGTATTCCTTGTAATGTCCTGAGTTAGGTCTTTGTGAGTTCGTTAAAGACCGGAATAGGCCCTGTGAAAGGGGGGGGGGGAGTTATATTAGGAATGAATAAAAAATTCGAAAATCTCCGTTATTATGAGTCAAATAAAAACCAATCAATTGGTATATAACCAATCTCGTTGAAAATGTAATTTACTAAAACTTTTGTTCAATAAATGATTTTTTACGACTTACGGTTAATGTGAATTTTTTTGTTAGTATTTGACATAGAAGCTATAGAGTGCGCTTTCATACCTGCTTCGATGTATATCTACCAACACAATTGCAGAGTAATATAGTTTTATTTCAAATTATGTAAGTCGTCTTTAAAGAGACCCGAAATGCCAAGATAGTATCCTAGACATTAATATGATTTCTATGATGAAACTATAATAAAATTTATTCCCTAAATTCCAAGACATTAGAAAATCCGATAACTGCGCAGCTCCTGCGCGACGGACTTAATATATCACATCTCCTCTCCAGATTAAATTTAACATAAGTTTCCATTGCAACAATCTGACAAAGGTAGGAAAAGTTAATAAAGTATACAATATATTAATATATTATATAGTAAATGTACTTAAATTACTAAGCATATTTTTGCTAGACTTTAATATAATGTGGTTGTCTGTTGTACCCTCATTTTACTACTTACCATAATACAAATTTATAATAAAGAAATTATCAAACGATTCACAAGTAAGCGCCACACGTGAATATATCCTCTAACGGATGATTAAGCCTAAGCTATTAAATAAATTTCCTCTAATATGCAGGGTATTAAAAATATATTTCCAACCTATCCGGGAATTATTAAGGCTTAAGTGGATTTGAGTCTTTAGTACAGTCAGGAGTAATGGCAGTCTTCTAAAAGCGCATTAAATGAGGTATAAAGGCATACATTTATTCCTCTAAAGGCGTAAACTCTCTTAATAAAAGAGTTCAGTAAATTTCTATATATAAAGATTAAAATAAATTAAATCCCACATCTTGTGATAGAGGGGAAAACTATATTATTTCAGTCGAGTGACTCTTCAAGACACAAAATCCGTATTAGTTTACATTTATAGCCCCCCTTCCTCTCCAGTTTGAAAGAAATTCAATAAAATCTTTGAGATGAAAAAGGTGAATGTGTTTATCCCACTATCAAAGTGATTAGTCCACTTCAAAAGAAGCCTTTTATTAGTATTTAGCAGCAAACTCATCAGTAATTAATTGTGTTATTAATTAGTGTACAACGAAGGAAGATTATTAAATACAAGGTAAAAGGGTAAAATTTTAAACTTTGGGGAAATTACTTATTATATATGAGGCATATTTAAAATAATTAAAAAAAAACCTTAACAAATTGTATAAATACCTTAATTATGTACATTAAAACATTAAAAGTAAAGACGACATAGAAAATAACAAACTTAAAGACTAACTAAAATTAGATTTCTACAGAAATGTTAAATAAAATTTATATTTTACAGCGGAATATAAAGTCTATTAGTAGTCTCAAAACAGCCCAAATGTTATTGTTTAGAATGGTGGTGCTCTTGAAACTATAAACCATTTATTGTAAACAATGGAAGTTTTTATGCCTATACTAGTTATAAAAGAGAGAAATATGTCCTTAAACATTGTATCCAAAGTAATGGTCTTAGATCATGGGAGGCTCCCTAAGTCTCATCAATAATGAACTGCTCTGGTTATTTATAGCCTCCAACAAACAATGAACCCCCCTTTCTAAAAAAATTCTAAGGGATTTAAGCAAGCTTTACTTATGGGAAACTAGAATGTATATATATATATATATATATATATATGTGTGTGTGTGTGTGTGTGTGTGTGTGTGTGTGTGTGTGTGTGTGTGTGTGTGTGTGTGTCTACCTGCGTATTTCAATCTGTGAACTCTGTAGACAATACACACATATATTCATAGCGTATGGCTTCAATGGGAAGAAAACTTTTATATAAGAAAAAAAGGTTTCTATGGTATTCTGGTACGATACCTGAACGTCAAAGTTGTTCATTTCAACTGTATAACGCCTTTAATGTATTAATTAGTCTTTTCAGTTATATTTTAAACAAAAAAAAATGTAATCTATTCATGTTAAGAACAATTCAGTGTATCATATTTTCACAATTAAATTTTAAATTCAGAATCAAGATTGAACAATTATTTTTTACGTATACAATTTTTTTAATAGTTTTTCTATCAAGCCAATAACCAAAGTTTACATGTTTATTTGATAAGTCCGGCACACAATTTACTTGAAATATCTCAATGAAGCTTTAGGCAAATACAAAAAGTGATTTCTCCAAAAAAAAACTTGCCCTAAATTTTCCATCTCAAATGTAAATAATTCAGTAACAAATCGTTTTTTACAGCTCTAACTAGTGGTTAATATTTAAATGTAACCAAATTAAAAATGATCATTTATTTCCTTCCTGTAAAAGCAGTTATTTAAAAGAAAGTTCAATTTAACAAGATTTCATGAATCTCCATGGTTTTTTTTTTAAAAATCCCGGAGGTAATGTATGACTTCCATTCATGCGTAACAAAGGGGCGCATTCATCTAATGTATAAATCCTCATGGAGAGAACAATGAGAAAAAACATTTCACATTTTTATCACCTTAATGTTGTAATAAATGGGATATCGTTTCTTTTATTGCTAACGGGATACGGTTAACATTTCTTTTATCATAACAGTTTACATTTTTTTTAATAACATAACAAACAAATAATAGCTAATTATGTTTTGTTATAGCAGGTCAAGTTGGGTATAGAAAATAATAAAATTAGCTGACATTTCGGTAGAAAATATTAATTTTTCTGTATGGATGTGATAAAATATATTAAAAACGCAGGAGAATTTAAAAACAGCTAAAACAAAATGTACATAGGTACCTTATGTTTTAAGAAATTTAGTTGTAAGAACCAATGACGATATGTGGGTTCTTAGGATACCCTAGGATATGTGTAAGTTTAAAATTTTTGTAGTAAAGCTTAACTCTTAAATTTGTTAACCTTTCTTCACTGGAAGTGAATTTAATAAATCTTTAATATTTGATTGTGCGTGAGTGCACTCATATATTAGCAGGTAATAACTTGAACCTTTTCAGGGGGGAAAGAGCACTTAGAATAAAAAGGACGGTATCGCCACAGCTGAAATTCGCCACAGCTGAGATTCACAATTGAACCTATGATTGAAATATCATGAACTCTTTTGGCCTTTATAGCGTTTATGTTTTATGGCTTGTCTGAATTTTATTTAGTTAATTCCATATTCTTCATTAATATTCTGGGGCAATTTTTGGAAATTGTTTTCCATTTTTTTTAGTTGCAGCGTACGAGTAGTTTTCTTGCTGTTAAACAAAAGTAACTATTTTAATATATGTAAATAATGAATTAAAGAAAAACTTTAACTTAAGAAGGAGAAAAGGAGTGAGGGGGTTTTACTTTCGGCCGTAGGTACATAAATCATGTGTATAAATCAAGTGTATGGCATTGCTCAGGGCATTGGAGAGAGGTGGTGTAGTTCAAATCAATAACACACATATATGAGTAATAAATATTATTCGCTTACCCTATCTTTTTTGCTTTACTGACATTCTGATTCCAAAGTGTTAGTCCTGAAGTCTGCTACTGTGAGAATACCTCATCACCTCATCTATTCTGATTCACCAGTTAATCTCTATTATCTACAAGATTCGTCAAAACCTTTCATCAATTCTGAACTAAATTCTACCCCTATAAACGATTGCCTTGAGCATTTGCCTAGCATGAATGAATAATAACTCATCACATGAATAAGAACTAATCGAGAAATAGCTCGACTTTATAAACCTTTATAAAAGCGGTGGTCGTTCGAGAGTTTAAATTGTTCGGAACGGAGGAAGAAAATAGTTCCATAGAAATGAAAAGAATGAATAGTCTCTCTCAAAATTTTCTATTTTCAAGTTAAAATTGAATGCTTAAAGCAATAATAGAACACTTTGTTATCTTCCAGACCACCCCCTTTTTATATCCTAGAACATCTGGGTGGTCTATCTGTTTTATTATAGTTCCATATTTTATGGTAAATAATTATACTTTTTCGAAGGGCTATTATGTGTATAATATATTGGTTTCCGCCAGCTGTCATGTGTAAATAAAATTTTATTACAATTATCTACTATTTAATAATAGTAAAATTTCAGATCCTATTAAAATCATAACTTGGTTTTGTCAATATTTTAATAATTAAAGGCAATACAAAAAATATTTAGGCATCACTAAACCCTCTTTTTTTAAACAGGGAAGTCAAAAAAAAATTAGAGCCCTCCTGAGCATTTGCAATGCTCTTACACACATGGTGAATTTAAGTAAGTAATTATTGTATCTCATACTTAAGGTATCTGTAATTTCATTACAAACCAAGAGTACAAACCTGAGTTTTTGAATTATTATACGGCCACTATAAAACTAAAGCACAGCAGGAGAATAAAAAACTTATGATAAACGGCTGTAACCAATGTGGTCATTAGTCAGCAATAGGTAATCTAAAACGAGGTAGTTTCTAGAACCTAATTTGAGCTAAGTTATGATTAAACTCTATTCATATATATAAAAATACTAAATATCCTAGATTATATTTTGTAAAATAAAAATTAGAATTAAAATGTTATTAGTTATTTAAAATTTCTCTTCTAGTAATTCTCCTGCTGAGTTTTATATTGACAGTAGAATAATTTTAAAACTCAGGTTGGTATTCTAGGTTCATAAGAAAATTATGAATAATGGTCATAAGTAACAAGAACAATAATTATTAATTTGAATCTACTAATTATTAATTTAAATATTGAAGCACTATAAATGCCCAGGAGGGCGAAACATTTCCAGTCTCTCAAAAAAAAATAAAGAGGGTTTAGTCAGACATGAAAATCTTTTTTAATGCCTTAAATACCTTTATATGTCTCAGCAAGGTTAAGATACATTTATTTATTAATTTACCACAGAATTATATTCAGCATTAAAATAAAAAATTAAAACAGAATGGAGTTATTTGCAAATTAAGTAAATTTATAAAAATATGTAACGATAATCTAGCTAGCCATAAAAATGATTGAGACAAACGAAGAGAAATAAGCTTAAATCGGGAAAGAAGGAGCTAAACAAGCCTTGTTCATTTTGTGAGATTTATGTTGGAAGGAGTGAGGAATCCTCAGAGAATTCCTCGAAGAGAATTCCAACGATCCAGAGTTCCAATATCTCTACTCAATCTCCAGCACTCAGCCCTGCCTCCGACCCACGTTGACACAAACTATCCATATCCTCAAGTGTCTACTTTCAAACTACTAACAATTTATCAGTCAACAATGCGATAAAACCTTTTTCATCGAAAAACAGAAAATGGTATATATACTTTTTGAAGAATGTCTATACCTAAACCGTACTTGTAATGAATAGATCATTCACAATTTTAAACTTGAACGGATATGATCAGAAGCAAACAGTAAATTGATGTATTGGGTTGAAAACAATGAGGTTAATGGAGCAAAAACTGATGAATAAAGCTCCTATCAGATGCAGGATTCACTGAACCAGGAAAACTTTCATAAAACCAAACAAGACAGAAAATCATTATTAAAAACGGGAGAGTAAATTTACGTTATGACAGTTAAAGAAAAAAAAACATTTGTCTAAAAAAACGAGATTTTTAAGATATGGATAAAAAAAAAAATCGTCTTTAACATCTAGAGATTACATGGATTAGTTAATATATCCGCCACGCAGGGGATGCTTAGCAAACTAAGCAGATCATCTGCTGTTATGACATACTACTGATCACATATCTAAATATAAAGTCCGTCACGCAGGGGATGCGTTAACTAAGCAGATTTTCCACGTGCGTCACGTTTTTGCGTTTATCTCAAAAAGTAAAAGTTCAATGAGACCAATACTTGGTATTTAAGCTTAGAATAAAGTGTTTCATGATATAATAGCTTATTGTTAATATGACCTGAGAAGGAGCGGGAGTAAAATAAATATAAATAAATGCTGAAAACTAAAAAAATCTGTTAATATTCTTGATAGAGAAGATATTTACAAAACAACATTTACAGGCAATTGAATTTGTAATAATATTTCTTCTATACACTTTTTCGATCCAACTTATAATAACGAAGATATTTCGAAATTCCTCCCCTCTAACCCCCCCCCCTTCCCAAGTCCGATTTCAGCTATTAACAAACTTGATCTTTCTTTTTACATAAAACGCTTCTCTATCGAGTTTGTTATCGATTAAACAATAATTGCGACCGCTAGAGCGGTGACAGACATATATATATATATATATATATATATATATATATATATATTAGATAGATAGAAAGCTCAAACAACTTACTCGATATTTGGTTACGAAAAAATGAATCGACCAAACAATTGTAAAGCATAAATATTGTAACAAGATTGTTTCTATAATATTTTTCGATCTGACGCATAATAACAGAGGTATATTGAATTCTCGAAGTCCACCTCTACTCCGATCTGATTCTACCCATTTCAGCCTAAAATGATCTTTAGTGTTTGAATGAAATGGTAAAATATCGAAAAGATTTAAATTAACATTTTAAAGTCATTAAAATATCTCGGTTAATAGTCGAGATTTGGAAAAAATGTAAAATATATTGATTGAAGATATTTTGAATTTTCGTTTTACCCCTCTAAACCTCCCCCCTCCCCATATTTTAGCCCCTAACGCACTTGATCCTTAGTGTTAAATGATATGTTTATATATCGAGTTTTGCAACGATCAGACAAAAATTGCCATTGATAGAGCATTAACAGACGAGTATATATAATTCTGAGCGAATTCATTTTAACATTTAGGTGGGATCGATAGACATTTAAAGATCATTTATCGGAAATCGTGTCATGAGTACAACGTCAATAGCTGATTTGCCGAGAAGTAAATCTGCTAAAACAAGTGAGTAAAAGATATAATGGTATCCTCTGTTTTTTTTCCTTCAAAAATATTAAATGAAGGGGTTAGATATTATCATTAGTTAAGAAAGATATCACGCTTATCAGTCCCGGAGTATTAGTTGGAATGATTCGTCAATAAATTGTAAGGTTCCAAAACAAAATCGCGCGAAGTTTTTAAAGATTGTTCCGTAAATGTATGATAACCTATAAGGACGAGAACGCATTCAAGTGCTCTTGTATTTTCATTACTGTTAGCCAAGGACTAACTAAGAACTTTTTTCCGAAATTTGTTTCTACCATCTGCTATATAAAGATGATCTTTGTATTAGGACTCCAAAACAAATAATACAAATTTTGAGCGCATATTGCCGTTCTTTGGGGTTCATCATATTTTAAGAAACAAGTCTCTAATGAGGAATATTATGCATAGGATCTAATTAGTTGTTGCACTTCCTTAACTAACTCAGCTAAAATAGTCTTGAATTGTATATAAACAATTATATTTTTTGTAAACAAAAGGAAAACAGGAAATACATGGTAATAATCACGTAAAACATGGCAGTCTGAGCCCTCTGCATCAACGAAACCTATTAGCACTGTCTATTATTGGTTTAAACCATAATGTGATTTAGGTATCCATCAACATCTGGTTCACTAACTCATCCGATAGGCTAACTTGATGTATAACAACTTGTGATGTACACGATCATTCAATATTATTACTCGAGTGGACTTCCTCTCATTATGGTGTAAATATTGATGGCTGTAGTGACAGATAGCTGATATTATTGTTATATGAGAAAGCAATCTGACAGAATTCTCGTCAGAAATTCATAGCAAGCAAGAACCAGTACATAAACAATAACAGTAATGGGGTTTATACAATCAAGGATTGGACTCCTTTCAATTAAACAAAGCCATAACTTTAATAAAAATTGCATAATAAATATTAAATAATGATTTGTAATATTATTCAGTATTTAGATCACTTTTGAGTTCTACTAAAATTTCAGTTTTTCATTTGCCTATTATAATTGATTTTTTTTTTACATTTTGTCAAATTCTTAGCCTTATATTCTCATAGTTTTTTTACGATGGGCCAATTTTAGGCCCTTCTAGTTATCTTTAGGCGATATATTAAAATAATTATTTTCCCATTTACCATTTTCATTGACTTAAAATGTATTGTCGATAAATATTCTTTAATGGAAGATGTTTGCCCCAACGATGGGTCCAGCGGCCGAAGACTTTTATTTTTATTTAATATTATTATTATTTATTTTTTAAAGATCATATGTTTTTGAATTATAATTCAGTCTAAATACAGCCCGCTATATACTTGCAATGTAAAGTTTTAGCAAATAAGTGAGTATCAGTAGCCAAAAAATACATGTGACTCTTACGTAGCTGAAGCTTGTAAGAGGAGAGCTCACTATTGTTTCTATTGCAACAAAAAGATACAGACTTAGGAATTTTTTAAATGAACAAGGAACAAATTTCAGAAAGATCAAATTAAAGAGGGCTAATCAGGCAACGGTACCAGATCACATTGATATATTTGTAGAATTACGTAAATAATGGAAAAAATAATTTTAATTTAAAAAGGATTTACAAAATAGTTAAAAGAATTAGTAACAACCATGAGTTTAGTCCATTAATAGAAATGAATCAGGGCTAAAACGCCTGTACACTTTTAAAAGAACAAAGAGATTAATAATCGAAAAATTAGTATATTTAAGGTTTTGCAATATTTTGAATAAGACGTTTAAAATTAAATTAATTCTTTTTTAAAAATAACTTTGACGAATCGTCAAAAGGTAGATCCAAAGGGGTGTGTAGTGGAACTCCCCGCGGTAATAAATAAAGTTTGTATAGACTAGGTGTTGATTATAAACAGGCCCAACGTAGGCTGAGGTTTATATTTGGAGTTTGGTCTGCTTGTATAATCCAAACTATAGCTTACCCTGTGGTTTGCTGGCGTCGAGCAGGATAGGGTTCCCGGTAGCCTTAACTAGCTTGTAATCCCCGTCAAACTCCAGCTCCAGCCGACCAAGGTACTTGGTGTATCCGTAGGCCTGGACAACGGGGACGGTCTTACCGGACGCCTGGGTAACCATGTGTGGATATGTGGACTCCGGCTCCTCTATATCTGGAGGATTGCCTGAAATAACAGATACAAGTCGTGCATTAATTAGATGTGTCGTATTGATTGAAATTCCAAATGTGTCTCCTCATCTGGACTCACTTATGAACATTTTAGTTGACATTTCCCTTTCAAATACTGTGCATTATTTATAACGTCCACACTGTACTTCTTAGGCTAATTTGGATGGGCTATGTGTAGGACCAGCTTTTTCTAGCCACGATAGAACTATTGATTTTATTTGTTCAGTTTGCCACTAAATAAATTCCTATTGCCCAGGTGAGAATCTAACTCACGACTATAGCTTTACCAAGCGAGATTAAGACCAATGCCTTAACTCAGAAGGCTAACCTGAGCCCCAAGTAGAAAATGCGTACTAAAATGGTAAAGAAAATTGGCAAGCATCTATATTAATGGAGAATGGACTAGACATACACTGATATTCATGGTGCATCTATGTTTTGCTAGCTTATTGTAAAAAGTTTCATGTAAATCGACAACTAAGCGAAAAAAAGAAACCAGAAATAAATGAGAAAAGGGAAAATTTATCTTAATAAATAAATGGGAAATTATGTATTATAAAATAGTTGATAATATTATTGAATATACGACCCTATATCATAAAGAAAGACATTTTAAACCACTATCTAAGATTTTATGAAAACGAAGAGTTTCGAAAATCACATGTTTGATCAATCATTGGCCCTCACGACAAGATAAACAATTTCCACAATTGCATGATAGTTCTGATTACAACGCAATTTTGTATATCGTGTTAAGTGCCTAACATGACGAGCACCACTTCGCTCAATGAAAGTAAATATTGATGGAAGTTCTCACTGTCAGAAAAAGAAGTAGCAAATGTAAACGGGAAGTTGGAAATTTAATTTGCAAAAGAAAACAATTTTCATATTTCAGATTAGTTAATTTACTTAATAGTGAAGCTGAAGAATGGCGAAATCACTTTGGAAATTGAGTGTCATACCGTAATTTTTAAAAAAACAAAACAAAAAAACAGTCGCGTCTCTGAAATCAAAATTGATGAAAAGTAGTTTTGCTAGTTTATAAAAACTATGACGACTTGCCAGTTCAAATTTATTATTTCAGTAGTGACAATGCCATAATTATAGGTAATTAGATAGTGTTCTTAAGTAACTTAACAACATTTCAGGATTTCGCCAAAACTGGAGAATCCATCAGCAATGAACAAATTAAGACCTAAATGCTGGCCTTATAGTTACTTTGATTTACGATACTTTTATTTATAAACTATTGTAGACAAAATAATTCTGATTATCAATAAACAAAAAAAAATAAGCGAAAAGTTTTACCAGTGTACAAAAACGTGTCAGTGTGTCCTCCAACAACGACATCCACATCTTCCACCTTTTCGGCTATCTCCTTATCCTTTTTGAATCCGGAGTGTCCGAGTGCAATTACTATTTTAGCCCCGTCTCTTTTGGCTTCTTTTGCCAGCTTTTGGAGTATTGGGATCTCGTCGGTAAACTCAATTGGATCAGGCCGCGCAAGAAACTAAAAGAATAAAAAAAAAATCTTATAGTAACACCTAAATAATTATAATAATAAATAATCAAATTATATTTAAAAAAAAGACCTGAACATTACAGCAAATTACTTGTAGTAAGACATAGATGACTGGTTATAAAGGGAATTATTTTATAGTGAGACCTAGAGGATTTGTTATCTTATAGTAAGGTTAAGATAATTATAAAGCAACTTCATTTCTAGAACAAAAAAAATTAAAATCAAAGTTTACTGGCACCCCAACTTTTGAGGAATCCCACATTACGGGTACATTCTAATGAAGAGCTTCATGACAATAATTTAAATTATTTTACAATTTAATTTAACCCAGAAGGAATGATCTCATTTAATTGTGAAATCCCAAGACTGTAGCACCGGGTAAGTATGTGCAAATTAATTAGCGTTGTAAATATATGATAGGCAGATTATAAAATACTTTTCCTTCGAAATACAAGACTGTTGCCAAATTCGCAGTGAAGTATAGTAATTAAATTGATTTCTAATGAAATTATAATCTGGGTGAAAGATTCAATTCAAACATCCAGTATGTTGGATGTTGGTTTTGGACAGTAGTAATTATACGTTTTATATATTTTTTTTTAGTTTCATGAGTATATTTTTTATTTTGCTAGATTTGATTATTATTATTTATTAACGTCCACTTTTTGCTACTGTAGCTAACTGGGGCGGGTTATCTACAGGTTACCACCCAGAGTGGGACTAAGGATTTTTTTTAAAGAGTTCTTCGCTAAATAAATTCCTATTTGCCCAGGCGGGAATCCAACTAGCCACTCTAGATTTACCATGTGAAGCTAAATACAACGCCTTACCTCACATGGCTAAACTGAGCCTATTCGATAGATTTGAAAAATTAATGAATTGTTTTTATGTTATGTGCCTCTTGATGGGCAGTGAAGGAAAGGTTCTTTTTTTTTTCTTTTTTTATTGAACCTGAAATGAGGTTTTCACCATTCAGCGACATAACAGAAATACGGTATTGCCATTAATTCACCTGATACGGCAGTTTCGTTTAGAGTGTTTTAAAAGCTTTTTTATCTCAAAGCATATAGTTAAATGAATTTAAAAATAGCAAATAACATTTCAAAAAAGCAAAAGTGACCTATCTTAATTTTATTTTCGTTTTCCTATAGTCATATTGAACTTTATACCTATACCAATGTTATATTATGCTCATTTTAACTATCCACAGTAATCAAATGTATGCAGGTAATTAACATTCTCTATTTGAAGGTTTTATTATTATTTTATTATTTCCACTTCGGCGTCTGAACATTCATTATTTGAGATTATGAGTAAATTACCTCGGTGTCTGGAGTGATGTATCCAATGACGGATATGTTGATGCCATTGACGTAGAGGTTCCACGATGGATGTATGTTGCCCTCTCGTAAGTATGGATATTTGGTGAAGTCGACGTTGGCAGCCACATTTGGAGTCTTGACTTTCCTCAAGTAAGGATCCAATCCTTGAGGGCCGTCGTCAAATTCGTGGTTACCTAGAGACTGACAAGTATAATATAAATTAAACTTTGAAAGTTAAATGTTCAAACCTATAAATTAAATTATCCATGAGCATCTCCCTTAAGGGAAATTAACTATTGAGGTGGCACGCGTTTATTTTAAAAATATTTCTTCAAATGTCGTACGTGTTAGGTGACAAAAATAAAGTTTCATCAAGTTATATATGTCACATTTTATTGCATTCAATTATAGACTTATAAATATAGAGTATGGTTAAGGTCAAACAAAAATTTCGGATGTTGAAGCATTAACATCCACGCGTGTGCACACGCCTATACGTTCGTATTAGCGGTCGCAATATTTGTTTTATCATTACCAAACTTGATATATAATCGTTTTATACAAAAAGAATTATCAAGTTCGCTAAAAGCTGAAATTGGACCTGGAGGAGAAGGGGTTTAAAGGAGGAGAATTTCGAAAATTATTAATATCCACGTTATTATGCGTCGGATCGAAACATTGTATAGAAGCAATCTTATTGCAAATGTTCTATAAATGTTGTTATGTACATTTTTTCACTATCTTGAATATTAACTGAGATATCTGCATTTTGTAGTTTTCGGTCTTCAGTAAAGCCCCACTCCTACTAATCTGATATTAACAATATCCTATTGTGTTATGAAGTACATTATTTGAAGCTTAAATACCAAATATTGTTCTCATTGAACTTTTACATTTTGAGATAAATTCAAATACGTACAGCACGTGGGAAATTTGCTTAGTTAACGCAGCCCCTGCGTGACGGACTTTTATATCTCTCTACTACCGTAATTGTTATATCACCTTTACCAATCTCGATATTTAACTTATCCAACGGCGAAATCATGGGGATTTATAAACGAATTGAAATATGTAAATTCTTAGTAATGCCTTATGTTTGTTGTTGTAATACCTCCAGATATAACCACCCCTAATACACTCTTTAATGGCTCTTGTTAATGATTTAATTTCCTTCAATTCATGCTTTACCATTTTTTTCTCAAAGTCAAATGTTAACGGATGCATTTTTGTTTTTCCCTGCACTTGCGAACACCTCTTGAAATTGTGATTCAGTTATAAGTAAATTAATCGAATCAAGCTTCCACCTCCAGTTTGTATAATTAGGACTTCTAATAAGAGAGATGTAAAATATATATATATAAAATACTTCCACTCAAAAGGCTAGAATAATGGACAGGTTTTAGCTATTGAGGCAACGAATCGAAGGTGATTAAGACACGATCAAATGCTATATGTTCACTTTTTGTTTGCCTATAATGTCACAACTCTAATCAATATGTATTAAAATATACCAGCTTCGTTTTCTCTTCCTTTCTATAAATATTCCTATGATTTCATACAATATAATAAAAGAGAACAACATAATACAATTAAATAAAAATGCATTTCCAATATTTACAGCATAATAGTTTGTGCTTTCGTTATTTCACTGGAATATTTCATTCACATTTATCTGCTTCAAAGATCAAAGCAATTTGAAACATCGAATTTCGTCCACCCTACTGATAAAACGGAATTAGTTAAAAAAAGGTAATATCCCAAAGTCCCGCAAAAGCCAATTGAAACCGTTTTAAAGGCGGGCTTTATGACCGTACTATTCGGTCGTAAGACCTTTCATTAAAATGCGCCTGTATAAATGCAAATTTCAATATCAGTTAAATCTAACAAAGGGGGAAGGTTCTGTTTTACCCCGGGTAATGGCTGAAACAGTTATTCCTTTTATTTTAATAAATATCGCCCGAATCATGAAAATACACTTAATTTAATGAGCTTTTAATTCTGAATGTATGATGAAATGATTTCATTATTGATGCTAAGTATAGTTGATTTAGCACAAGTAAGGCTGTATTTATTCATCGGCGAATGTTCAGTTAGTATGTATATTGTTTAACAAACAAACCCAATTGAGAAAGAAAATTGTAATGTATTTCTCTCCCAGAACCACTGAACCTACTCAATAACATACAGTACATTCAAATTTGAATAAAAAAGGATAATTCTTTTTTACAGTTAACAACTAAACTGAAAAAATAATTTATCTGAGTCATAGGTATCTTGTAACGACCCTTTGGTATTTTCATTACCCATGTGGACAGTTTTTGAACCACCCAGTGCCACTGATATTTTGTTGCATTTTTTTATACTATATTTTCAGCGTTTTAGCAGATTTCCCTTACGGGAAATCAGCTATTGAGGTTGTTCTCATGACAGAATTTTCGAAATTTTTCTTCAAATGTCCATCGATCCTACCTAGTAGATGACGAAAATGAGGTACGTTCAAAACTGTATATATATACGAGTATATATGTATTTGTCTGTTACCACTCTAGCGGTCGCAATTTTTGTTTGATCGTTACCAAACTCGATATTTAGTCTTTTTATGTAAAAAGAAAAATCAAGTTCCTTAACGGCTGAAATTGGACCAATAGGAGGGGGGGGGGGTGGGGGTTTAGAGTGGAGGAGTTTCAAAAATTCCAAATATCTCCGTTACTATACATCGTATCGAAAAATTGTATAGAACCAATCTTATTGCAAATTACATTTACTATAAATATTGTTTTATACATTTATTCTGTATCTTGAATGTTAACCGAGATATTTGTATTTGTATTCTGTGTGTGATCGGCAGGAGTCGGCTATGTTCGGGAAGTTCCGCCGAGAGCTCTGGCGGCCGTTTCCGTAACTATTCGTCCCTCTTGAATAGGTTTAGAGATACCTTACTACTACAGTTGTTATTGGGCAGATTTATCTATTGTATAACTTCACGTGGGAAATCTGCTTAGTTTACGCAGCCCCTGCGTGACGGACTTTTGTATTTACTTTTGGAAACTGTCGTCTACTTACTTTAGACTTGTAACGTTGAGCGTTTTCTTCAAACTACATCTCGGGGGATCCTTCTTTCACTGCGTATTTTGAATGGCTCTCAGGCCATTTTCAAGCGATTTCTCTACAACTTTTTTTGAATTTGTTTTGATTTCGGAGAGCGAGGTATCCCATTAATACGTTTACGGGACTTTGAAATATCTACTTTTTTTACCAGTCCGTTAATTATGGACGAAGGGATTTTGTAGACTTTAACCGTTTCTTCCCGAAGGGAGGACGAAATACTCTATTTCAAATAACTTACGTCTTTGAAATCAATAAATATTATTTAAATCTACCTATATGAGTACGAAAGTACAAAGTCTTGAGCTATGAACTTTGAATATGCACGTTCGTTTCCTTATGGGTAAATAAAGGAAGTATTGTTATCGCGAAAAGTTTAGGTTTTCACATTTCAACGGAATTATTTGTTTTGACCTTCCCTGGAACGATTTTCACTAGTTCAGGCGTGACGTCTGTACATATGCATGTATATCGCATAACAAAAAAAATGGCTAACTTTAGAATGTTGAAATTTCATATTGTTTGGGGGTTGTGTAACGTCTAGTTCTGTACCTACCCTTTTGCTCACGTTCAAAAAAGCAAGAAGTAGGCGGAGGGGGGGGGGCGGTTAAAGAAGACCGAAAATAACAAATTTCTTCATACTTATTCGAGATATAAAAAATATTTCGTAGCAAACCTGAATAATCAAGTGTCTTATTGGCACTTTTCGGAGTATCAGTATGTAAAATTCGTTTTTAACAATGTAAACATTACAATTGTTAACTTATAAGACCGAAACTGGGTATTTAAACTTTATAAAGAAGTATTGAAATATTTTCTGGTTGCTGACTATATATATAAGCTCTATCTTCGTATTTATGCACTGTACCGAAAAGTGATTTGTATGTTATTATAACCAAAAAATGACACAAGAAAAATACATGGATTCTATATATGCAATAAAGACATAGTTAGTACCTTTTATATTTTCGTCTACCAAATCGCTTCCCCTATATTAATCTTGCCTAGGGAACCTAAATTTACCATTTTGAGAAAAGTCTGCAATCGAAGTAAACAGGATGATGACCATTACTTGCAAAATTGTAAATTTATATTGTGAATTATCTAACGGACAACCTATATATAAATTTGAATTTTTTCTACCAACTAGAGAAAATAAAAGTTATTTTAGTCCCGGGCCTAGGAAAGATACTAGCGTAAATTGGCCAGAATGGAATATAACATCAGATTCCTCAGCAATCTCTGAAATCCCAAACGATTAAGGAAGAACCTTTGACGACCGAAATAAATATAAGTGGTTCTTGTTTAAGGCAGGCGATATAAACTTGGTCTCGTTTTCCCAGTAAAGTTTTCTCATTACTGACCGTTGGCGTAACGCTACGCCTCTGCTCATTTCATCTCCAACTATACTGCATGGCCTTTGCGCACAGCATCCATTACCCGCCATCTTTCGCTAAGACCAAAGTATTGATTTAATTTTGAATATTGCCTAAGTACTTATTGTGTAGAATATTAAATATTTAAAATTAAGCTGCAAAACTGAGTTTGTTCTGTATTATTCAAAAACCCCCAAATTGATTAGCATTCTAACTTACGCTTTAGCATCCTCATCTTCTCTGTAATTCTTCAGCTAGTTGAAACTCTCATTGGAAAAGATATGTGTCAAGTTCAATTTTACGGAATTGATTTTCATTTCATGTGCTCAACGAATTTAATTATATGGCTCCGTTTTCATAAAATCGCCGATTTTAGATAACAAGTCTTTAATAAATCTCCCCCATTTTTATTCTTATTCCCCAATAAATTCTAATTTTAGTGTTAAAGTTTACATTTCGTCTGTAATCTGACACGAGTTTATTTTTTATCTGAAGTTTATTTTTCTCAAGTACAACATTTATTATGCATGTTTAAAAAATTTTAAATGTAACTTCTAATCAAAAAACTCTTCATTACATAGTGTAGGCATATAAAACAAGTAAAAATAGGTACATTCGTTGTTTTATAATATTTAAAATATATAGTTTTATCCAGGTTTAAGGAAGTTCTCTCGAATCATAAATTCGAAAATGCGATAAAATTCATTCTTTCAAATTACAACATTAATGAGGATTTACTTATTTAAAGGTTCAGTAAATAATCGATACTTGTTATATTAAACGAAACTCTATATCGAATCCAAAAATGAATTGTTGAATTTTCCAAAAGTTTTTAGTTTTGAATTGGTGTAGGGTATTCGGATGTAAGTTTAAATTTAATTAAATAATGAACTTGCGATTTTACAAAGTATTAGCGTTCCCTACAACTAAAATTGAATCTATTTCTCAAATACTACCTTTTAGAAGATTATCCTTAAGAAAAATCAGCTAGTGAGGTTTCACTCAAAACGCGATTTAAAAAAAATAGTATATTTCGTACCAAGGGCCGGAAGTGGGCGTTTGCCGGCCCGAGATATTTTTTGACCGAGACGTAGTCGAGGTAATGAAAAGTTCGAGGGCCGGCAAAAGCACTAGGGCGGCGAAGTGTAGCTTTCGGACCGCAAATTAGGTGTGTAAAACAGGTGATTACATCGTAGTATGCTGAACAATATTTTATTATCAAAACGTCGATAGACCTTACGGAGATGACGAAACTAAGGTCTGTTCAAATATATCTGCTATGTATTTGCCTATTACAGCGCCTGTTTAATTTTATTGTTACTAGAACTCTATATTTGAGCACATCGTGTGAAACGTTTCTCGTGTTGGTTTACAGCTGAAATGTAACTGAAGGAGAGAGTTTGGGGCGGAGAGATGGAGACGGCTCAGAATATTTCTATAATTATGAGTAATACCAAAAGATGTTGTAAACAAACCATATATTAATTCTAGTTTTCTTCCATTTCAGTTCAATACATTTTTCCTTCTAGCAAGACTCTAAAGTGAATCCGATTCTCAGTAATACAAATATCTCTTGCTAGCTCCACCTGAGTCACTAAACATCTCGTGTCCAGTCTATAATTCAAATCCTGATAACATAGGCCTCACATTATATGTAAAATGGAGAACAGATAGTGTCCGAACAGCAGCGTGTCTTAATCTGCTTAGTTTTCGCAGCCTCTGTGCGGTGGACTTAATTAAATAATATTCATTAATTAACTTCACGTCCATTCATAACTATTTGAATTCTTCTTTTAGTATCTTTATGTATTTCTAACTGAATTTCGTTTTTATCGTTCCTGCCATATTTCCTGAGAAGCTAGGTTCTACAATTATGCTAGGGTTACTTTGCTGAAACAATAATTCATTTCGAATGTTGTTCCAGAGGCCAATAAAAGAGGCTATTTACATAAACAAATGTAATACCAAAAGCAATGGAACTGAAAACAATATAAGACCTCAAAGAGGACAAACGTAACGTTTAAAGTAAATCTGAAAGTGTAATATTCTCAGTACAGAAAAGATATTTGCATTTAAATGCTGCCTAATAGATGGCAGTTGCGAGGCTAGCAGATTTTAGCTGATATTCAGCAGTACTCGCTACGGTTGACCGCATTTCAAGGATAGTTCCTACTCATCTAGTTATTAAATCTTTCGCCAGCAGTAATTGTTTTCCTAGTCCAGAAATAGAACTCTCTGATTCCCTGAGGTCGTGTCATATAGTGACCTCAAGGCATCAGTATCTGAGAAAATTTACAATATAATAAAGCATTTTGAGACCCCCAATCTTCTCGTAACCATAAAACGAAATTGCTTCAAAATGATGACATAAGTAACTAGCAAAGAGTGATATTTAGACATAGATTGATGAAATGGCAGATGGTCAATAATTAAAACAGAGCTGAGCCTTCAAACGTTCAGTTTTAATCGTCTCAAAACCTCATATTTCGCCCTAACCTGGGGGACTTTTCGCGTGTTCACAGTTACTACATACGTGCTTGTTTCTACTAGAATACAAAGACAGATAGGTCACAGCTAGAATGAGGTACATAAATCTACATTTAAATTTCTAAACACATAGTTCGTCAAAATTTTGTATTATCATTGTGACGTCCAAGGGTTGCATGAAACGTGCAAAGCTGAGTGACTATTGAGTTTTATTTTAATCATTAGCCTTTAGCAATATTATGAAAATAAATATAAGATATCTTGCAAGTCTTATTGCCTAGAAATAATCATTTTCGAGTGAAGGACTAACTTGAAACCTCCTGAATAACCTGAGTTGAGTAGTTCTAAATTTAGATAACGTCTCAGCTGTGTCACAAGAGCTGCGAGCAACGAGGAATGTTAGTAAACTCACAATCAATTCTGTCAAAGTTTTCAATAAAACGTTTCCTTTCTTTCGTTTCAGAATTAGCAAATATGAGGATTGCTTGACAGGAAAAATATTTATTGTCAAACATAAATCCATCGATCTATTTTTAAAACATTTGTAACCCCCGTAGTTTGCTAGTAATTCCAAGCCCATGAAGATGACATTCAGCTGAGATAAACCACCAGTTGGCTTTCTGCCTGATTCCAGATCCGTTAGTCAATTCATATTAGTTGTGCTAGAAATATCTCGGAAGGAACCGGAAAACGCTAATACTTCATGAAACGTTTAATCTTAATTCCACTTACTTTATTTTGAATATTTATTTTTAACCTTAGTGGACAACAGCCATTAGGAAAAACTTGCAAAACTTTTAAATCAATATGGAAGTAATATTTGTTCTCTTCAGAATATAAAAAAGAGTGAATGGAAATATGGAGGCGGCACAAAATCTCCAAAGGCAGAAATGGAATGAAGAAGCTCTAAGAGAACTAAGAAGAAAAAGCTGTCAAATAAAAACTGAAATGTAAAACTAATTAAAAACAGCATATGCCACAATATTGTTATAGGAGAGAGGGAGCACCAATGAAGTGGGTGAGACCACTAACTAGCAAACGCAAGGTGCCAGGTTCAAGATCTTCAATTGCACATTAAAATGGTTTTCGCATTGCTACCGGGCTTCAAGGCAGAGTTTCAATCTGTTTCCCTGGGGTCTATGGTCAGAAGAGTCAGGCTATTAAGTAGCTACGCGAATAATGAAGGTAAAATATTTTAATCTATAAAGCCGAATCTATACGGCTGAAGAAATTACGTAAAGCTGACCACTTGAGATCCCGAGAACCATCGGATGTTGAACTTCAACACCTGTTGAGCCAAAGATAATGTTTAGAAAGGATATTTTTCCAACCGGAGTAGAGCCCAGAAAGTAGTTTTTCAGCCATCAAATATTACATTGATTTATATGGAAAGCAAAACTTAAAATATAGCTACCGATTTTACACAACGGATAGAGAGGAACGCAAAAGCCCGCTAGGACATATCTATGAAAGTATTTCCATTTTAAATGCCATAAAATAGAAACCTCAAAAATTATAGAAAACAAAGCCAAGAGCAATTATATAAGAAATAATATTCCTATGAAACGTTTTGCATTTCCTTTGTAAGAAAAAGAAAGAAGAATTGGAGAATACTTGGATGACCTTATTGCCTGGATTATATACTACACATTCAATTTTATACTGATGGCTCTCCTTTCAGACATTATATAAAAAATAAGTTTATAAACCTGACAAAAACATGGTTGAGATTCTGAACGCAAAATCGTCTAGCTAAAAACCTCGTATAAGATGAGCTAAACTTTGTTGCGATATAATGGTAATATTTGCATGTTCCAACATTAGAGTCTTTGTTTGCATGAGATGAATGAATGGGGCTTATGAATGATATAATACTGGAATTTATTTAGTATTTCATTTCCATCTATTTAGTGGAGGTGCTGCCATTTACAGAAGGTTATCTGTGGGCTAATAGCTGATATCCACGATATCAGAGGAGGAATATCATATTCATTCCAGCTAATTGCAAATTCCGTTGATTAGATCTTCACACACGGTTCCGTTTAAACCCCCCCCTTCCCCCTTTCGTAAACAGAACTAGAGCTGCCTGCATTGATAGCAGTTGCTAATAGACCAAATAACAACCGACCAAAGAGGATATAATTAACGAAATGTACTCTTATCTCCCATCATCTCATTCATGCAGAAGATACAATGCTATCTTCCATCAATCAATTAGAGTTTCATAACGAGTTGCTGGAGCTCCAAACGTTGTTAATGGCAAGCTATTTTGGACAGCTTAGGTTTATTTCATCAACTTGAGTAGCAGAACACAAGGTGTTGGTAAGTTGTATGTATTCAAAAGACCCGCCTCTCAGGTGATACGTGTTTTAACGTTTCTTTAGTTAATCCAAAGGAGTGAAAATCGAGAAAATTAAACCTCACCAGCACATACCGCTATAAATCTGAAGTAGCCCAATATGGCTTTGAGATCTCGCTGCCGTAATTATTAGGGCCATAGAATATGACAAAAGTCGCTCTAAATAAAAAACTAAACAACTTTTGTTATGTGCACGTTTGCCTTAAAACAAATGAAAAATGAAATATAGGGAATTTTTATTTCAGTCCTCCCTTACAACCCCCACTCCCGCCCGCCCTAGGAATATTGGTACAGCTTATTATCATGGAAGAGTTAGTGCTAATTCACATACCAAGTTTTGTTTAGTTCGGTTGAGGCTTTTGTGCCAAATAAAATTGTTGACTCTCGTTATTGTTGTTAGTGTATAACTCATTTAAAATTGGTTATAAGGCAAAAGTGTATATGATAAAAGTTACTCTAAATAACAAAATAAACTACTGTGTCATGTGCATATTTGCAGAAAAACGAATAGAAAACGAAATACCGCTATTTTTAAATTCAGGCCTCCCTTACAATCCCCACTCCTGCTCATCCCTAGAAAAGTTGGTATGGCTTATGATAATTAAGGCGTCAGTGCTAATACAGATACCGAGTTTTATTTAGTTCGGTTGAGTCTTTTGTGTCAAATAAAATTGCTCACTTCCGCTATAGGTTTTAGCCTATATCTCGTTGATAATTCGGTATACGAAAAAAGTGTATATAACAACAGTTACTCTAAATAACAAAATAAACAACTTTTTTTATGTGCATATTTGCCATAAAATCAATAGGAAACGAAATATCCCTATTTTTAATTTCAAGCTTCCATTATAACCCCCACTCCTGTTCGTCTCAGAGAATATTAATATAGCCTAAAGTCTAAGTTGGGTCAGTAGTAATATACATACCAAGTTTCATTAAATTCAGTTCAGGCGTTATGCGTGAAAAGGTAACAAACAAACAAACACACACGAAAGAAACAAAATGCTGTTATGGTGCCTATGACATGTGAAACGAAATTCATCGTGAAATTTCGCGAAAAAAATCAATGTACAGACAGAGGTTACAATTTTATATATATATATAGATATATATGGAAGGATGTAAACCAGTTCCACTTGTAATACATTACGTACTTTTCATTAATATGGTATAAGATATTTATAGCTGCCCATCTTAATCCAGACAATAAGTTGTTAGTTGGAGGGCTGTGGAGAGTGGGCGGTTGGCTGACGCAAGCTAACCTGGGTCACGACAGGCGATCCATACTTCACACATCATATTTAAAAATTCATTAAAAACACTTTTCCTTTAACCAATTTTTAAAGAAAAACGGTGACTTCTTGGGTATTGTATTAGTTTAAAAGATTTTTACCAAAATTATTACTGGAAACCCGACTTCAGAAAAACTACAATACTGTCCAATATGGATGAGGTAGAAAGTACCAACAAAGTATCTCCAACATTTTTAAACCACCTGCCGTAGAATCTCATTTCTGCCCCGTATCCTAGAATATATAAATATGTAACCGGTAGAAAGTGGCGTCCTTTCTCAATGCTTGTGAAAGGACAAGCAACAAGTTCATTCGAGCACTTGTTCTATCGGGCTGGGAGTGGAGGGGCCAAGCTTTGAAGTGGCACTGATGATGAACATGTTCTTCAAAAACACTCTAGTGCTATCTAATGAGATTGCGGTCGAAAGCTGTGAGGATACAAATCCCCAATTGCTACATTTTCATACCAGAAGAAGGTTTACATTCCTATATAACAATTACTAACTTACTGGAAATGGTGCACACTTATGGCGCGGCGCGACTTCCATAGAACTCAAGAAACCATAGTTGATATCAAACAGTCCTAGAAAGTTGCCTTAATAAAATAAAAATGTTGCTACAAAAAATAGTGGAGAAAAAAGGCATTTTAGTATAAATACTTCAAAGAAATTTTTTCTTTAACTCAACTCAATTCCCTTAATTAAACAGGTTCTAAAACCTTTCTATAATAGTTAGAGGTTATTTGATAAAAAATTAGTTTACGAGAGAGTAGAGAGATAGAGAGAGAGAGAGAGAGAGGGTGAAAGAGAGAGAGAGAGAGAGTGAGAGAGAGAGAGAGAGAGAGAGAGCGGGAGAGAGAGAGAGAGAGAGAGAGAGAGAGAGAGAGAGAGAGAGAGAGAGTGAGAGAGAGAGAGAGAGAGAGAGAGAGAGAGAGAGAGAGAGAGAGAGAGAATGTGAGAAAGAGAGTAGAGTAGAGCACAGTAATGTAATAGAAATAAAAAAGTCCGGGCTGCGCAAACTAAGCAGATTTCCCACGTGATATTTAGTAATAGATAAATATACATACTGCTAAACACAACAACATCGTGAATAAATACAAACGGAAATAAGAAATGTTTCATCCAATTTCAATAACCTGCCGACAGGAAGCGTTAGGTTAGAAATGTAAACGGGGGCCGACCCGTTTGTTTACATTTCTAACCTAAACCTCTGCCTCACACCGGAAAGAAAAACAATTTCTTAAATATATCAAAATATAACAATTTAATTTATTGAGAACTATTTAATATATCTAGTACAGTAATTAATAATGAGTCTGAATATTTGGTCTCTCAATCAATAAAATTTTAGTAGTCCAAAACTTTAAGATGGGGGTGGGGGGAGTCCACAGGTCATATTTCCATGTATCTCGGAAAATAAAGGTCTCTTGAATACAATTTTTGGTATTTAAACTTCCAATAATGTGGTTTATTATGTAGCAGAGTATTGTTTACGTAACATGAGTAGAAGTGGCGGTTTGCTGAAAACTGAAAAATGCAAATATCTCGGTTAATATTCAAAATAGAGAATAAACGTATATAACAATATTTATAGTAAATTTAATTTGCAATAAGATTGGGTATATACAATTTTTCGATCCGACCTATGGTAACGCCTATGGTAACGGAGATATTTCGAAAATTCAAAAATCCTCCCCTCTAAACCCCCCCCCCTCCCCCTTGCCCGATTTCAGCGGTTAACGAACTTGATCTTTCTTTTTACATAAAACGACTAAATATCGAGTTTGGTAACGATCAAACAAAAATTGCGACCGCTAGAGCGGTAACAGACAAATATATAGATAGATAGATAGATAGATAGATAGATAGATAGATAGATAGATATATATATAGATATATATATACAGTTTTGAACGGACCTCATTTTCGTCATCTCCTGGGTAGGATCGATGGACATTTGAAGAAAAATTTTGAAAATCGCGTCATGAGTACAACCTCAATAGCTGATTTCCCTTAAGGGAAATCTGCTAATAAGGAAACATATGTTAATTTAATTCCCTAAAATATGGTGCTAAAAACTGCTTAGTTAAGTATATTATTATTATTATTATTATTTATTTATTAACGTCCACTTTTTACAACATAGGCTAATTTTATCTTAGTTAAGTATAAAATGAGCTATTATACCTAGCAATTTCAATATAGGCAAAATCAAAGGTTTTGCACAGTTTTATAGAGCAGAAGACCTAATATATCTTGTTATTCACTATTCGATAAAATCGTATCCGTAACCAATTTTATCTACTTTGTTCGTCACTATTTGCTAAAACCGTATCAGTAACCAATTTTAAGCCATAGTTCAATAGCGGACTGTATTTCAAAACTCAAACTGAATAAAAATTACAAACATATGATATTTTAAAAAGAAACAATAATAATATTAAATTAAACAGAGGCTTGGACCGCTGATCCATCGTAGTTGCAAACATATGTATTAAAAATAAAAGATTTCTTATTTAAAACGAAACTTTTTAACTGAGGGCATCCATTTAATTTCTATCAGGTTTTAATTCACCACTTTCCCAAAAGTGTATCTGATACTTTCTCACAGAAGGCAGGTCATTAAAATTGCTCATGATGTCAGCATCATTTTTGAAAATAAAACCCGTCATTTATATTTACATTGCAGTCTCGTTTTGCAATAATTGTACTGTTAACGTTAGTAAAGACATAAAAGGATGAGTTAGTAGATTTGTCATGCTCCCATTATATATAATGTATGTCTAATAGGAGGAAGTAATTCCGTTGCATGTGACAATGAATACAAACGACACAGGATGCGAATTTCTGCTTGTTGATAAGAATAAAGAAATGCTCCATCGCATGAAACCAACGTATTTTACTCTGAAACGACAGAAGGGAATTCGTATTAAAAATAATGAAATGCTTACGATTTTACTGTCTATTTTACCTATTTGAGTTAAAATACTTTAAGTTTTAAATAACTTTTCACAATATATAACAAGTTAATATCTTTGAAGGAGTAACAAGTACATACAGTTTATCATCATATTATCAGTGACACCATGCAATTATCAGTGTCTGCGTGCAAAACTGGAGGAGATTGAAGCTAAATAAAGGTTGTTGTGTACATATTATATGGTAATAAAAATCATTAATGAGTTAATGCAGGCATCTGGCTACAATGGGACGGATCGCCAACACGGCTGGCTTTTATTGAAATTCGACCCACAATTTGAGGAGCCTTTATTGTTCGATAGCCTCAATCACAAGGCAACGGCGGAAAACTATGCCTATCCCTGAGGAACACTTTTATCCTTTTGCTTCCTTGTACAAAGTAAAGGAAGCATTGCAATAGCGGAAAATGTCGGTTTTCAGATATGAACAAGAAATATTCCTATTGATTCTGGCTACACCCATTTGTTTAGTTATGGTGTATGTCAGATTATGTAAAAAGTCCGTCACGCAGGGGCTGCTTATACTAAGCAGATTTCCCAAGTGAAGTTTAACTATAGATAAATCTAGATACTGGTAATACAACACCACAGTGAATAAATATCTGAAAAACATCCGAAATATAAACAAACAGTTCTGCCAACTTCTTACCGGAAATAAATAAAGTTACTGTAATATATCTGAATATAACCTATTATGTAATTTGATTGAAAACTACTTACTATATCTAGTACTGTAATTTATAATGAATCAGAATATTGTTTATCTCAATCAATCAAATTTAAGTAATCCAAAAACTTAAGAAGGGGGCGGCATCAGAACATATTTGCATGTATCTCGTATAATAAATGTCTCTTGAAAACAATATTTGGTATTTAAGCTTTGAATGATATGGTTTATTACATAAACAAATATTGTTTATGTAACATGCGTAGAAGTGGGCGTTTGCTGAAGGGTGAAAAGTGAAAAATGCAAATATCTCGGTTAATATTCAAGATAGACGTTAACGAACTTGATCTTTCTTTTTACATAAAACGACTATATATCGAGATTGGTAACGATTAAACGATAATTGCGACCGCTAGAGCGGTGAACATTTGAAGAAAAATTTCGAAACTCCCGTCATGAGTACGACCTCAATAGCTGATTTCTCTTAAGGGAAATCTGCTAAAACGACAAGCCACAGAATGTTGGACTTTCATGTTTAAAATTTTACAACAGAAGGTATAAAATAAAATACAAAAAAAAAAAAAAAAAAAAAAATGCCTTCGTTTAGATGCAGAAAATTTGCATAGGACCTTAAGCACTTATGTTCCATTACATTTTTTTATGCAACTCTTTGTAACCGAAATATCGAACATTGCTTTCAAATGAAATAATTTTAGATGGAGTGCATAAAACCACTTTTGTAAATTTAATTTAATAGGAATAAAAGGAAGTCATGTGGTGTCCACAGCATATATTTTCACACATCTGAGACATCAGTGCTATTTTTGTCCCGGATTCCATAAGGGATATAGCGTACCTCCCCAAAGTAAAAAGGTCAATAAGCAAGACTCAAGCAAACGACAAAGCTACTACGGAACGATACAATGTTGACAATGGCAAATCTGTCTGACCTCGGGCACGGTCAATTGGAACAACTGCTGATTCTAAGCAAGGATTGTTAGGGCGGTCTCGACCCGATAATGCAACTACTCTCTCCTTTCTAACTGGAGGGAGCGTAGTTTCAAATATACAACTAAAGTTAACTGTAAACATTTATATAGAATCATTACAAAGAGTAGTAGACAGAACTTGCCAAAAGATTAATTATAGTGAACTATATTTATCTTGGAGTAGGAATGCATTACGGAATAATAAACTATTTAATTTACTGAATTTATGGAACTAGGTGGAGTTAATATAGGTATAAAAATATTTATTTATGTATTAGTTATTTTTTTCAATAACTTTTGAAGTTTTCATAAAATTCTATTGTCACATGATGAACAGTAACATAATGAGTATTATATATACACTTCGCATTGTTGAAAGAAATTTAAATATTTTTCTATAAAACGAAACAGGTCCTAAAAGAATTTTCTACACATCTAACACATCTGAAACTTTGTATTTTCCTTTTTCCTTCCCCTACCTGGAATTAACCAATTTTTATGGCATATGGGCTCAGATCTATGAACTCGGGTCAATGGTTGAAGTATAATGGACCTTTTAAAGATAAAACGATAATGGAAACAAATAGTAACACACATAATAATTGTATCATTTTGTTCCTTGGTTTTGAATCTAACTAACCGATCACCTCCTTCACACAGTTCAATGATGACAAAAAAAATATTAATTTGATAATGAAGTTTATACCAATGTTTTCCATATCGGTTTGGGTATTATTGTTTTAAGGAAATCCTTGCTTGAGACTCCAATTTAAAAAATTCATGTATATGGAGCGGAGAAGTTATGGTGAAAGACACAATTTTCACGCCTCAGAATGAATATTATCATATGTACACTAATATTTTTATTAGATAGTCCATTTCAAAACCATGACAAATTTATCAGTTTTATTTTCTGTTTTTTTTTTTCCTGAAACAATATACCTATACATTTATTATTTAAGTTGTTTATACATTTGATAGTTTTCTCATTATGTGTGTTTTATATGACAGAATAGTAAAGAGATGCAGGGATGATGATGTCATTTTAATGGTTAAAAAGGAAAGAGTACTAAGTCCACTCATAGTTCATTAATTAGCATACTTCCATCCTCTTCAATGTCTGGCTCATGCATCAGCAGTAAGGGAGAGACAGGAATCATTATGGAGCTGGAGAAGTACTTGTAACTTAGCAAAAGTACTCTTATTGCACTCGATGAAGGATTTCCATGTAATATCAGTTCCCAATGATAATACTCCGTTCTTTAAATTATTTTTGTTACTTATATTAATCATAATATAGGGGAACATAATAATTGAATACTATCAAATTAATGTAATATTTTCATTTGAGTGTGGACCTTTGTTCCTTGTTTAGGATTACTGAAGGACCAAAACGCAAATGTTAGAATTGGGCTTACATACACTAACCTCTAAGTTAAGTATGTTCGTCCCACAAAGTACATTACTCAGGGGCTTCGCAAACTAAGCAGATTTCCTACGTTTTAGACACGCATATCTGACACCAACTATTATCTACTTTTCCTGTAATAAGAATCCTACGTAAACAGGATTTGAAATTAATCTGGACATGAAATGTGCAGCGGTTCAGACTTTTTAAATGAAAATAATATCAGTAAGAGTTGGGCTTCACACTGGTTCTGAAATATAAAACATGCAAATACAATACTCGAAATGGAGAAAAAATAAAGAAAAACAGTTAAATTTACAAAGAGATTAGTTATGAAACATTTTTCAATCCGACTTCCTACAGCAGAGTTAGTTAGAATTTTTACCCACCCCCTAATTCTTGGTTGATGAAAGCAATATATCACAGAAATAATCGAGCATGAAATAAGACGGTGAAATATGACAGAAATAGCTGCTGTGGAATGAGTAGGAGAGGGAGTTTTCCTGAAAAACGAAAACTAAAAATACCAGATTTTGTTAATAATATTTACCCAGAGAATACAAGCATAGAATAACACTTCTATGAAACCCAAGTTACAATAAGTTTGGATACCTGACATTTTTTTAGCTGAATCATGTAAACGGAGATATTTTGAATTTTGCCTCCTCCCTAAACCACCCACCTCTTCTTAGTCCGATTTTAGACATTAACAAACTTGAGCCTTAGTAAACGCTTATTTATCAATTTTGGTAACTATCGACAAAGATTACAACCGCTAAAACGAGCTTTCCTTTCGGTTGTCATTATAGATTTTTAGCCATTCAACCCTGAGACAGATTCAAGGGATTCGTGACCTGAGTTTTACTCAGAGAGTGATCACGGAACTCCAAGGATAACCTAGAATGAGTTGTTTCCAGGTGACTGGCGGTGTGATGAAGTGTTCTTTAGCCAGTTTACCCTGCGTCAGCCACCTTGTGGAAGAGATCTAAGAGGTTCATAATCGTCAGTCTTCCCGAGAGATTGTTAGGCGTATATATTCGTTAGCCTCCCGCTGATCCATAAGCACCGCGACACTAGCGCGCTCTGGTAGCGAACGAAGGATTGAACGTTCACCTATTTTTGCCTTCAGATTATTGAGGGTAGTGGTTGATGTACCCACGCCTTGACCAGCAAGGTTGGCCGCATCCCCTATATATATATGAATTTGAACGGATTTGATAAGTCAACATATTATTGATAATGATAAGCCACTATCGGAGAATACCCAACTGTCCCTACATATTTTATTTGTTTAATTTACTTATAAATTAGAAGTAAAATTACTCATTAAGTATAATTGCTCAACAATGGAGATGAAAATGATAGCCCAGCTGGTGCAAATAACGTGAATAGGCAAGAAGAGACGGAGAGGTATTGGAGCCAGTGACATGATATAGGGGGGTCACGATGTATCCTGATATCCCCATCTAATTAGTATGGAACAAGCTTCTCAATCTAGCCACCAGGTAATTGCTCCCTGACCCAACCTCTGACGTCATACAGTACTCTACAAACACTGGCCAGGCTGACCAAATTTAATATGTTTGAACTATATACATATATATATATACATATTGTATGATTTCTTATTTTAAACATTTTAGTATGATGCCTACGCTCATCTGCGTTATGATAAGAATAAACTCGCTTAAACAGTTATTCAGAAAATCTCAGTCGACAAAACATTTGTTATCTCAACTCAAATCTTTACTTTACCTTCATAAATTACCATATTTCAAGGCCATGTGTCGGGCGTCCAAATAAATTAATACAACACATGATAAAGGGGTATAAAAAATAACTCTTCCAAGCAGTTTTGTCGCTCAGTTTTATAATCCATCAAACCGAACCCTAAAATTTTTAAGCTATTCCAATGATTGCATTAATAGAAAATCTCAATCCATTAAAGAGAAAACCCGGGGGTCAGGTTAGTAATGTGAACTAAAGCGTTCACTTTATTCTCACAAGGTAAACCTAGACTGGCGAGTTCGATTCCCGCCTGGGGATTAGGAATTTATTTACTGACGGAATTAATTAAATAAAATCCTTAGTCCCACCCTGGCTAGAGAAAGGTAGTAATCTGTAGATAGCACGTCCCAATTAGCCTTAGTTGCAAAAAGTGGAAGTTAATAAATAATAATAACATAGAGGAACCTAACAATCAACGAATTACAGGTGCATTTAAACATATTTTATTATTTAATATTTGCTGTTTGCGTGTAAATTTAAATCTTGTAGAGAACAAAAAATAACTTCAGGTCAGAAAAGAAAGGCTTCGTTCCTTCACAGTTGTTTATTCTTTACAACAGAGCACTTTCAGAGCATATGCTTCATCATCAATGCCCTGTTGGCAAACATTTACCATTAAAGACGTTATATAATTTCTTTCCTTACCGGAGGTAATAATTCCTTCACCATCCAGCACCTCAAAAATGAACAAAGAATTACTTTTATTAAGCTGGCCAGCTTTTGACATCCTCTATGCCGTCATCAGGATCATAAATATGACATTCATATAACAACCAGAAATAATAAGATTAGATTAAAAAAAAAATGTTTAAAACTTAGCAAATATGTACAGCTACGTATTTTCAACGTAAGGCTCTTTTTAATAACAATATAATGATCCAAGCATTATGAATTGTATATTAGTAAATATGTGTTTCATACGCCATTATTTAATCAGCTATAATATTATTTACTCATTAGCAAAGTCTCTAATACATTTTTTTAAACTGCTGTAATCGATGTTCACGAATACCTCCAGATGATACATTTATTTCGCTTAGTATTTTCAGGATATCATCCAAATGGTGGGGTATAATTTTACAAATAAATACCCATTTCGCAACCGGGATTGGAACCAACGCGTTGAACAAATACATTCTCCCTTCATTACTCAACACTAAAGCCCAATCAACCTAGAAGCAAATTATAAAATATACTTATTCCGTAAATAAGCCAAGACATTCGAGGAAATTGGACACATAAAAAGTGTATAAGAAATTTCTTGGGAACGTCTGTCAAGGAAGATCCACATATTCCAGAAAACTAGGAGGAAGTGTGGCAGTAAACTCTCAGATACGATCGCCATAAATACTCCTTAAAGTCGCTATTACTAAACATATATACTCATAAAATATCAATGAACTATTTACGACTCAATATTTATGAAATATTCATGCCCACGTCGTTTCCTATTCTGTATAAAATTCATAGAATTCGATACAATTTCAATAATTTTATTTTAAAAGAAAATTGAGTTTTCATTTTACAAAATGTGCTGTATTTAAAGCAGTCTCGAAATGAATACTGTGAAAAATATTGGCACAAAAATAAAAGTTAAATTTTAAAGTTTCTCTTAGTAATGAACTGATCACGTTCTGATACATAGAATGGAGTTTACGTAATTACGTAACCAAAATATCGATGTTCCTTTCTACTACTCTGTACTAATTTACAAGGAAAACTAGGAAGACGATGTTTAGTGATATTCGCCACTACGTGCGTACCATTAACAAACCCGACTGATATAAATCACTAAAGAAAGGTCCATTTCCCTCTCAAATTCTACGCTAAAAAGGAAACAAGCGTCAACTTTTAAAATGTGGATTAAATTTTCTGCGAGTCCAAGCCTCCCTTGAGGGTAATCTGCTAAATCTAAGCCATAATAAATATTATGTTTCAATAGAATTTAACTTCCATAACATTGTAGCGTTTTCCTGGAAGCGAAGAGAACCACTAAGAACAAAAATTATTATTATTATTATCGCAAAATAATATGTGCCTGTTAAACGATGGTAGAATAAAATAAAATATAAAAATCAGAAATAGTTTTAAAAGCTACAAAAACTATTTTCTCTCACATCACACGCTCATAACATACAATACCCACAAAACAAATCCGGAACAATAATGGCTTAGCACATTATCCCGTTGTGGAGGAGGAAATCATCAGTTAGTTAGTAACTCACCAGCCTCCAAGTTTGTTGCTTAGGATTAACTCACTTATGCTGCTTACTTCTTGTAACTAACTCATTTAGCAATAGTTCTAAGAATGACGTTTTCCTAGCTTTTGTGGTCCTACACAGATAATGGAAATCAGGTCAATTGTGACTATTTTAATTACAATATGGCTGCAGTTTATATTACATAGTTTCCCCCGTGTCAAGCTAATGTAATAGGATTATTGATGGCTCTGAAAGATAGTTACTCAGGTGATATATCACTTCGAAAATCCTATAGAGTATTTCTTTAAAATGTATTACATAAATACTTGATATACTAATGTCACTGAACGTTTTTATTGGACTGAGAAATAGTATTATTTTAAATAAACAATTGTTGCAGTATTATTTACTTAAAATATTATAATTCGAATTGATATAAAATTGTATGCACTGGTATCTAGTTTTATCTGTGGCATTAGCTATTTATTTTTCTAGATAAAATTTATTTGGTGTTATAATAGTCTTATTTATTTGTTATTTTCGTTTTATAAGATAGCAGTATAAATGTTAATATTATATCCGTTAAATAAAGAAAGCAATGTTTCAAAATGGAAAACTTCTTTTTATTTTCGAATTGGTTTTAATCAGTCGCGAGAGATATCCGCAATGTACTCGAAGATACACAACATAACTATGAAATTTCAGGAACACTCTTATCTATTACGTAAAAAAAAAAAAAAAAATTGATTAAATTGAACAAACAAAATTCCTCAAATTTCTAGCTTATGATAAATTACCTATTTCACTAAAAGGATTTTTTTTTTATGATCATCCGCATCCAAAATGATTAAATTTTCAAGATTGAAAGTTCCAGTATTTCTCTGAACTAATTTCAAATTTCTAATTGCACAAAGAGGACAGATACATATATAAACTCAATCATAAGGGTTTTTTTGTCTTTAGAAAACCAATGGAATCCCAAAAATATGATTTGCATCCTGGCACTAGGATAGAAACCTGCTAACTACGTAACACATAAAATTAAGCGTTCTAACGCATTAACAGACATACCTATGGACGGTGAGGGTTGATAGCAAGTATGGAAAATGACAAGTACACCATATAAATAGCTGATATTCTTTAAAAGAAAATTAGAAAATAAATTATGGTATCTGACGCGTAAAATATTGACAGATGGAAAAATACATAAATATTGACAGATGGAGTTTTCCATCATTTATGGAGTGAGCTTACAACACAAGGTTTGTGGATAATGTTGAATCACTTAAAATGGATCTACAACGTCTAAAGAGGCTCCATAGAGACATTTAGAAAGAAAGAAAATAGATTTTGTACAAGTAATTTATGTTTTATACATTTTATTTTTTCATCGTATAACCTTTCGTCTTCTGCAGATATAAAGAAGCCTTTTGACTGTGGTAACACTTCACTTATATTCATCTATAAATGTATAGCACTTTACTAAAACTATTTAAGAGAATGCATGTATTAAACAAATATTGCCTTTCAAAACTATTTACCGGACAATAACCTTGTTCAATGATTTAATTCTAAATAGCATGCGAATGGAACGTAGTGGGAAGGTCAAGAGAAGGACAATAGAATTGGAAGAGAGATGTTGTTAATGATGGAGACCCAGGAGTAATCATGAAACGCTAGTTGCGTAACCAGTACGAAATATAATTGGCAGTGAGCGGCACACCATCTGAAGACAACTAATGATTCCTGAACTAATATTTATGCGTCAATCTTAAAGACTTAATGAGCTCCTGCCACGGTAAATCTTGTTACATAACCAAGCTTGAACATATGTACATTATAGCAGCTGCTAGACATTTTATATTTCAAACCAATGAATAATTACTGAGCGCTGATGTCGGCCATGAGAGTTAAGGCTTTGGCATTAATGAACTTGGTAAACGTACATTCGTGAGTTCGATAACCGACTGAGCAACAGGAATATATTTTGTGAAGAACTCATTGTATAAAATCCTTAGTCCCACTCTGGCTTTAAAATGCTGGTGATCTATAGATAACCCATCCTCAATCTTACTATAACCCACCTTAGGTGCATAAAGTGGTCGTAAATAAATATTTAACAAAGAATAAGTATATTTTAATTTCTATTCATTAGCATCCACTTCGTGCTACTAAGGCCAATTGGAACAGGTTATCTACAAGTTACGCACTTTTCAAGGATTTTTTTATAATGAGCTTGTCACTAAATAAATTCTTTTTGCCAAAGTGGGAATCGAACTCACGACCTACCTTAAGAGATAACTGGCGAAACTCAAAGTGGCGTCTCTTGGATGGCCCGACCGTACTAAAATAGATAAGGTTTTTTTTTGGTTTTTTTAATCACCAGTTTGAGTCCTTATTTAAAAATAATAAAAACAGGGGTTTATTGAATGATAAAAAAAACAAAAATAATATTAAATGTAATGAACAAAGAAATACAGCAACGAGGAAATAATACTCTATAAGATTGGTCCACAATTTTTCGACCTCACGTTTAAGATAAGATATTTTGAAATCAACACTATTCCCCCCACCCACTGATCCGACTTCAGCCATTAAATCTTCATCTTCTGTTTTATTAGAAACGCTTTAATGCCTTGTTTAAAAGCGATCAAGCATAAATTGCTTCCGCTAATCTAACTGTAATATATGTACATTTTACAGTTTTGAAAGGACCCATTTTCGTCAACTGCTGGTTAAGATCTTCGGACATTTGATTTTTTTTGGAATTTCTCTTGAAGAGAAATCAGCTAAAATAATTAATAAATGGCATATTTCTTAAGGCCTAAGGCCATGCCATCAATGTTGCTTGTGGCATATTGTGCTTATCTCCCTTGAGAAACCAACCCTCCCTCCCCCACTCCTAATATGATGGCCCTCGATATACGAGTGACGTGACGTAGTCTATTTAAATAGGTGAGTCATGGGGCTTGAAGCTGTAGATCAGCCTATCTGCTTGCTATTAACCTCGTACTATCAGGGTCACGGACAGATCTATAATCTCGACATCTTGTAAACATTCGTACGTCATCTACCTTGAAAATAATTATGAAATAGTTAAACTAATTTTATTCTTTTTATATGTGGTATTGTCTTTATCTAACATTGAACGGATAAACTCTTTTCAGGAGATTTTCATAAAATAATTAGTGAATTAAGTAGCAACGCCTCCTCTTCATCATTGATATGGATTTTATCTTATTTTTCAACAAACGACGAATACTTTAGGACATTAAGGCACTTTGCGGAGGGATATCTACAGGTTACCACCATTTTCAGGCCAGGATTTCATATTTACTAATCAAGACCCAGGTTAACATGACTAGCTGAATCCCCAAAATTCTAATGAAATATTATATATACTACGATACAGTGAAATAAAAATGGGGATATCTGTTAATTCAATGCGATTTATCGTTAGTAGAAAATTATTCAAACAGAAACAAATTCTAGTTTTCTTTAAATATAACCACCCGTCAATCCATAAAGCAGATATCTATCTGGCAATACTCAAAACTTCAACATTCCACAGAATAACTGTAACTATGATATATTTAATTTTCTGTTGGTTTTATTTATTCAGTTTTACTTTTATTTATTGAACTCGTACTCATGACGCGATTTTTGAAAAATTTCTTCAAATGTCCATCGATCCTACTTAGGAGATGACGAAAATGAGGTTCGTTTTATATATATATATATATATATATATATATATATATATATATATATATATATATATATGTGTGTTAACGCTCTAGCGGTCGCAATTTTTGTTTGATCGTAACCAAACTCGATATTTAAACGTTTTATGTAAAAAGACAGATCAAGTTCGTTAATGGCTGAAATCGGACCAGGGGGAGGGGGCGGGTTTAGAGGGTTTTTTTTGAAAATTCGAAATATCTCCGTTACTATACGTCGGATCGAAAAATTGTATAGAATCAATCTTATTGCAAATTAAATTTACTATAAATATTGTTATATACATTTATTCTCTATCTTGAATATTAACCGAGATATTTGCATTTTTATTAAATGTGGGTGCATAACGGACGAAGTGAGTATCCCGCCAAAAGCCAGTTCGGCCGTTTCGGTAACTTTTCGGCACTCGTATGGAGATTTCTCTATTGTATAACTTTACGTGGGAAATCTGCTTAGTTTACGCAGCCCCCTGCATGACGGGCTTTTTTTATTTATTTTACTCTTTATCATTGTTGTATTCTTTATTTATTATTACTAAAGTTGATTAAAACAAAAAGGATTTAATGTCATTTCCAATGGTATTAAAAGTACAGTAAACAGTAATTATATAGAATTTCACTAGCATGATGTTCACAGGGATAATCACTTTTTAATGTCGGGTTAAAATTAAGTAAATCTCAATAATCCGAGAATTTAATTATTCAATCCTGAGGTAATAATCCATTAGCAAGATAGTAAGGATATCTACGTAATTCCAGATAAGCTATGCATTTAAGCAAATGATGAGTCAATTAGCTATGGCTTATCTCGTGAGTCACCTATCTCAGGTATGTAATATGTAGCATTTTTTCAGAAATGTAAGACGTAATTGCCTATTTGCAGAAAGTGAGGTATAAAAAAACTAATCTGTACAATTGAACGATAAAAAGTGTGAGAAAACTTGTATGAATGCAGAACCCATTTTCTAAAAAATAAGATTTTCTCAGAGATAGTTCCACACTAAGAGGCAGCCTATAACTCTCAAATAAAAAGACAATGTAAAATACTTTACTTATACAGCAAAAGTTCTCAGTGATGTTTTGGAGACTCAACAATTGAATTTTCACAAGTATTATTTTCTGTTCAAAAAAACTAATGGAATATAGACGCGCATGAGTATGATGTTTTCGGTTTTCTTCTTTCAGTATGAAAAAACTGCAAAAAGAAAACATATATTGCAAGAGGAATTTTATACGTTTTTGCCCTATTTTGCCCACAATTTAGAATATTCCGTTGGGCCAGCAACACGTCCTCCTTAACGTCATCTTTTGCAAATATGACATTTCGTCTTGTTCTATATAACATTCGTGGGTTGTCGTGGTCTGTTCTAGCAAAGTATCCTAAACATACGTAGGACGGTAACGTACGTCGGTATCCTAGATCTTCCTTGTGTTTGGCATTGGTTAAGCTGTAGCTTCACCATCTGTACCACAAGTTACAGCTCTTCTCTCTCAGACCTAGACGCTTCTTCCATTTATCTTGGTGAAAATCTACGTTTAGCTGCCATCGTTAACTGCTGGTCTTGCTACCGTTGTATATATTACCATCTATGCTTCCCAGGAGACACTTCTTCCAAATAACATATCTTCATGCCTCATCCTTTCCTTATCAGGACTTTGCACTTTCTTCCTGAGGCTTTCAGACTTGTACCCACTCATTTACGTTAATTTCTGTAATATTTGCACGGTGTAAAGATTAGCCGGGTAATATTAAAGAGGTGTCACCAATACAATTACTTAGGTCCGCTTAAAGGCTAGTTTAACGAATTGGCTCTGTGGAGTGCCGCAAATTAAAAGCGGAGTGGCCTTAAAAGGGAGAGAAATCGAGATTGAGGGAAGGAAGTGTAGAATTAGTTGTGTATACATTAGGGAGAGAACTAGATTGAGGAGATTCAACAGGTGGGTCCAGCAACAAGTCGTCATGGGCCAAATACTCCCCCCCCCTTCTTCCCTCGCTAGTCTTAGACCTTCCCCCTTGCCCGTCCAACTCTTAGGGTTCCAGAGCACGCAATCTACAAGCTTAACGTCCACTCCACTGCTCAACTCCTTCTGGACTGTAATCCTCCGTTAAAAGCTGTCCTACTCAGCACGATTGAACTGAGCGATTTGGAAGAAGTTTAGTGGCTAAGCATTCGACCATAAAGATTTACAGGGTGATGAATGAAATGTCAGGAGGTGTTACGGATATCCAAGGAGCACTTGTACTTGAATAATGTTTGTTTACTAGCAGTAGAGAATATGCTTTGTAATGTTTGTCAGTAGGTTTGGGTAACCAACCAGTTGGCTCTCCTACCCAGTTCACATCAGCATGGCGTAGCTGTGAAGATTATGGCGTGGTCTATCGACATTATACAGGAAAATAACAATATTGTGCAGGAAAAAAACTGTTCAATGAGCAAAACCAAATACGCCTCCAAGGTGGGTAACGTTTAATTAATTTCTTTCGGGTCTCCCCAAACTCTGCGCAGCGCATTCATAGTAATTCTTAGTGGAGCCATTGTACTGGATTTAGGTAGTGGGGGTGATTTGTTACTGGCATTGTTCAGCAGAGATTCATTAGTCCAACTTAAAAGTCATATCCTGAAGACGATCTTGAATTAGCAAAACACAAATGTTTCCAAAAAATCACTGCTCCAACGGAGATATAATTTGTAGTGCACTGATGGCAGTAAACTTGAAAACTAGAGCTCCGAGGAGAGTTCACCGCACTAAAGCATCCCAATCTAGAGAAGTCATGAGTATATTCCTCAGGACAGCAACGTTGCACGAATACTCTGAATAATAAGTTGCGGGGGGCGATCAAAACCGTATAATATATGATTAATGGAGCGCTATTTATTTATTCGATGTACTTCCTACACTCGTGTGGATCATTACCAAAACTGTTGAACAACATTAAAGTGGAACAATAAGCGTTTATGTTTTCCAGGAATTTAAAAATTCCGTTAATAACAATAGTGGTGATGAACACGAGGAACACCATTACATACTCCAATGATACTTCCAAATATATGCAACTTGAAGCTCTGAAGATGAAGGCAAGAGCCTTAAACACTTGAATATACATTTGGGAGGGATTCAGGAAATAATGCAATTAGAAATTATGTCATTATCCCTAATTCTTTCAAGCTCGCCAGGCATATTTTGACCTCACAAACCGTAGGGCTTATTTGTGTTTTTGTCTCACCATTATTAATACCATCCCAAGAGAAAAACTATTCCTAAAAATTATCAATTGCCTTACGGTGCTGAGTGTTCACGGGGAAGATAGATAATAGTGCGACTTCAAAGTCGGTAAAAGTACTTCATCCTATATACCATTGAAAAGGTGTATATTTAACAATTAAACGGTTGGATGTTGGTGTCATTGTACAAATATTTACAACTTGTTTTACGTTATTCCTGACTATCTGATGGGAATCCAAAATTAATGATCTCTTTACAAGTGGGCCTGCATTCCGATAAGCTCTAATCAGTAAACAAGAAATACACAGTCTAACAGTCTGTCGTTTATCATTGCTGAGAGGAAATCACGAAAAAGATAACGAAAAAAGAAGAGTAGGCATACTGTTCTACGGAATAGGCTGTTTTATAAATTTCTGTAGAATTCCATTTATTACCGTATATGTGAGTGGACCGGCCACATCTCCAAATATTATCATACACCCAATCAGCTATATTTCAAGATCTTCAAGAGAAGAAATTAATACACTGTTCAAATCGACCACCAATATATGTACAAGATTCGTCAGGGCATGGATTTTTCCTGTACTATAATATTATTCATTCATCAACTCGTATACATCCATTTCTAAAATAAATATGTACGTAGCTGATAAATTATAAACAGAGCCTTTACAAAAATTACTTGAATCTCATAGTGAATTTAAAACCGATAGCAAAAGATTAATAGAGGCCATATAATGTGGATCAAATGCTGATCCGTAACACAATGTGAGCATAAATTACGAAAGGCAGCATACATTGTTGACATCTATACAAAACTTCTATTTCAAAATAGATTCATTTCTTTTTAAAAATCCACTACTTTACAGACAGGTGTATTAAGGTGTTTTAGATCTAGAACATTCAGTCCATCTCTTAATTATCTCAAAATAATTACAGAACTCTTCACTCATACTCCTGTCTTCAAGCCAGGGATTTATAAATATTACTATCTTTTATTTAATATCATCATTGAGACTAAAATTAATTGATTACATAATTAATCAAGATTAACAGTTGTTTCTAAATATGGTTAAAACGTAACCTTCCAATATTACAAGTATGAAGGTCTATTAGTAAAAAATATTACCAGAATATCTAAAGAACGGAGGGTATATCTGTATTATTCTTGAATTGAATAAAATATATGAATTAGAGTTTACCGTTTTAAAACAAAAGGGATGTAATTGACAGATTTAAAATATCAAACGTAATTTTTTAATTACTGATTACTTCGTAACTATTACTTTGTATTGCTTACAAAAATAAATAAAGATATTTCTATTGTTTTGGTAAAACTACTAAAAAATTATACTAGTCTCGTAAATAATTTGAGGGATTTTTTTATAGTTACTTTATTGAGGTTATTGTTTAGCAACCTTCGCTTATTTTTGGGTTACAATTTCATGATATTGAATTTCGTGTAGTTGGGATAAATAATATGTAAAACTTTAATATTCAATCCCAGCTAGTTTTCAAGAAGTTAAGGAAATAATTAGTATGTCTTTGTTTGAGGTTATATATTTCTTATGATAAGGATTATTAAAAAGGCCTTGTCCTCTACTGATTTTTAATATTAGGCAGAGTGCACTTTCGGAGTCAACGCTCCATCGTCAGTGCCTGCTGATAATAGCTGTGTAGTCTGGACCACGATTGCCGGGCGACTCCCGGTAGTAATTACAAAGCTATTATCAACAGGCACAGACGATGGAGCGTTGATTCCGAAGTTCACTCTGCATAATATTAAAAATCACTAGAGGACAAGGCCTTTTTATTGATCCTTATCAATTGGTTCCTCTACCATCCAGCATACTCCAGAGATATTTCTTATGGCTCCACTTAGTTTCGTATGTCAACATCTCCCAGTTCAAATAGCAGTAACATTTTAAAAACCACGGTTTTTTAATAGAGTGTATAGGCCATGTCTCACGTTCGCCCAAATAATGAGCGAAGAATAAGCAGATGCAGGTTCTATTTATGTTCTTAAAAATCACAAACCTTTGATTAGAATCACTTTCCTTGTTCTGAAAATAGCACATTCTAATACTTGTTCTAGTAAGAATCATTGTCTGACTAAAATATACGATTTTTCGTTTTCTTCACCAAGAGCATTGACTTTTTCTTTTCATGGCTTTATTATTTAAAAACCCAGACATTTTTATGCTACGAATGAAAATCATATTTTTTAGAAAAAATACTATGAAAAGCCAAACATCATTTTTTAAGAACTTAATACAGTGTGGCACGGGTTGAATTTGAAATATAAAAGCAAACATAAACACGAAATTACATCGTCGTCTCAGAAGTGAATTTATTTCATTATCAAATTCTGGAATCGAGCTCACGACTTGAACAAAGAACAAGAAAATTAACACCAAATCCGATGCACACATGCCTAATCTAGCCATTATTATAAATATTTTTAAGCATAAAACATATTTCTTGGGGGTTAACCAAAATTAAACTTTCTTTCCTCCACTCGAGGCCTATAATAGATGTCTGAAATAAGCTTGACATTTCCAATCAACAACGGAACTATAAATATATTTTCACCCGCGCTCTAGACAATATGTCATCTTTAAGTGATCCTAAGTGATACCTTAAAGAAAATCATCTATTAAGGTCGTACTCGTGACTAGTTACGATAAATTAATTTATATGTCTATCAAATCTTCATAGATGATGACAAAATTGAGGCCTGTCAATCTCTATTGTTTTGTATACTTTTTAGCAAGTTCATTGAAATTTTGGGTGTCCTGTAATAATCATCCCATATCCAACTAAAATTCTGAAGTACTGTTGGGAAAACCGAATGTGAGACAATAACGTCCGCATACCATTCCAGCATGTGAGAAATTAGCATAGTTTACGCAATACCAGCGTGCCGAACTTTTTTAAAACTATAGTATTACTTTTTAAATATTTTTAATAAAATGGATATTTTCGCATTACATTTTAAATGTTATCTGTGAAAAATTGTCTCCACCGTCAATTTTTTTAGAGTGCTGCTTTATTCAATTTTTGAACTTTTGCTCCGATTCGCCTATATCAGCTTTTAGCAAATACCATTTTTAGTGCTGACTGAAACGGTGAATAGGGAATAGTACGGAGAATGGTGTAGATCAAATAAACATTTTCGAGTAAAGGCAAAAAATCCGTCATCTCAACATATTTGCACGTATCTCACAAGAGATTAATGAAAATCATATATGGAATTAAACCTTGGAATAAAGTGGTTCATGATATAACGGCTTATTGTTTATATGAAGAGAGTAGGAGTAGGGGTTTACTAAAAGCCGAAAACTAAAATAATCCATATATCTTGGTTATTATTGATGATACAGAAAACATGGATTAAAAAACATTTATAGAACATTAAATTTGCAATAAGATTAGACATATACACTTTTCCATACGACGTACAATAACTGAGATATTTCGAATTTTCAAAATCCACCCCCTCTAAACTCCCCCCCTCCTACTGGTCCGATTTCAACCGTTAAGGAACTTGATCTATCTTTTTATATAAAACGATTATGTATACAGTTTGGTAACAATAAGACAAATATTGCGACCGCAAGAGAGGTAACAGAAATATACACGTATATAATTTTGACGGACCTCATTTTTTTCATCTACTAGTTAGTATCAATAGACATTTGAATAAATTTGTCGACAACTTCAATAGCTGATTTCCCTAAAGGTAAATCTGCTAATATACTTGCATTTTGTATATCTGAGACACCAGGGCAGGTGTGAGCCGAGTAGAACCATTTTTGAAAGCTTAAAATTAACGCAACGGTTAAACGAGTGTTTACGTGAATGACCTTCGGCCATTTCGATAAAATGGGGGTGGATTCGAGGTCACTATATCACAAATGAATTCGACGTCCTTGAAGGAAAATTTAATGGAAGAGTTATATCATTATTATACAACATTTTGAGAATATAAATGTTGAATTTCTAGCTATTGCCTATTTAATGAATAAAACTTTAACAAAAATCATTGTCAGACATCTATTAACATTGACGTCAACTTCTGGTTGAGGAAACGGCAGAAATATTCAAAACACATTTCGACTCTTTGTATTTGTCATCCACAGCCTTGACACAGTTTACAGGAAAATACAGACAACATGCTCTTAGGCAAACAATAATAAATAAGCATTTATTTATTCATTGTTTCCCGTTAAATAGCATTGTGTAAACCTTAACTTGCAATAATTATGGAGAAATAGGAAGGCCTTGAAGAAAGTTCAGAGTGAGTCTTAACTTTAATACTAGAATTCAGAATCCTAATTCCTGGGGTTCAGAGATAAAAGCTAAATGTTTCGTGACCAGAGTTACTCTAAACTCAGCATTTAGTGCATTAACTGGACCTTAGTAAATTGTAGCAGGTAGAATTTAAGAGGATTCCAACTGAATTAAGAGGAAGTTTATACTCAAACTCAAAGTGCCCCCGTCTCAAAGATTTGGTTGTGGGAACATTAAATCCGGGAGTTTGTCCTCAACTTAAACGACGTATAATCATTTAGAAACTGTTTTTAGCAGATTTCCCTTTAGGGAAATCAGCTATTGAGGTCGTACTCATGACGCGATTTTCGAAAAATTTCTTCAAATGTCCATCGATCCTACCCAGGAGATGACGAAAATGAGGTCCGTTCAAAATTATATATATGTATATATATATATATATATATATATATATATATATATATATATATATATATATATATATATATATATATATATATATGTCTGTTAACGCTCTAGCGCAATTTTTGTTTGATCATTACGAAACTCGATATTTAACCGTTTTATGTAAAAAGACAGATCAAGTTCGTTAATGGTTGAAATCGGACCAGAGAGAGGGGGGGTTTAGAGGGGGGATTTTCGAAAATTCGAAATATCTCCGTTATTATGCATCGGATCGAAAAATTGTATAAAACCAATGTTATTGCAAATTACGTTTACTATAAATATTGTAATATACATTTATTCTCTATCTTGAATATTAACAAAGATATTTGCATTTTTATGAAGTCGTGGGACACGTGGTCGGGTATCGTTCGGATTAGTTCGGCCGTTTTCGTAACTACTCGCCTCAGGTGGAAGCTCCTTCTAACCTTACCTAGCGTTTCTAACCTTACCTTACCTTCGTTACTTTGTGAGATTTATGCAAATACGTTCTGTTCAACCACCCCCTATTACTACTAAAATTTGTGTTATTAAAATATAAATTATTCTTACATTTCAGAAGCCGTTTCAGTTGGGAATTTATTAAAATTAACTGAAAGATTTCTCATTACCGTTTGTATTTACTCAAGGTGGTGTTGTGGTACTCGTTCCAGTATGCAGATTAATCTATTGTAAAACTTCACGCTGGGAAATCTGCTTAGTTTACGCTGCCCCTGCGTGACGGACTTTTATAAATTTTGTGGAAGGTACTATTCAGCAACTAAAAATAATTGATTTGTGCACTACCTTGTAATCAGAAAATTAAATTTTTTTAAGAAACAATTTAAAGAAAAATATTGTTCTCCACTTCATTTAAAATTATTTCACTTGGAATTAATATATGATATATTTTCTGTTCATAACGAATTTTTTCTAGAGACGTTTTGTCAAACTGACATTTGTCAAAAAAACGTTTGTCGAACGAACTTGGCTTCACAGCCGTTTCCCAAGAGTGTTGGAATACACTTTAATTTAAATATTCCGTTTAACTCAACTTTGTCCTAGGTTAGCACTTGAGCGAAAGCTCACCTTTGCGCATGCCTAGCTGAAGAGATGCGAAAGATCGAAACGAAATCATCTCAACCTAGTCACTGCACTGAAAGTGCATCCCGAAACAAGTAAGTTTCGGTGTTATTTTTTATTTATTTATTTGAGAAGCCGCTACAATGGCGATTCATCTTTTGACATATTGAAATATAATTTTACAAAATTAGATAAATATTAAAAATTTTACAATGCTAAATGTTATAAATGTACAAAATAGACGACAATGTACAAAATGGCGATTTTTAACATGCTAAAATATAATTTCACAAAATTAAATAAATATTAAAATTTTTTCACAGCTAACATTTATAAATGTATTAAATGAACAAAACTAAATATAAATTGTTACTATATTAACTAAAAGGAAAAAAAAAATACAAATAAAACAAACAAAAAACTAAAAGAAAAACTATAAATAGTTAAACTGGAAGAAGGCAAAACTTATATTCCGTGGTTGCTGTATATAACTTTCATAATTATAGATAATAGCTTTTATATTTCATCAAATAATCCATTATTTCTTAAATACTTAAAAACATCATCTATAAGTTTGGCTACTGTCGGCAAGTAGTTCGCTTACATTTGTGGGCCATGTGTGCAGTCATTTAGTGTGTGTTTTACAGTCAGCATTCTGTTGCAGTAGCGACATATAGGTTCATCTTCCCTGCTCATTAGATATGAATGTGTTAGTCTAGTGTGTCCTGTACGTAGGCGTGTAAGTACGATTTCTTCTCTTCTACAGGGTCTATTACTTGAAGTCCAGTTTCGGTGTTAGAAGTGGGACTTTGATGTTGATCGTTTGGGATGCCTTCGTTTTGGTCTTTCGGATCTCTTCAGCTAGGCGTGCGCAAACGTGAGCTTTCGCTCCAGTGCTAACCTAGGACAAAGTTGAGTTTAACGGAATATTTAGATTAAAGTATGATATATTTATTCAATGCACTGGATTAAAAAAATATTATAGAAAATTATTTATTTATCTTTTGACAAAAATGATCCTATACAAATATTCTAAATTAGGCCCAGAAAATATACTTTTTTTTCTTCACCCTTCTTCCTAGTCGAATTTGATCAAATGGACAAGTGCAAAATAACATAAGACTAGACACCTAGGAGTTATGCCTTAGACAAAAAAAAAAAGAACTGACAGGATTTAAAGTCCTCCAAAATCTGAAAATCGCATTTTTTCCCCGTGATTACAATGTCCCTTTATTTTCTAAAAGGAAATAAAAATAGCTTCATGAATAGTTAACTTTCAGAATGCTTAGTGTATCTGTTTGTACTGCAAAATACAGGGATTTCGACATAGCAAAATAATTACAGGATAAAGAAAACACATTTTCTTCCAAACTTTCGTTTTAATACCACATGGTAAACGTAGAGTGACTAATTACATTGCCGCCAGAGCAAAAGAAATTTATATAGCAACTAACTCATAAATAAAATCGGGGCTCAGGTTAGCTATGTGAGTTAAAGCGTTGGCCTTTATCTCACATGGTAAACCTAGAATGGCGAGTTCGATTCTCGCCTGGGCAAAGGAAAATATTTAGTGACGGAATTCATTAAATAAAATCATAAATCCCACCCTGGCTAGAAAAGGATGGTAACCTTTTAATAACCCGTCCCAATTAGCCTTAGTTGCAAAAAGTGGACATTAATAAATAATAATAAAAAAAATTAAATAAAATCCTTAGTCCCACCCTGACTAGAAAAGGCTGTAAACCTGTAAATGACCCGTCCCATTTAGCCGCAGTAGCACATAGCAGACGTAAATAAGTAACATTATTTTTGCAAATTGCTTTTATGAACAATGCCATATATTGTTCTGTAATACAACATGGTCATATTTTATTACTATTAAAATTTAAAATTACATTGACATGAATATAAGTCAGTGTCCATGAAAATCCTTCTCTACAATAAATCAATGTTGGTGTTTATTTTTTTTTTAATTTGTGTGTATGGATGCTCCACCTGCTAAAACGATCAATAAAATCAGAAAATAGAAGAGAAAAAATATTAATGAGAAGATAATAATAATCTGATCGAGTATCTGTAACCTTGACCGTTTGATTAGTGAATGAAAAAATCATTTTGGAACGAAAATAAAATCATAAAGTAATCAATGTATATCATTGTAAAATTTGTACATATCAAGGATTATCTTTGCAGTTTTTTTTTTGTCAAAGGGCTAATAAATGAAACAATAATTATATTACCTTATGTATACCACATATTCACTACGATGGTCGATTATGAAATGTGTTTATTTACAGGCTTATCTTCTTTCTAAATTCCCGCAAAATTCTTTAAACACGCTTATCCTACGTAAAATATATCCATAGCTATCCATAGCCCATCGAAACATTCAAAAATAATATGAGTTGGTGGTAACGTTAAGAAAAAGTAAACTTCCAACCATAAACACTCAGATCATATGGAAAAAAAATATTAAAATTAGAATTAATACGTTTTAACATTTTTAAAGAGGATGACTCGACTACCCAATACATGTGGAAATCAATAAGAGTATAAGAAATTACAAATATAATATCTGATTAGAGATAATTAATACTTTCACCATTGTGACATCATTCATTGGCTACCAATAGCTACTATTATGCAAGCTGACTTCTATAAAGCTATTTGTATAGATGAATGTATTAAGCCATTTGCGATTGATAAAGCTCACCTGAATGACACCTATAATCTCCCTAATGACTCCATGTATTATATACATTCATGACAATAGGCGTTGCTCATCAATATTACCTTCAATGATCTACGATATTATATGCCTCTTTTTAGGCTAAGTGTTTACTTAATATCGATTCCACAGAGTTATCACAATATTAAATTAATAAAACTAACGAAATATTTGTTTGTACGGCGGTTAAAATGATTAGTTTATCTTTCCATTAAAATAAACAATCATTTTTCGTCATTCAATCAAGTTCACAAAACTAGACCAATCACTCATGGGTGATGACTAGTATACAAAGCACTATAGTCACGTAGAAAAAATAAATAAAATATTTTCTTCACGATCAAGAATTAAATTATGAGGCTTTCTGGATCTAAACTATTTGATAATTTACTGATTTAAGTTGGAAAAATAAAGAAATTCGAAATTAATTAAAAGCTCGGCATAAAACTAAAATCATAATAAAAAAAATTATTATTTTTTTTTCTGCTGTCATAGTAGACCTTAATTTTTACGTAGTGAGAGGTCAACTTGACGTTACAACCTACACCATCTGGAATGAGTAGTCTGTAGTAGCGATATGGGCATCTTTATGATCCCGGGAAACCCGTGACCCGACCACCAGGTCTACATAAATCTTGGGGAGCCTAAATCCTTCATCAGGCGAATTTTATCATTGGACTCTCGCTGCTCGAGTAGCGTGCTCTGGTACCATAGTGGCAAACTGAAGCTTTCCCTTGGCGGGTAATGAACCTGCAGCCATTTTCACCCCGTGTTTTCAGTAGTGTTAATAGGAATTGTAACCCACATATCAATAAAAGTATATGATAGGAACATAAGGGGATCCAGTTAGCCCCTTATTTCATTTATAGTTAAATAAAATCCTTAGTCACACCCTGGCTAGAAGTGGGTGGTAACCCGTACATTTCCACCCCAATTAGCCATAGTAACACAAATCTAAGGCTAATAAAAACAATTTATTAAGGAAATTCTTCCGTAGCACCTCTATATCTTCGCGGAAGTCAGCTGGAGTTCCGATTCTAATAAAGGGCTTCTAAGTCATCTCGGCTATTTGCTCATTCGGTATTTTTCTCAACATCATAAGACAGTGGAGAAAGAAAGAAACAAAGAAATTGGCAGACCTGTTTTCTGATTACTTCAACACTGCAGATAAGTGTCAAATTCTTACTGGGGCTTCATGGGTTGAAGCAAGAGCTTGTTTACGATGTTCTATCCCACAAGTCGTTCTTTAAATGAACAGAACCATGCGATTATCAATTGAACTCACATTACTTGGAAGTTCAATATTATTTATATTAGGAACTGTAGAAGTTACATTAAATTTAAATTTATTTTAAGGGTAATGTTAGGTTTAACTTAGCTGTCTTTATGGCTTTTCAGTTTCTTTTTCTGTTACAAAAGATATTTTTTTTTTTTTAACGGAGCCGGCATCCTACAGGTTAGCATTCCTAATATAGGGAAAACGTTCTTCGCCGAGGGACTGCGAAAACAAGCAGATTGACACACAAATTATATGATTTTACATTCTTTTTTCTATTTTTCTCCCTAAGTTAGAATCCGAAGTGGGGGGGACTCAGGTTGGTAGTGCCAGTTAGGGCGTTGGTCTTAATCTCGCGTGGTAGACCTAGAGTGGCGGGTTCGATTCCCGCCCTGGGCAGTAGAAATTTATTTAGTGGCGGGACTCAATAAATAAACTCCTTAGGCCCATCCTGGCTAGAAAAGGGTCGTTTCCTGCACATAACCCACCCCGATTAGCCATAGTAGCATAAAGTGGACGTAAATAATAATAAACACAAAAATAGAAAAGCAGAAATGGGTGGTTGAATACGCAAAAATCACGCAGTTAATAGTATTGTTATACGGGAAAACAATCAATTTAATACATTTAATTTTTTTTTATAGACAAGTTAGATTATTTCTCTCCATCCAGCTCATATGGGCATTTGAGGATTTTTTCGAAAATCTCGCCCAAACATCTCTAGTCACGCACTGTATATAAAACTAGGTAACAAGCACGATCAGAGCATTAGAAAAAAAACATGCACAACCTATGAACATCTAATTGTCTTGCTCTTATAATAAGAGATTAAGACAATTTGAAATTTATTATTATGACAGAAAAACATATAACTATATTCTACAGTAATCTATTATTTTCAGAAATTACAACGTCTAATATTGGTAGTTATAAATGTGAATTTCGTTCGAACCAGTTATATTTTAGTTATTTTTTTTTAAAAAAAATGCATTCGTTTATATATAACATGAAGAATGTGAAATTAAAAAAAAAGTATATAAAACTAGCCATAGTAACAATTTACACTTTAAAAACAAACGTTTTTTATCAGCGCCTTCAACGTAACAGCCTTTAAAAGATCGTAAACCGTTTTATAGCCTCGACAAGGCTACGTTATTCAACCATTCAAGTTGTTTTGCATATTGATCTGCTTTCAGTTACTACTCTTTCCTTTTTTATGCAAGTATTTATTTGATATGAAACTCATTAAGTAAAACCAGCGTTGCTATTGCATTAGGATTATAATAAGTATTCATCATATATTAGCGAAAACATTGGATATCAAAAAAAAAAAAAAAAATATTTTCCAATATTGAGTGCAGCTAAAAATCTCTGAATAAGTAATGAGGTTTAACCATTATTTGTGTACGGAAATGATTTATGAAGTAGGCCCAGGCAGCTTAATGGCCCGGAGGAGTCCATGGGGAGGAATTATCAAATCGAGGTCCTACAACGACTTTATCAAGTGAAAAATAAGTTATTCTTGAAATAAAAAAATCATCTTCCTCCAGTAGAATAAACTATATAACTATTATTATAGTAATTTAGCAAAAAAAATATATTAAAAAGCACATTACGGATCTTATAATTAACAAGGAAATTGATTTTGGATACAAAAAGTAATAACGGGGTAACCTGAGAAACTAGGATATACATTTTTAATTGTTCAAGTGAATTTTGAAATTTCGATAATCTGGATCGCCAACGTAATCAACTTAACCTATAATTTATACAATTATATAATACATATAATTTATATACATTATAAATTAAAACATAATTTTGAAGACAGGTTTAGAGTTTATTTTGAAAATCTTGTACGTTAACTTGGTATATAAATTGTGTAATAACGTAGTTTGTCACTATATAATATAGAGTCAATATCTGGTAATTTTGTACTACTACCTTCCAGAATAGAGCGAAACATAAATCGCAATAAATATGAAAATGCTCTCTCTTGAAGTGACTGGAGTACCAGAATGATTGGACCAAAAAAATGATCAAAAGGGTAGTGATACAAAGCAGTAGAGGAAAGAAGAAATCAGAAGTTCTTTTAGGCTAGAGACAGGAAAGACGAGTACGGATACTAGAAAAAAACATTTACATAACTAAGTGAGATTCCAATGAAGTGTCTTGCCTCATCAACGCTAACAGTTTTTCTTATTGGCAACAGAAATTAATCAGGTGAAAACTAAGTACTTCGGGGACTACTGAATCGGAAACAAGGAAACTACTTTGAATTATTTATTCTTTCAAAAGTACATAAACTCCAATATCCAGGAAATTCAGTAATTCATGGCTTCAGTTCTACTGCCAATGAGTTGGAGAAAACAATCTGCCAAAATATAGAAACGCGAAACTGTTAACGAATAATTGAACGGCAGAGAAACTTAGACGTGTAAATCAAATAGCTACTTTCTCATGAATAAAGGTTTTCGCACTATAGAGAAATCATTGAACCTAGTCGAGTAAACTCATTGGCCGTTTATTAACTAAATCAAAATCATTAAGTGCTCATTAACTAAATTTACCTTATAAACTAAAATAGAACATGCTAATATTATCTTTGTATTTTATATTTATTTTCGTTTAAGAAATGTACAGATTTACCGCACGATATTTCACAGCCCTTACAACTGTAATATTTTATTAATTAATGTTCTGCGTCAAATGCTCAATAAAAAAAGAAAATAGCTCCAGGAGAATGTCATAAAGCCGTCACACCCCTGGAATTTGAAAATTATATATGTATTCTTAAAAGTCCATTGGGTCTGTACTAAGTATTTCTTATTTTGTAACAGACATGAAGAATTGGTCTATTGTTTTGATGAGATGCAAATACTTTATGAAATATATTTTAAAGACATGTCTTTGACTCATTCAACAAGACACATGAAGTCACCTCATTATATTTTAAAAATTCCTTTTTACTTCTCTTATGGAGTAAATTAAGTATTGTGGTCCCGAAAATTTCCGGTTTTTCAGATTTCAAAGAAATTGTCCCTTTGGAACCTCTCTGAGCCCATTTTGACAAGTTTCGGCATGACGTCTACAAGTACCCGCATATCTCACATAACTCTTAAAGTCCGTCGCGCAGGAGCTGCGTAAACTAAACAGATTTCCTACGAGCTGGTAAACTCACTATCAATACTCTATTTCTCCCGTAATAACATGCATATGTAAACAGGCACAGACTCAATAACTGGGTATGAGATGTTTAGTGACCCAGTTACTGAAAGAAAAAACCGGTTAAGAATGGCAGTTTACAAAACCCCTAAAAATCGCAAATATCTCAGTTAATATTCATGGTAAAGAAAAAAATGTTTATAACAGCATTTACAGAAAATAAAGTTTTCAATAAGGTTGGTTGAATGCACTTTTTCGATCCAACATATAATAACGGAGATATTTTTTGAATTTTCAAAATTCCCCCCTAAACCTCCCAATCCTTGGTTTGACAGTCATTAACGAATGAGGACATTAGCTTTACATAAAACGATTAAATATATAGTTTGGACACGACCTAATAAATTGCGACCGCTAGAGCTTTACCAAACGAATATATTCATAAAGGGTTTTGGACGGAGCTCATTTTCAATATTTCCTGAGTATGGTCGTTGGGAAATTGAAGAAATGTTTTGGAAATCGCCTCTGCAGCCGCTTAAATCGGCTAAAACTGTTAGTACACAGTTGAATCTGCTAAAATGTATGTTTGCATGCTTACCATGACATCAATGCCTAGCCTGTCGATGAATTCTGCAATGACCTTCCACTTGTAAAAATAGTAGTAGGGAGTTCCTTGGAAGTTGTCGCCGGCGTTAAGGAATATAGTCGAATTCGGTTCTTGCTGCCTGTAGTACTTGGCAGCGGCTGCTACCCTGGAGAAGCCGCCATAGCACGGGCCACTGTTGGTGCATGGTCCTGTCTTGACAGCCACTTCCTCCAGCCTGGCGTGCATATCGTTGGTGTGGAGGATGACCAGCCTGAAGGGGGTTGCATCGCGCACCACCAACACCAGTGTCAGCAGCACCACTCCTACCGGCAGCATGGCTAGAGTGCAAGGGGACGACTGACTCCCCGGCTTCCCGTCTACCTTTCCCGCCACTCCTCTTCCCGCCCCGGCGCATGCGCACTTACCCTTACGTAAGATCGACCCGGTTATCGAATGCGTCCACAGGCTGGATCTTTCGCGCGGCAAGGACGTTTCGCTACCTCGTTACAGAACTCATCACGTAATGGCGAACCGGACCTTATTTAATTCAAGCTTCTCCTTTGGAGTACTTAACGGGCTTCCTGATCCCCAACCGGAATCTAGATCCAACCAAAACAATCAATCGCATGGCTTAGGCTGTTCATGACCTACACTAACCCTATTGGTTGTTGATTGTAATTTGTAGGTATAACTTTAAAAAAGTCATCCTTATGTCATATGGTTGTCGGTCACTAAGCTTGAAATAATATTATTTCAGCTTTCCGACGTTTCGCTGTAATTTATTACTTTTCTCAGGTCAAACTGAATGTTGTACAAGATCTGAATACTGCAGTTGAGTTAAATACTAAAAGAAATGTCTATAAAATAATATATAAAACGTTCTATCGCGAAGGAGAGTCGGAGATTAGTGCATTAACGAAATCAGACTGTAGTTGGATCAGCTGTAGACAAACACATCACATAAGGATAGCTCCAACAGCGATCATTACTAAGAATATTTAAAAAAAGTCTGTCACGCAGGGGCTGAGAAAACTAAGCAGATTTTTCAAGTGCTGGGTATAATATACTGCTGATCTCAGCATTTCTATTTTTTTTAAAAAACATAGATGAGTAGGTGTGGGGTGGGAGAATGAGAAAGCGTGAATTACTCGCTTAATACCTGAATTACGAAAAAAATCAAAGAACAACAACTGAAGAATATCAATAGCTCAACAAGATTGGTACTATAACATTTTCCAATCATACTCATAATAATGAAGATATTTTAATTTTTGAATCCACCCCCTAAACTTCCATTATTCCTGATCCAATTTCAGCCAATAAACTACGATCTTTAGTGTCGAATGGTATGGTTAAATATCGAGTGTGGTATAAATCTAATAAACATTTTAGAGTAATAAACGAAAAATCTTAATTGATCACAACATATTTACATTTATCTCACAACGTAAAAGTTCAATGAAACCCATATATATTTATATATGAAGTGCTTGATTATTAACCAGTTTATTGTTAAAATGACATGAGCAGGAGGGGGGGGGGTTGGTTACTGAAAGTCAAAAACTAAGAAATTCATATATCTCCGTTAATATTCATGTTTCTTATATATGTATACAACAACATTCATAGAACATTAAATATAAGAGTCCGTCACACAGGGGCTGCGTAAACTAAGCAGATTCCCCACGTGAAGTTTAGTAATAGATAAATATACATACCTACTTGGTAACACAGCAACAACTTGATCTTTCTTTTTTACATAAAAAGATTATATATCGCGTTTGGTACCGATAAGACTAATATTGTGACTGCCAGAGCGGTAAGATATATATATATATATATATATATATATATATATATATATATATATATATATATATATATATAAAATTGTAACCTCTGTCTGTACATTGATTTTTTTCGCGAAATTTTACGATAACTTTTCGTTTCACATGTCACCATAACTGCATTTTGTTTCTTTCGTGTATGTTTGTTTGTTTGTTTGTTTGTTACCTTTTCACGCATAAACGGCTGAACCGAATTTTATGAAACGTGGTATGTATATTACTACTAACCCAACTTAGACTTTAGGCTATATTAATTTTCTCTGAGACGAACAGGAGTGGGGGTTATAAGGGAGGCCTGAAATTAAAAATAGCGATATTTCGTTTCCTATAGGTTTTTCGGCAAATATGCACATGAAAAAAGTTGTTAATTTTGTTATTTAGAGTAACTTTTGTTCTATACATTTTTTCCGTATACCTAAGTATAAAGGCGTTATACGCTAAAAATGATAGCGGAAGTCAACAATTTTATTTGGCACAAAAGACTCAACCGAACTAAACCAAACTCGGTATGTGAATTAGCACTAACGTCTTCCTTATAATAAGCCATACCAACATTTCTATGGACGGGCAGGAGTGGGGGTTATAAGGGAAGCCTGAAATTAAAAATAGCGATATTTCGTTTCCTATTGGTTTTTCCGCAAATATAAACATAATAAAAGTTGTTTATTTTGTTATTTGGAGTAACTTTTGTTATACACACTTTTGTCTTATACCTAAGTATAAATGAGTTATACGTTAAAACTTTAGCGGGCACTAACGGCTGAACCGAACTTAACAAAACTTGGTATGTCAATTAGCATTAATTCTTCCATGATTATAAGTTATATTAAAATTTTTAGGTTCGAACGGGAGGGGGGTTATAAGGGAGGCCTGAAATAAAAATTCGCCATATTTACATGTATAAGAGACGGGAAATATAAAAATATCGAAGACTGTGAAGAATTATCGAACAAATAATTCTATTATTAGCAAATCACCGGCAACGACGGGTATCAATCCTAAACACTGGGACGGGTAAATGTTAAAATATTGTGCAATGTAAAGCCTGCTAAAAAAATACCATCACCATTCAGCCTCAAATGAATTCCCGGGCGAAGCCGGGTATCTGAGCTAGTATATATAGATATATATATATATATATATATATAATTTTGAACGGATAAATTTGATCAGTGCCCCCTCCCACTAGCCTTTTTCTAATTAATAAATCGATTTAATTGGAATTATTAAATGGAGATAATTTATCACTCTAGACCCGTTACTTTAGGATATATAAAAAAAAAGTGAAAGAAAAAGATGGAGCCATCTAAAGCTGAATGAAAGTAAGGCACAATAGAATGTAAAAACAAACAGCAAGGATATTGCCTCCATACTTCCTCAGACATCTACAAGGTCACGGTTGCAAGCTGGAGGTCACATCGCAAAGAGCGTCGTTCAGTTTCTCTATTGCGTATTGTGTAAATAATTCAGTCTCAAGGGCAGCAACTCTGTAAGCACTTAGAACCAACGAGCGAACACGATTTAGGATGTGCGAAAATTACGGGTTTCGGGGCCTGAGTGTGAATGAGCCGGTCATCATGGTGCAAAAAATCGAAGGTTCCCATTTTATTTTTAAAAATCATCAATTCTATCTCCGTATCTAAAGAATGCCCACTACTCATTAAAAATATATGAAAAATAAAATAAAATATTATGAACTTTTTTTGAATTTTAGTTGCTCGTCTAATCGCTGTTTTTCAAACATGACTGTCCACTACCACCCTGGTCAGTCATACATTTGCGCTTTAATTATACGAGTTATTCTTCAGGTTTCAAGATTTTTTTTAGCCAACTTTCGTCAAAGACCGTTAAGGGCTCTAGTATTTTCCGTCTGTAATGTGTCGCCATTTTCCCCCACCATTTAACATTTCACTCACTTCATACTAAATTCCCCAATAGTTTCATTTAAGGAACTTATGAACCAAATTTTTGCGAAAATCGCATGAACAACACTTGGGTTAAAATGTTTTTACTCCACAGTTGCTGGATTGGGACCACAGCTCGACGGTAAGTTGAAAAGAACTTACTTTTTGCGTCAGCCATTTTCTGAGAGGTCTCGTATAAGTCAAGTAATCTATGCAGATTTCCCGATATTACACATTACTGATCTTATCTCCACCATCTATATGTTCTCTATATCTAAATAAAATTCCAATGAATAAAATTGGGTGGCTTACTGAGGCCTGAAAACAAGAATGTACAAATAACTCGATATGAGATTTATGAATGCTTACAACAGTTGTCGACCACCAATAGTAACACGATTGGTTCTTCATTATTTCTCGATCCAACTCATAATAACTGAGATAAATTGAATATTGTAAGTCCATATCCTCTAAACCCCCTCTCCTATACCTAGTCTAATTTCACCCATTAAGGAATATGTTCTTTAATGTTGAATTAAACGGTTAAATTTCGAGCAAGGATTAGATCAATTAAACATTTTCGAGTCAGGAAATAAAATCTTAACTGACGACGTCAGCATTCCTTAAAACTTGGTTCAAATCATAATACCATATTTCTTTATTTATATTTTTATGTATACTATGTCCTTTATGAATAGTCATAGTGACTGAACTATCTAAGATTAATGGTTCCCTTAAACGTAGGCCGGGAGAATTGCAACTAGTTAGGGTAGTGAGCTGTCTGCTTGTGTTCAGTAAACAAAGAGGTACGAAACTCACAGACAACTCATTTGAATCTCTATTCACAGCAAATCGAGGATTAAACCTCTTTTCTTAGCAGTCATTTCACTCCTAATCGTCTTGTGACTTCCCTTTAGGACAAGAAATAGGAATTTATCTTCTAATCTCATTCAACTAAAGCTATATTTCATCAATGAATTTTTACAAAAGTAATATGAAGAAATTCTTGTTCCCCGTTAGGCTTTATACTGGATTTAAATCGACAACTTATAATCACAGAAACAATATAGAACTAGTTGAAAAATATCACACTGTGAACAGTTTTGCAACAGAGGAAATTAGGAGATCTACCATTAAAGCAAAATAAAGTGATGGGTCCTAAAACAGTTGGTATTCCCTTTTCACAATTAAAAGAATTTATCATAATCACATTAATAATTGAGCTATCAAACTCGTATTCAGCGGACATCCACTCAGCCTGGAACATCAATTGTTAAATTTCTAATAAAATTAAGGTTTCGTGTGTTCCTTGGCTCCTGTTTAGGGGCTGAATAATTAGAGGAATCCGACCAGAAAGATGACAGATCATTCCGATCATGAAAAAGTACCAAGGACGGGCCAAGTACTTGTAGCTCATCAAAGAATTTCACTAAAAACAAAGGATATTTAATTTATAGACACTTGGTATACGTTGCGTTTCATGTGTTCATAGTTAATGTAAGTCATTGTGACCATTAAACACTATGAATAAACATTTATTGAACCCCTTTTGGATTTTATTGGATAAGAGCAACTTCATTTTAAAAAACGCGAAACGTAACATTCTCTAAAGCCATTTACATGAAAATTCAAATTTCAATTACTTTTGTACCTCAATTAAAATTTCGAAAACATAGTTTTACTAATTAACAAGTCACGATATATATATATATATTTATATATATATATATATATATATATATATATATATATATATATCCTATATCCTATATATATATATAGGTGAGAGAGAGAGGGAGAGGGAGAGGGAGAGGGAGAGGGAGAGGGAGAGGGAGAGGGAGAGGGAAATGTTGAGAAGTAAGAATTATTTTCATTTGAATACATTGTGCAATGTATAAATGATGGTAGTAAAAAAAGAATTAATACGTGATATTCTGCTCGTAGGCATGCTGGCCATGACATTTTATATGTGTATATATAAATAGTCTTCTTGTGAGATAAAAATGTAAATATCATTTTTAATGTTAGTGTGTTCTCATAAATTTGAATATATACTTCTTTATGGTTTAATGATCTAGTACAGAACGCGGTCTTGACATCTCCCAGAATTTTAGAAATTGTTAATTTAATTATAAATGTATTTTTAGTGCTTGACGATGTATTAGGCGAAATGTCTGGCCACAATACTCATCAGGTATATTTAAATCCGCATTTGAGGAAAACAAACACTTTAAGTCACTAAAATAAGAAATCTAAAAATACTTTTGATCAAAGAAGTATTTTTCACACTCCAAGCACCTTACTTCACTATTATATTTTCCCTTCATACAGACCTTTACAGTTTTCCTCAGTCTATTCAAGAAACCTGTAGGAATTACTTATTACCAAGGATTCAGTAAAATTATTCACAGTAATTTCTCATTATAATGAAAAAGTTGGGCAACTTTCCTGTTTACAAAATATGTTTTTTCATCACGAGACAATATAGCCCCTTAGCCAATGGCATCCGTTAAAATAAAACAATTTTGTTCGTTAATATAAAACATGTCTCGACTTTTATGAATCTGTTTAATTTCATTAATGAAAAACACTGGCAGTATCCTTCAAAATCAAAAATATAATATCAGGGAGTTTTATGTTGATTAAAATTACGCCTAATACTTTTCATAACAAAACAGTTTTATTTAAATAACTCCAATGTTTTAAATATATCACAATTTAAATTATTTTTACAAAATTGAGTCCCAAATTAGTATTTTAATTTTTCATACTCTTGAATCTCTCGTTGATCTCATATCAATGATATTGGTAAATGAAAAAAATTTCTTAGTTTATGAGGCATTTACTTAATGTTGCAGGTATATTGTTTTCTAAGGGTGTTAAATACTGTGAAAATACTTTATTTGGTGGGATATTTATGATTTATATGATTCCAATGCCACCATTAAATCCATATTATTAATCTTATACATAAAAAATATATTCAATTTCATTTTGCCAGCCTATTATAATTTTCGAAAGTAAAATACGTTTTAGAAAAAAGCAAATCGGTTTCTTTAAAACTTGTAAACTAATAGTGTGAAATGTTAATTAACATATAACCTTTGAAGCCTTGAAAATTAACCATACTAGCTACGAATTGAATTATTAAATATTGTGGTGTTCTGGAAGTAATACAAGAAGCATTTATTCTAAGAGGTCAACCTAAGAAGTCAGGAAAATTCACAATTTAATACTTATTTAATTTTAAAGGTTTTAAACATGAACAGTATATCTTTTAAAATATAGTGTGTTAAAAGGGGAAATATTTAATTATGTTGTAGAATATAGAAAAAAAAATGTATTCATTGTTTTTCTTATATATTTAGTAACAAATAATCCGATAACAAATTTTAGTAAGCCTTCATCTTCCTTAAAAAATATTTGACAACTTTAGGTATGTGATTGCATCTTTTCTTGAAATATACAATAACTCACCCCTGATGCTATTGCACCAAGAGCGAAATCTGCTTAGTTTACGCAGCTGGCTGACCTTAAATAGCGTTATTGATAGAACTATCTCCAGATGAGAATTTCGCGATACCGTTGACGTAGATCAAAAGAATTGCACGTAGTTCATAATAGTGAGATGGATGCTTAAGTTCAGTAAAGAATTGGGTACGAAACTCACGTTTAAATTTCTGTTCATTTCAAATCGAGAATTAAACCCCTTTCTTAGAAACCATTTTCCAATCCCAATAGTCACGCGACTTCCCATTATGGACTGAACACTAATTTTACTTCTAATCTCAGCTACACTTATTTTCATCAATAATTGTTTAAAAGCATTAAACAATAAAGTTATTTTCCTTGAGTTTTTTTTATAAAATATAGCCTTGAAAATCGGAAATTCATATTCATAGAATCTGGTGTATAAATGAAAAAGCTTAACAAACCCTAAAAATTGGTTGACAAAATATACCTTCATTCAAAACAAAATAAGTTTATTAAACTAATAGTTTCAATATCATCCTGAGATGAATAATTTGTTTTCAATACTCATAAGCAGAGGTACCTATTACAATTTATTAGATATTGTCATCAAATTTGATCTTTAGATCCAACAAAGCCTGAATAGAGGTAAAATGTTAACTTTATAAAATGAAATTTCAAGGGAATTGGTAAACCATTATGCAATCTTAGTAAACCTCAGTCATACTATAGTCGAAATCATTGTAGAACCCCTATCAGTGGAGTTAATGAGCTCAGCAAGAGGCTTCTGTAATAATTTTCTGGAAACTGTTAGAGTATATTGAATAGAAGAAGTAATAAAATACAAAGAGACATGATTAATCTAAAAGAATGTCAACATTCGTAGTAATAATATTAAATTAATAAACATGGGAACATATTATTTACAGTTCTTTAGAACACTATTCCAGCCAGAAGAGGAGTAAGGACTTGTTAGTTTTTGCATGAGTCCCTCGTCAAATAGATTGTGATGCCCAACTGGGAATAGAACCCAGTGCTTATTCCTGTTATCCAAGTATAGCAACTCAAAAACTGCAAACCTAATACTCTCGAACTGCACTAATTGTCAACGTATGACAATAAACCGCAAAAATTATTTTTATTCTAAATTATCATAGTTAGTTACTCTACTGATTTATATGACTAAGGCTCCAGAAACTCTAGAGTTCTGAGTTTGATTCCTGCCTAGCCAAAACGAATTTACCCAGTGAAGAACTGATTAAATATAATCCTTAACCTACCCTGGCGAGAAAAAGGAAGTAACCAATCCATATCCCGTACAGTACTGGTTTCATATTAATAAATAACAACATAAAACATGTTTTTGTAACACAAATGATCAGTGTTATACATTGTACTATATTCTATAGATTTAAAAATGTATAAAACAATCCTAATATTATGTATTACACGAAAATATTATTCTCTACATTTTCTGAATGAAAGGATATCCACAAATGACAATTAGAGGAACATGTACCTTTAAAACAAGATTAATCTTGATTTCTTACTCTTTTTCCTATGTGAATCGTTCGCTGATTAAGGTTCGATTATAAACATAGTGGCAAAGTGAAATAACTTCATATTTCATTTTTTTTAGGGGATTTCTGCAAACATTTGTCAGTACACCATCATATAAATATTGAGATCAAACTTTATTTTATGCTGCTAAGCTAATAAAACTGTGCCCTCAGTTTTGTTAAAACTCTTGGGAACAGATCAAAACAATGAATAGACCTGTGTTGGAATATTGACAAATTCAATGGGTTCAATGACAAACTCCTAAAAAAATAATATATAAAGTATATATATATATATATTTATTAGTCTTTGATAATAAGATTGATGTTAATTATACTGTAGTTTTTATCTATATATTTAATAATTAATGAGAGAGTTTGACCTCAATGGGTTTTATGCTTTAACAAGACATTGATAGGAGGGGGGTGGGGGAGTAGCTATAGTAGGCAAGTGTCACATTGATAAATGGAAATTGGAAGGGACGGCGTTTTATCTTACTTCCTGATTTCTTTGACCCCACCTAGTATCAGTTTCTTTCATCAGCGTCAAATACACTTGAAAGTCGTTCACGTTGTCTGCGTCATTTGTCGTCATTTCATCTCAACATCTATTCTATATTTCTCCAATAGTAAAACACCTACGTGAACAGAAAATGAAATGTACTCTGACAATGAGATTTGTAGTCATTCAGTTACAAAAGTAAAAACCAGTGGATTTTAAGTAGGGGATTTACTGAAAGTTGAAAACATAAAAATACGAATAACTAGTTTAGTATCCGGGATAACAAAAAAAATGCATTAAACAAAAATTGTTCGAAATTAAATGTTTAACAAGACTGCTTGAATACCAGTTTTCGACCCGACTTATAATAAAAGCTATATTTTTAATTTACGAATTCGAACTTCATTGTTGAATGAAACTGTTAAATATTGAGTATGGTATAGATCAAATAAACATTTTCCAGTAAAGAAAGTAAAATCTTAATAGACGGCATCACACAACGTTTTTACAGGTATCGCATATAATAAAAGAATATTTGGTATTAAATAAGAAATAACATGATATAGTGGTTTATTGTTAACGTGCAATGAATAAAAGGGTGAATGCTGGAAATTAAAAATGTAAATACTTGGGTTACTATAGGAGATAAAGAAAGTGTACAGAATAAATTTTATAAAAATATACATATACAACAAAATTGGTTATAAATAAATTTTCCACCCAACACATAATAATGGAGACTATGTCGTAATTATCTATTATTTCTCTTTTTAATACCTCCCCCCCCCCCCCGCGGCCTGAGTATATATAATTTTAACCTCATTTTCGCCAACGGTAGTTAGAATCGATGGATATTTGAGGAAATTTTTCGAAAGCACTTAATGACTAGAACCTCAAAAGCAGATTTCCCATTGGGGAAATTTTGCTAAAACCTAAAGACGTAATCGTTCAGGGTATATACATCCATAGTAATAAGCCCTAGTCCAAGAACCAATAAGCACTCTAGAATACAATTATACATACAAAGAAGAATTCATCAATGAGAAATACTTCACTTGGTAGAGCAATATGCAGAAATGAATTAACGTTGCAACCTAAAATTTGGCTTATAAATTTAACAGTTACTCCGGAAGTACATTTTTTTCTAAAACGAACAAAGGTACTGAAATAACTGTGTTCATTGCAACCCACAACGAGAATTTTAATAAAGAGAATTTGTCTTTATTTATCTAAATTATGACATAAAAGTGATTACATATATGAGATAAATTCACAGTTTAAATTAAATAAATTCACAAAACGGGGTTCTGAATAACCTAAATAAATTTAAACTGCTCTATTGAATCAAATAAGAAAGGAATGTTGTGAAATAAAAATAAATTATCGCTCACAGCGACATTATCTTTATGACAGCCAGTAAAAAAATATATGTGTATTCAACATTTTATAAACACCATAAAAAAGATAAATTAAATCTGTGTACTTTACAACAGCCTTAATTATACCATAACGCATGGAGGGAACCCCCGGGCTGGACTATCTTCCAATCCTCCCAGACGTGCTTGGAATAATGTGGGTGGGGTATAGGGGGTGGGGGAGGGGTTGTTTATAACGGCTGAGGATATGGCGGCTGTTGAAAAGGCTCTGATATGGCTGTGTTTAGAAAACAAAGGCCCAGATGAAACCCAGGCCAGCTGGAGCAAATTAGAATTCATCTGGGACAAGGCTATACCTTATATCACCTCATAATCACCTCGTCTTTATTTAGAAATTTTAAGTACTACATTCCAAGTCTTAGCTGCAACAACCAGGAGGTTCTGTGTACTCGCGTCGGGATGTTAAAATAGACATGTAGATATTCATCGTACATTTACCAGAGACAAGTGCTGGTTTCCTTTTTTTTTTTGACTTCTGTGACAGCTTACAGTTCTGTCACTGCTGTGCCAAACATATGTTATAACAACTTTTCGCAGACACACCCAAACGCGCTTGTGTGTGCTTTGAATACATATATTATTTTTTCGGTTGGGCATATAGATCTTTATCCGCCCTTAAATCAGACTCGAGGTCATAGTTTTACGTAGAGAATGACAAACTCGCCGTGCAACCAAGGAGGGTGCCAGACATGACTTGTCTCCATTACACGGACGGATCTCAGGTATTCGGGGGCGAAACCCACGGGTTTCAGTGGTCAGTTTACCGAGTAGCAATACCTGTGAACGAGATTTAAGAGAGTCATAATCGGCAGACATCCCGAGGAGCCCTCAGTTGCATATTCTCCCTAGGCTCCCGTTCATTTATTATTTATTCTCACAATAATCGCATTTCGCGTCTGGGGCGATTTAGCAACGTATTAGTTTAATTTTTATCATCGGTTTATCACATTCACACATGCATGCTCATTTCTGCAAATGTTTTCAGTATTGTACCACATTTTTGAAAATGTTCTTATGTTTCAAATAGTTTAATATGGGTTCTATATACTGGCTACGGTTATGTAGTAATTCAGTCAAAGCGTATGGTACGTCTATGTGAGTCCTTAGGTAGAAGCCAGTTAGTATATATTTTATAGTACATTTGTACAATAAGTGTTGTTGTAAGTTCTTTTTTGAGTAGCGGATTTGGCGAGTAAACTTGTGTGTTTTGTATGTCCGGGTAACCAGTACATAGTTATTCTTTTATTTAATGTCTGTATTTTGTGTAATAAAGTGGATGTGAACTATATATGTTTTTTAAAGAATTTAAAGAGCCAGGCGAGTCGTTGCAGATTATGATGTCCGTGTCCGTAGTTTCAGGTATGTTGTCTATCGCAAGTGTATTTTCTCAAATGTAAATTCTTAAACACTCACTGTGTCCCTAGCAACGCTGATGAGCCAATGCAAAAGTATACAGCAAACCCTTCGAGACAACAACCTCTACCAATGAGATGCCACTCACAACTCTTCTATTCACAGAAAAAATATACACATAAAATATACTGAAACATACTATCCTTCCAAATCTGCCAAATTGATCCTTGCCTCAACACAATACACAAAAACTAACCCGGCTTTTGAACATCATTACCAAAAACAATTTACTTCTCTACTGACTCCCGTCTATTCACAAGTACAGAAACACTAGCGCGCCCTGCCATGAAACTCGTAAACAAATGTTTTCGCTCGACCGGCTTCTAACCAGGACCTATGTTTAAATTCAGGTCAGTAAAGGTATTAGATGTGCCCACGCCTTAAGCTGCATGCCCACCGGTCATGCCTAAGTATATATACAAGCAGGCCGTGGCCTCTGAGACCTCATGCCATTCAATGACTGTGAAGTCATGTCTGGGGCCATCCAACATTCTGCCCTACCTTGCCCCTTATGTTACCTCACTAATTTTAATTAATAGGTTGTCAATTTCTTGATAACAGAGTACCAAAATTATATTCCCACAGAATGACTTTGGATATTGAGTATTTTGAATGTATGTCATATAAGTTAAATCACATATGTATCGGACATGATCGTACATGGGAAAGTAGTTTAATCGATGCATAAATGTGTTATATCTCACGTACTAGTGAAATTCAATTTTAGTCTATTGAATTGTGTAAAATTATGCTTTCAATAATAAAGAATGTAGTCATTTTCAAAAAATTCATATCAGTGGATGAGCACTGAAATGTAAATATCTCGTTCATACTTTGTCAGCAATGAGAACCAAAAATCTAAAATTATAATTTAGTCCAAATAAGAACAGTTCACAATATTTGCAACAAGTAAAAGAACAATAAGCCTCACAAAAGTCAAATAACTAACATCCCGTTTTCACAGAGGATTGAAATGGTGTCAGAGGAAAACAGCAGCAATTATTGCTCACGGTTTTGTTGGAACGTCAATCAAAATTAATGTTGTAGAAAAACATTTTTCTTTTGGGCCATTGCTGAGTCAGTCTCGAACAATTAGCTCAGACTCGGCTCCCGATAGAATTGGAAATTCAACCCTTGCTCACAATTTCCGTATAATAGAGAAGTAATTGGACTAGAAACCATGAATTGGGCCTGTCGAATCTGAAATAGCTGCTCTTTCACAACAATGGCCATTCAGGAGGGTTTCCCGACCGATAACCATTGCAGATGTAAAGCCTTAAATCACATTTCAATGAGAAAAGCGCCTGGAATGAATGGGGGAGGCTTTGTTTCGTTCCAGAAACCGTTAAATCCATAAACGTAACAAGTAAGCATCTTATTCAGAAATACGAATTACTTTTTAATGTAGTATGTATTTTTCTTTATACAAGTCAATTTACGATGTTGAATGTGGTTTCCAGGAAACAGTGGATAGGTTTCATTGTAGAAAACTAGTATTAAAAACGAGACTTGGGCTGACATTAGGGTTGTAAAAACTGAATTCACATGAAAACTAAAACTCACAGGCTATGATATTCTTGCAACCCAAGTGAAAAATCAGTCAATTTTTCTGTTTCAATATTCTACTTTTATAGAATGCCAGTTTAAACCTCGGCTATTTACTTTATTTGTAAGAATTCTTAGCATTTGCTTAGCATATTTTATTGTACCTTTTGGGGAACAATCCATACTCTACTTATCTAGAGAAAAAGAGCATCCTTGACTGGAATTCTTTTTGTATTAAACAAATACTTTAGTATCATCCTACACTAATACTGATGTGAAGACAAGTTGTTCTTCTTTATTAAGAAATGAGTTCATACCCATAACCTTACATTCAGTTTTTTATTGACTCCGTTACGATTTTTATCGGATTTCCTTTAAAGAATATGATTTATTGAAGATGTACTTAATGTGCTAAAACTATTTTACTTGACGGTTATCAAACATGATATTTAAACACTTTATACAAAATTAAACTAATTCCCTAATATTCGTGAGCCAACCTAGACGAGTTGGCGTTAAGAGAGTATAGATAAAGAGTAAAATTGTAAATGCCTCTGTTATTATGCGTAGGATCGAAAACTGTTATATTGCCAATCTTGTTGAATAGGTATTGGGGCTTACGCCTGATAATTTTCTTATTTAAGTAAAATACTGACGGGGTTAGTTCTACTTTTTCTAACTGAATAATTTTAGAGAATATTAAGTATATGAGAACCTGGACTGAGAGATGTGCCCTGAGGAAGTTATCTAGAGCATTGTGGAGACCAGAAATATGATGAATAGTTTTCAGTTTAATATCAGCTGTTTTATTAAGAAAGTCAGGCTGGCTGGTTAGAGCACGACGAGGAAATGGTACCAAACAGCCTGTGTGTTGAAGAATATATTATATGCTGCAGACACACCTAAGGTAGGACTCGTAAGGATGAGTAGCGTAGTTGGTGGATACGTTTGTTCTATTATTATTTTTTTTTTTTATATTTATTCGTTTATTTGCAACAACATAATTAAATATTAGAAGCAAATGATATGTTAGAGAAAAAAAAGTGATTTGACTATTGACTTGAGGTGGGAAGTTGTCCATTGACAATACCCACATTGGAGGGAACAATGGGTTGTTTATGGATTTAAACTGAAACACTACACGAGAAGATCTCTTGGCCACTTACGCTTCAGACGCCGTCTTGGGTTTTCTGGAATATGAGTAGATGAAAGTGATTCGACTAAAGGATTAGGATGTGCGGGAAGGAGAGAGTGAAATTTCTGATATCGAGATTTGGCGAGGGTATGGACAAAATGAATGTTGAGGTCATTATGGAGAGTTAAATTGGATACGTAAAATGGGGAATATGTAATTTTGCGTAGATATGAGGGTTTGGATTTTGTAGGAATTTGAAGGTGTAGTGGAACCCCAAAGTTCCTATGTCCTAATTGGTCTGAGTACTGTCGTATAAATCAGTCTTTTGTTGTGTAGTGATAGTTTAGATCTGTTGTCAAGCAGTCTAAGTAGAAGTCTGTACCGTCGGTTCAATTCTTTCTATTATTATAAATCTCATTTATCTAAGCTTATATGTCCCTAAGACGTACGGACTAAGAATATTCTGCTAACAGTATGTTATAACCTGTAAGCTATTAGCAGATTTCCCTTAGGGGAAATGAGCTATTGTGGTTGTACCCATGACGTGATTTTGGAAAAAAATCCTCAAATGTAAATCGTTAGCAATAAGGTTTTAAATCATTAAATGTTCTATTTCAGTCACAAATAGCAAATATTGTTCTGAACGGACCTTTATTATGTAAGATACATGCAAATAGTTAGTGTGATGTAAAGATTTCATTGGCTGTCCATTTCTAGTCATTGTTTTTTTGGAAATACAGAATATATGGTTAGATGAGATCAGTAGTCTGTCATTCCAACATGTGGAAAATCTGCTAAGTTTGCGCAGTCCCTGCGTGACGGACTAATTTTTAACCAAATTTTAAACGTACTAATAAAAGCCCGTTTGTGTTAATTTCCTAATAAAAAAACAAAACATACATTTTAAGGGAAATCAGCTATTTAGGTTATAATCATGACGCAATTTTCATATCGGTCCTTCAAACATCGGTCTTACCAACAATGGAGGATAACATTCAGGGAAAAAGTCTTAAACTATATTATAATTAACTGCTATTTATTAACGTTAATTAAACATATTTAATGAAACAAACAGTATGCCTGAAATATGAAGTTTTAAAATTATAATCAACAAAAAAAAATAATTAATTCCATTTCAAGTTAATTAACATGAAAGAATTCCACGTATTGTTTTTTCCACTCCAATATCAAGTTTCATTTTAATTACCTCTGGAAAAAATGAGGTAAATTTTAATAATTTTTCATTGTGTAAATATTAGTTCTGAAGGAGTTTGCCGCACAATAAATGTTTCGAGCACAAAGCCTAACAAGTATTGAACAAAAAAGCTGTAAGGAAATTAATAAATGTATAATTAAACTTTAATATTCGTTAAAACAGTGTTTTAATTTGAAGAATTCATTTTCATTTTGTTATGAAGAAAATTTTAATAAGTTCTTCAGATCATCTTAACTCGTAAGCACAATAATTAATTAATGACCAGATATTTCGTTAAATACCCGAGTTAATTTAGTTTCCTTAAATATTCGTCAGTTTATCTCCAATGAGCTTCGGCATAATGAAACTAGCATTTATATTACATAAAAGAGTAAACACCACAATATGATTACCCAAAAGTATAATGAACTTTAAGCCTTTCATATTCGCTGACGGAGATAACAATAAATTATGTTAGAGGATGAAAATAAATAATCATGAAAATTGTTATTCAAGCACTCCTCACTTTCAGCATCTTTGTAGATATCTTTAGTAAGGTACGAAGACATTTTTCCAACCTAAATCACCTCTGTAGAGCACAGATAATAGTTTAGTAGCTGTTGAGAGTACTTAAAATAATCTTTATGGTTTATCAAAAGCTTAATTGTCAAATTGCAGCTGTAAATTGATTGCAGATTAATGACAAGTTAATTAAAATAGTGATAAAATGTAATTCAAAACAGTTTGTGATTTGGTATTATTCCCTACTTTTTTTCAATTTTACCTTTTCCAACGTTTATGTGGGACGACAGATTACACTCTCCTCTCTAGATAATAGACACTTCAACTGAATCTTATAACACATTTTAATTCTGCCTGGAAATAGTAAAAAAAAAATATCTGCAGAAAAAATCTTCACTAATGAATGAAATTTAATTGGTAAGCAATACAAATTAAGTACATATATGATTCATGAATTTAGTGGGTAAATGTTCTTGTGAAATATGCTACAAGAATGGGGTGCGGATAGAACTAAGTAAACAAGCCAAACAAAAAGAAATAACACATTTTCAAGCCAATAAGTCTCTCCAAATGTTGTAGAATAAAGGGTGGGAGAATAAGGAGTAAAGAGGAACGGAGCTTGTCAGAAATATACGTAGTGCAAAATTCATAGCAACAATAGGCATTGACATAAAATACAACTGTCAAATCGTGACAAAGGGTTTATCACAGTGTTTGACAACACCCATTTTAACACATTTCCCTTACTTCCTTGACGAAGCAAACTAGGTAGGTTTCAAAGGAATTATTCGTTTTCACCCTCACAGACCCAGAAATTGAGAATTTTGTCTAGTTTCGGAGTGACGCCTGTTCATATGTGTACATGCGTGTTACAGAAAGCCAAAAAAATAAAAAATAAAAGCCTTCCTACTTACACTATTAGAGATTCAAAAAATTTACATTTTTTATCATGAAAAGATCTGTAAATTATGATCTATGATATTTTCGGATCTGATCTATTGCAACAGAGATATTGTGAACGGCTTTAAAATAAAATAACTTTAAATGAAATGCCTCCTAACATTTTGTTAATTTAATTTAATAGGATTACAAGGACTATTCGTGTGCTGCCACCATGAGATTCGTTTTGTCTTTAGCTTAATCGTCTGTAATTTGTACTCTTATGGTATGGAGAAAAAAAAAAAGCTTTTTCAAAATACTATTTCTTATTAATTTTTCCCAATCATTAGGCAGACTGCCAGAATTTTTCAATTCAGATACGGATTCGACGCGTCTTGAAAGCTGAAGTTTAGAAAGTTCCAAATGAAACCCCATCCGTAGGTTTATTGTATACGAAAAATAAACACCAATAAACTAACTGTCATTGAAACATTTTTTCATAGAATGATAACAATTGTTAATTAAATTATTCGTGACGAATGTTCTTATAATTTTACAGTTGTTGCTACAATGTATCGTTCAGAATAATAAATGATCGACTAGCCCCGTTTAACAATAATCATATAAAAATTTATTAGTCCATGAAAGAAGACCTTTTGAGACGTTTGGCGTTGTTTTTCAGAGATTAGTTTTCAAAATGGCCTACTACATGACAGAAGCCAAAAAAATATCTTAAAACGGGACACATACGCAGTAAACATATTCGTGAGAAAAAATGTCCCTTCATCCCTGAGGAAGAAAATAAATGTGGTACGCCTTGAAGAGTTTTAAGACGCGCATTGAGATGAGATCATTTTCTATAAACGTCGAAAACATCGTTTGCCACTTTGTCTGAATGGGTAGGAAGAGGTATCCTTTTATGCAAATGTTTTTCAACCATTTATTTATTTATGATTTATTAACAACTCTTTGGTACTTTTATTTATATAAAATAGTTAAGAATTGAAAATAAGGGGGACGAAAAATACAAGAAAATCACTATTAATGTTCCTTTCATCATTTTGATTAAGAATTAAGAAGAGTGACGCACTCTGGTCCTTTAGCAGGTATGCTTTTACAAATCGTATACAAGAATTTGAAGGCGTCCGTAGGTCGTATGAGAATGGATAAACCTGAGGTAATGAGTTCGATTCCAGCCTGGACAATAAGAATTCATTGTGAAAATATGACCTATTTAACTTCAATTAATCAATGAAGGACACTCCGCCAGCAATTGTAAAATAAAAATTTATTCAGTGAGCTCGTCACTAAACAATTCCTTAGTCCCACTGTGGAAGGAACAAAGGGTGGTACATGTAAATAACCCGTTCCCGATTAGCCGTAATAACGTATATGCTCATAAATAATTCGTATTAAATTTTTTAGAAAATCGTGCATTACTTATTTTTTAAAGGGAGGTGGCACTTAGACACACTATAGCTTCTATGAAAAGATCATAGGAGGCAGTAAGGCGCGCCCATCTTCAATAACTTCTAGGAAATTAAGATCTTCAAAAACGTCCACGTACTAAAGAGCTTCAATAACTTCTAGGTACTATATATCTTTAATGACGTCTAGGTATTGTAGTGCGTAATTAACTTCTAGGTACTACATATATTTAATAACTTCTAGATTCTATATATATTTAATAACGTCTAGGTAGTATAGAGCTTCAATAAATTCTAGGTACTATATCTTTAATAACATCTAGGTACTTTAGTGCTTCAATAACTTCTAGATACTATATATCTTTAATAACGTCTAGGAACTATAGAGCTTCAATATTTTCTAGGTACTATATATCTTTAATGACATCTAGGTACTATAGAGCTTCAATAACTTCTAGGTACTATATATCTTTAATAACGTCTAGGTACTATAGAGCTTCAATAACTTCTAGGTACTATATATCTTTAATAACGTCTAGGTACTATAGAGCTTCAATAACTTCTAGGTACTATATATCTTTAATAACGTCTAGGTACTTTAGTGCTTCAATAACTTCTAGGTACTATATATCTTTAATAACGTCTAGGTACCTTAGTGCTTCAATAACTTCTAGGTACTATATATCTTTAATAACGTCTAGGTACTTTAGTGCTTCAATAACTTCTAGGTACTATATATCTTTAATAACGTCTATGTACAATAGACCTTCAATAAATTCTAGGTAATATATATCTTTAATAACGTCTAGGTAGAATAGAGCTTCAATAACTTCTAGGTACTATATATCTTTAATAACGTCTAGGTACTTTAGTGCTTCAATAACTTCTAGGTACTATATATCTTTAATAACGTCTAGGTACTAAAGACATCCTGAAGTGAAATCACTATTGAGGATGTTGTGCTGTGATTTCAAATTTGCGACAACCCTAACAAATTAATATTATTTAAATAATTTTGCTAATAGAAGGAACACAATATATTTTTTGGGAAGTATAATGTTACATAGCGTAGTGGTCCTTCTTGAAAGAAAACAATACATTTTTTAGAAAGTACAATTGCATTCTAAAGTATTGTAAGGGTTATAATATTGCTTTATGTGCTGCTTGAAAGAACCCAGTACAGTTTTTTACCAAGTATAATGTTCTAAAATATTGTGCTTCAAGAAGGGACCCTGTATATACTTTAGTAACTATAATGTTATGAGTATAGGATGTTTTAGAGAGAGCAACGCCCCCTTCCTAAAAGCTGTCGACCTCCCGGGGGTACAAGTGCCAGTTATTCCCTAACAATCCCAGTCCATTAGAGAGTAGAAGAGAAGGCTTTAAACTCCTCAAAGTCTGCTATAGAACTCTATACTAATTTACTGTTTAACATCTTGTTGTATATATGTTTGTTGTATATCGTTCACTCACTAAATGATTTGAATAGTCATTGGTTACGTGCCACATATTGATAGAAATATGAATATTATGTGAATTGTGAGTGATTCTTCAAAGCTCATATTATAACCATATCAGGTTATTTCATCATTGATGCTAACACAAAAATAAGGTTTTATGTTTCTATAACAACAAACAGTACATGCCGTAGATATGATAACAATAGTAATTAATAAAATTCAAATGGCACATATGCGTACTTTCATTATGAATAAAAGATAATTTTTAAATATTCAGAAGATAAGAAACAAAAATAGCAACCAAGATTGCTATCTGTAGTCTGATGCACATCTTGAACAGAACTCTTGTTATAAAAAATAGTAAAAAAATAAAAAATAAAGCTTCATTCATATTGAGGTAATTGTATAGAAATCAAGCATTTAAATGTTCACTTAAAAAAAGATCGTATAGAACCAAAATTAAATTCATCTCAGATTAAAAGTGTTTTCAATCTTAAATAATTATTTAATGAAGAATTTTTATCTTTTCTTGTTATTAACGTCTTGTGAGCTCGTGAACTCTTTGTAAATTGCTATAATATGATTTTAAGTTTTCACCGACTTTCCAAACTGCCGTTAGTGGAAAAATTTGATTTCAAGTGGTGGTGGTATATTTCTTGTATGATCTGCAATTAATTTCGAAGAGGGTATAAAAATATATTGAGAAAGTTCGATATATGTTACTAAACTATTTTAGCTTTAGTCTGTGATATCTAGCCAAGATGAATCGTCAACCTTGACACAGGTATTTTAGGCATGATACAAGATCTGCGATTATAATACTCGATTAATCATTATCTATATATCAAAACGGCAAGAAATGATAACGATGATAATGTGAAATATCATTGTACAAGATGACTCATCGACTTACCATCCAATGTCTGTGAAATATGTTTAACCCAATATGTTTCTTTCCTAATCCTATCTGATCCAAGAAAAGCAAAACTGATTATGAACACCAAGGTAATTTTCATTTTGGATTTATAAATACCCTTCTGCCTCCAATATCGTTTCACTGAATTAAAAGTAATTCACCCAAGTGAAATGTTTGAATATGCACAGGTAAAATTAAAAAAAAAAAAAAAATAAGCTAATATGTTAATTTTTTCTAGATGGCGGTGAAAAGTATGGACTACCTTGCTGATTTACGTGCATGTCATATGGTGTTCGTAAGTCCCCATGTCGATGTTCGTAATCACTTTCTGTGTTTGGTTCACCCCTTTCACGTCTTATCTGTGTTTTTGCTTCCCTTACGTGTAATATTGTCTAATATATGTAGCACGTTGTAGTATCCTCTGTCACAAACAACAACTGTTGTAGATGTCATTCCTTTTCCTGCATACTTTGTGTCAAGTTTGAAACAACACCTTGCAAATCTATTTTAAATATGAGACAAAAATAATAGTTTTTTTTTTTTTTAAAGATTCTTAGAACCTCGAGAAAAATCCAGTTTTGATATATTTTATTACGTCTTTGCAATAGAAGAGCTCATACGGAAATGTGCACCCCTATTTTAATAACAAAAACAAAATCCTTTTAACGGAGACATAATAGAAGTAAAAGCATCTGGGTAAATTACTAGTCGTGAACAGTGTGAGGAAGTAACTAAGTAAGTTCGATAATTCCTAAATTTTCATTGGAAATGAAACCCAGGCAAACTTTTATATATATACATTTGTATGGGGCCCAATTTTTTTTATCATTACCAAACTTGAGATTTAAATGATTTATGTAAAAGTAATTATTTACTTCGTTTATGACACAAACCGGACCAGGAGGAATGGGAGTTTAGAAAAATGGAAGAATCTGAATTTGAAAATATCCCTGTTACTAAGAGTCGGATTCAAAAATTTTATGAAACCAATCTTGGACAGACTGTAATATTATACAATTTTTTTGTAGTAAATTGTCCCTACCTCCGAAACTAAGAGAGAAATTTTATTTTTGGTTTGCGATCCAAAAGCAACCTTCCCCTCTTCCAATTCTATTCATCGGACATATAAAAAGCCAATATACCCAAGGAGTTTAATATATATTTCACGTGGAGGTCAGTCATATGAGCGTAGGTCTTAATATCACATGGTAAACCTAGAGTGGTGAGCTTGAGTCCCGCCTAGACAAAAGGAATTTATTTAGTGAGGAACTCATTAAATAATATCCTTAGTCCCACCCAGGCTAGAAAAGGGTTGTAACCTGTAGATAACCCGTACCAATTAGCCGTTGCACAAAGTGGACGTAAATAAATAACAATTATTTCACGTATCCTAAGTTTAAATATCTCGAATTGTTTAGTTTTTTGAAATATTTACAGTATGAATAATTGTGCTGTGCTTACAAAGTCTCCTTATTGCCGAAGAAATAGAAATAGAATGGAATGTTCTAAGATACCATCTCCTTTTCATTTAGCCACCCAAGAAATTCTATTTGGTTTACGCAGACAGCTCCTGGTTGTCTGACTTTTTATTATTAGTTAATAATTTGTTACATGTTACATCTCAGGGTCTTCTAAATTTGAGCAGACTCCCCCTTTCCCCGTTTCATAATTGCGTTTTATGTACAACATCCAATAAATACATGTTGTTTTTTTTTTTTTAATTTCTATTCCAGTGATACCCAGAACGCACAATGGGGTTCTTGCGCTAATACTAATGCTTTGTGGCGAGAGCAAACGAAACCCAACAAAGGTTTACCTTAGGGATTGTAAACATAGAGAATTGACGAAGAGGTGTAAAAAGTTTAGTACCATTGGCCGAGTGCCTAACGCAAACAGCTCTCATAAGGAATATAAAGGCTTGTTAGGAGATTCACTTTGTTCAACCACCTGCTCCCGCATTCACGGCACAAAACAATCTCCCATTCAGAATTAAACACTCTTAGCCATTATGTTAAAGCCCTCTTATGCTCCTAAGGCAGATATTATAGACCATGTTTTGTTCTGAAGAACTCAGTTACAACCACTTGAATTATAAAACAACATATTCACAATAACGACACAGGTATGAGTATATTACAAAACAAGTATTTGTGTGTTAGCTAGGGGACGTATTAAATTTGTTTTTGGTTCAGCTCACTATTTAGCTTCTTCTGAGCAAGCATAGGTATTGGTATACATAATGAATAGAAGAGGTTTCTAGTTCATCGTAATAACATTTGTAAATTACTGCTGCAACTAGTGATGTTCATATCTTAACTGGTTTTGGTAACTGTGTTGCATAGATCTTACGAGTGTTATTAGTCCTTTTAATTTTGTGAACTAGTCGCATTTTTACACACTTCTGCGACGTAAAAATATGCAGGATTAAGCACACAACATAATTTGTATTTATAAAATCACAATAAAGCAAAACAAAAATTATTAAAAACAAAAAAACAGAAAATGAATTGTCTCAGCTGAAAGTTTTATCTCTCATTTCTGCCTCCTTCATCTTGGTGTCTTAAGTAGATTTCATCCTACAGGGAAGTTGTTTATTTGTAATATTTTTTTTTATTTTTTAAGCTATTCTGAGCACATTTGGTAACTATGGGTTATTGAATTAGTCTAACTTGATTATAATTTATCGTGCTAAGAGCTAGCAAGTATAAATTTACTTGGCTCCCAGAGATGATTATTACTGAATTTCCTAAAGGTACTAGCAATCTGGCAAGCCCAGTGTCTAATTTTTTTTGGTTCCCTGAGTAAATAATTACTAAAGTCCCCAGAGAAGTAGTTGTAATCTAGCGATCGCAGTGACTAATTTCCTTGATTCACTGAATAAATAATTACTTAAGTCCCCAAAGAAGTAGTTGCAATCTGGCCAGAGCAGTGTCCAAATTTGCTGGACTCCCTGAATAAATTAATACTTAAGTCCCCTAAGAAGTAGTTGCAATCTGATCAGAGCAGTTTCAAAATTTGCTTGTGTCCCTGAATAAATAATTACTTAAGTCCCCAAAGAAGTAGTTGCAATCTAGCGAGCGCAGTGACTAAATTTGCTTGATTTCCAGAGTAAATAATTACTGAATTGTCCAATGACGTAGATGCGATCTGGCCAATGCAGCGTTTAAATTTGTTTGACTTCCTGAGTAAATAATTACTAACATCCCCAAAGAAGTACTTGCAATCTGGCGAGCGCAGTGACTGAGTTTCCTTGATTCTCTGAGTAAATAATTACTGAATTGTCCAAAGACGTAGATGCGATCTGGCCAACGCAGCGTCTAAACATGTTTGACTTCTTGAAAAAATAATTACTAAAGTCACCAAAGAAGTAGTCGCGATCTGGCCAGAGTAGTTTCTAAATTCGCTTGGTTTCCTGAGTAGAAAATTATTAACGTGTCCAAAGTGATAGTTACAGTCTGGCCAGCGCATCGTCTAAATTTGCTTAGCTCCCTGAGTACATCATTGCTAAAGACCCCAAAGAGGTAGTTTCAATCTGGGCTGAGGAGTGTCATAATAAGTGAGACTGATAGAGGAGCAAGGCGGAAATGGAGCCTATTTCCTATATGGTGTGTATCGATTCATACTCCAGCCACTTGCCCACATTCCCAAAGGCATTCTTATATCTCTTTCCCACATTCCTTTTCCCTTAACCCAAAACAATAAACCCCTCTACTCTCTTAAAGTGAAAATGTTTTCTTTCTTCATCTCCCCACAAACAGTTCGATTTTACAAAGCCTGATTGAATTACAGTTGAGTTAGATACCAATGAAGAAACAGAATGGTGTCTTCTAATTAGTAGTATTTCATTTATGCCTACTCAAGGTGGCAAGCAAATTTAGACCATTTAGTTGGTGGCAATTTAGTTGGCCAGATTACAACTATCTCTTTGGGAACTTAAGTAATTATTTACTCGGGGAGCCAAGCAAATGAAGACACTGCGCTGACCAGATTGTGACTACTTCTTTGGGGACTTAAGTAATTATTTACTCAGCGAACCAAGCAAATTTGGACACTGATCTGGCCAGATTGCAACTAGTTCATTGGGTACATAAGTAATTATTTACTCGGGACTCAAGCAAATTTAGACACTCCGTTGGCCAGATTACAACTACCTCTTTGGGAACTTAAGTAATTATTTATTCAGGGAGTCCAGCAAATTTTGACACTGCTCTGGCCAGATAGCAACTACTTCTTTGGGGACTTAAGTAATTATTTATTCAGGGAGTCCAGCAAATTTGGACACTGCTCTGGCCAGATAGCAACTACTTCTTTGGGGACTTAAGTAATTATTTATTCAGGGAGTCCAGCAAATTTGGACACTGCTCTGGCCAGATAGCAACTACTTCTTTGGGGACTTAAGTAATTATTTATTCAGGGAGTCCAGCAAATTTGGACACTGCTCTGGCCAGATAGCAACTACTTCTTTGGGGACTTAAGTTATAATTTATTCAGGGAGTCCAGCAAATTTGGACACTGCTCTGGCCAGATTGCAAATTCTTCTTTGGGGACTTAAGTAATTATTTATTCAGGGACTCATCTAGACATCGCGTCTTGTAACAAGCCTTCATGTGCTGTTGTCCCAACAGTTTTTATCTTAAATACACCTTTGCTACGTTTCCTTATTTTTAAGTTGGAATTCGTAAGCAGAAAAATTAAACGAGTTTTAGTTTTTGGTTAATAATGCTAATACTGCTAAGCGCGTCAACGACGATATATCGTTGCGCATGTGTTCGCCTATATAAGTATCACATGAGTTTGGAATTTCAAAATACAACTTTTATAAATGGTCGAATTTATTGCATTGAAATTAAAAAAATATTTACTATAGCTTTTTGATATTTTTTTCTGTTGGTGCTGTTTACGTAAGATAAGGTACTCGATATGGGATAGGTTCTTGGTTCCGTAATCCCATTCTGTTTATAATAGTTATCAGATAGCACACATGCCACATCATGTACTGGCACGGCGAGACTAAAATGTTTCTTTCGGTCGTTCTTGACCGTCTTTGTGAGCAGTTAATCTTTCATTAGAAGTCAGTGCTTGGAAACCATCGACTTTGTAATACACTTTCATTTACTAGCAGAATATTTTGTTCTTGCTATTTCTCTGCTATTTGTCTACATACTAACCTTATTATGTGGATTTTTCCAAGCCCTAGTAAATTTGTCATATTCTTCCGGTTTCGCGGAGTTCTGAAATGATTAAAGATAATTAATTTATTAAATTCGTTCTAACAAACTGAGTATGCCGTTATAAACAAATTTATTGAAAGGAAATAAGGAATGAAGAAGTTAAGTCCTTTACCGACCGGTAAGTCCCGTTACAAAAGGGAAGACAGCAGTATTTGCAGAGTCAAAATGTCGGTTTCGTATGGAATGGGAAGTGCTGCAATGAGAATTAAGAATTAGAGGGGCTTAAGCGGTATTTATTCCAGGCGGCCAGCTGGAGACAATTGTAAGAAAACAGACCCTTTTCAAACAAGAAGGAGGCGCCGAGGGGAGTTGGCGGGGTTTCCCCTTAACGACATTTGTTTTGTTCTTTCTCCCCCCTCCTTTAGTATAACTAGCGTCTCTTTATAATTAGGTCTTGTGATTGTTAAAGGGGATTCTTGAATGCCGTCCTATCAACTTGAATTTCACCTCTATCTCAAGTTGGGAAGAACGAGAATAGACTCATCAGGGGGAAGTTACATCGGTCCGGAGCAATTAATGTTTTCACTTCTATGTCTCCATTTAAACATTTAATTCTTGAATTTCCACCGAGGGTTTGCAGACTGCAAATATTTAGTCGCGTCGGTGTTTCAACATTTGTCTTTCTGGGCCACGGAGTAATTGTAAAGCCAACCAATTACACCCTTGAAACGCTCAGGGATAATACGCTTTTGAAGGAATGATACGTTATGGTTATAAACGTTAAAGAACCACTGTGGTGTGCTCAAATGTATTATGTTCCGCTGACACACAGCTTGACGCTTCGCAAGCCACTTCAAAGATCCAACTAACTTTGTTTCAAGGATTATCTAACTTCACATCCCTAACTCACCAACGTCAACCTTCTTCTTTTGGATAAATTGCGATGACTCAATAAATATCAATACAGCTCAGGTTTTCCCTCATAATGCAAAATATCAAATGCAATATACTATTTTCTGTGAGACTTACTTTCCAGGATCCACAACCTTTCTACTTGCAAGGGCTATATATTTTTAATTTCTACAAAGAAAGCAATATCAGGTTCGAATTATAATTTTATAATCCAACCATTTTAAGGTATCACTTACAGGTCTCCTTCATTTATAATCCACAGAAAGTTTTTTCCTCGCACATAAAAAAATTCCCTTACAAAATCTAGTTAAGGCCAGGTCTCACTGTTCTAGAAACTAATTTCTCAGTAGTGTTGTTGGAAGTGAAGAATATTGTGAAGTTAGAGGGAAGAAATCGTCCAATTCTAACATAAAATTAACGCGTTAAAGTAAAAATAGATTAAAATAAATAATAGATTAGAACGCTTTTATTCTAACTAAAAATTTGATTTTAAATTCAGCTACTACCGAGTAGAATTCTGTATCGATTATTCTTGATTATAACCATTTTAAAGTCTACTAAATATTTGGAATAAGGTGCTAACTTTGTAAAGCGAAACCCCTTTAACAAAAAATAAAAAAAATGTCATTAGTAGCGGAAAATCTATGTTTCTTCTTGTATATATTTATAGACAAAATTAGAAATATTCATTCACAGTTTTAAATGAAATGAGCTTCAGTATCACGCAAGTAGGATGTTTTTAAAAAATGTTAATAAGTCATTATTTATTCTTAATATTAAATCATCATAATCTATTTTTATATTATTGTTTATGGTAGAGCATTTAATTTCATGTATTTTAATGGAGTATCAGAAATAGGAAACATTAATTACTAAAAGAAGAAATTTATTTCTTGGACATCGAGTCCTACATTTGAAATATTGTTATCTAAATTTCCCCTCAACTCCCCCTCTTAACAGATGAATATATATATATATATATATATATATATATACATATAATTTTGAACGGACCTCATTTTCATCATTTCATTGGTAGGATCGGTGGACTGATTTTCTTTTAGGGAATCCGCTAAAATGAAATCAATATAAAAATTATGCACAATATAGCATATGTTTTAATTATAAGTGCATTAAAGCAAAAGATTCAGGAAGAACAAAATGCCTTATGGGTTACAATTTTTTTTAGCAAGGATTTCCTGGGACTCTAAGCCTGACAAAATGCTATGAGTAATAGTGGAGCTCAGGTGGCGGAGAAAACTTTTGCATTTTTGCTGTTTGTTGACCTCATAAAGAACTTCGAAAATCAGCTTCTTTGGACCGGCTGCTATAAATCAAGTAGATATCGTAGCCAACTGTATATTTATAGCAGTCATAACTCAATGGAGAAATGTTTATTTTCTCTTTTCTTGCACGGCTACCTGACTCAGAATATGCTCCGAGAATATAGTTATTTTACATAAAGACTCAATTATAGTAATCGCTTGAATGAATTAAATACATAGTATAGTACTTAATAACAGGAATGTAAGTATTTAGCAAGACAAATAAAATTTAAAGAAACTGATATGTTCGTCAAACTTTCTTCAAATTAATGTGTGTGTATATATATATATATATATATATATATATATATATATATATATTTGTCACCCCGCTCTCTCGGGCACAATTATTGTTTAATCGTTACCAAACTCGATATTTAGTCGTTTTATGTAAAAGGAAAGATCAAGTTCGTTAACAGCTGAAATCGGACCAGTGGGTCGTCGGACAGAAAAAATGTATAGAACCAATCTTATTGCAAATTCAATTTACTATAAATATTGTTATACACATTTATTCTCTATCTTGAATATTAACCGAGATAATTGCATTTTTATTAATTGTAACGGGCGAGCTATGGCTGCTTCTATTCGTTTCCGCCAAAAGCTAGATCGGTCGTTTCCAAAACTGATTGGCAGTCGTATGGAGATTTCTCTATTATATAACTTTACGTGGGTAATCTGCTTAGTTTACGCAGCCCCTGCGTGACGGAATTTTATTTAGTTGTGCGCTGGTGGTACCTTTGAGGTTGAATTTACATTAGTTCTCCGATGCCTATTCATCATCACGAGGAAATTAAGTAGTTGATTGAATAAGGAAGTAATCATTGGTTTGTAGTTGTAATCACAATACGGAAATGCGTCAAGCCGTGTTGCTGACCTTAGCCCTTTATGGGGTTTTGACCCAAAAATCTTTTATTTCTAAAGGCCACCTATCATCGCGAAAGCAGGTTCTTTTAATGGATACGCCATTAACTGTCCTCCCGGGCTTTTTTCCATTCAAACTAAATGTGCCAAGAGGTTAAACAAGTTTAAAGCCGGAACCCAAACTATATGAATCATGCAGGACGGCATTAATATCAAACCTTTCCTGACGTGGAGTAAATAAAGAATACGAAGAAACAGCACGATAAAAGTCTATTTCAGAGTGATAAAGCGGTTCTTGAACAATAATGGAATTCTTCATCCGTAAATAAGTCGTTTCCCGATCCCATCAACCATCTTGTCGAACGACACCCTGCTCACTTTGTTACAGACCTATACAATCTGGGGAGAATTGGATTTTTGACAACTTGAGCTGCTTTGAAATTTCTACGGGTTTACCCCCATTATGCCATCAACACACGTCAATCGAGTGCTCGTACACCGTGTGATAGACTCTCTCGGCAAATTGGTCTTCTCCGAACATTTTATTTTCCTTTTTTCACCCTTGAGCTCGTTTCTTATTGTAACAGAAATATAATACTCAGAAACAACTCGCAATACACTTCAAGAGAAACACAGCCTTTTAGCTCCACTGGTATAAATTTGGAGTAAAAGTAAAGCTAATACTGAGGATGAGGGAAGCCTAAGGATTGCTAGAAACAAACATGAAATTACAAATTATGAAACAGGATATTCACATATAACTATATTCCTTCTGGTTTGCTTGCTGATTGTTGAAGCTACATCATTATCATTTTTCCTCAACCCGAGAATTCTGTGCACAAGTCGCTAATCTACTATAACCCACAAGTTTTAAACGATTCACCCCCTCCCACTCCTCTAATCTTCATACTGTCATCTTTCTTTATTTGTTCATTTTGCGAACATTTTCTACAGATTCTTTTCGATTAATTTATGAGTATAAATAAATCAATTTCTACTTTTTACATCATTCCTTCTCAATATGAGGCTTAGAAAAGAGGAACTTATGTATAGGTTCGTAGAACTTATACGAAAAGTCTGACTTTTTAAAGTTGAATGTTAGGAAAGTCGGAGAGTTGCTTTTCTGTTTTTAGAAGATAGGAAGACCCAGTAGGGATTTTTAAAAGAAGAATGAATCGAAAACTGAATAATTATAACCTTCTAATAGTTTTTTTATAACCTCAGCACAGTCTGTAAATAAACTGTCTGTAAATAAATTCGTACTGAAGATATAAATAATAAAACATATATATTTTTTAATCCATTTTGTTTTATTTTTGGGCAAAAATCTTAATAGCTATTATATTTTAGCAGATTTCCCTTAAGGGAAATCAGCTATTGAGGTCGTACTCATGACGCGAGTTTCGAAAACTTTCTTCAAATGTCCATCGATCCTACCCAGGAGATGACGAAAATGAGGTCCGTTCAAAATTATATATATATATATATATATATCTATATATCTATATATATATCTATATATATATATATATATCTATATATATATATATATATATATATATATATATATATATATATATTTGTTTGTTAACCCTCTAGTGGTCGCAATTGTTGTTTAACCGTTACCAAACTCGATATTTAATCGTTTTATGTAAAAAGAAAGATCAAGTTCCTTAATGGCTGAAATCAGACCAGTAGGTGGAGGGGGGAATTTGAACATTCGAAATATCTCCGTTACTATACGTCGGATCAAAACCTTGTATAGGACCAATCTTATTGCAAATTAAATGTACTATAAATATTGTTCTATACATTTATTCTGTATCTTTAATATTAACCGAGATATTTGGATTTGTATTGTGAGTGTGGTCGGCTATGTTCGGGAGTTTCCGCCGAGCGCACTAGCGCTAGTGTGGCCGTTTCACTAACTATTCGTCCTCGTGAGAATAGGTTATTACTAGGCAGATTTCTCTATTGTAAAACTTCACGTGGGAAATCTGCTTAGTTTACGCAGCCCCTGCGTGACGGACTTTTTTATAGATGATAAAGTTCCAACAATGTCATTCAGTAAAATTTTAAAACTTCTTCAACAACTCCAAATTACTGTATTAACCCTAGGCTTTTACAGCTTTCGAAAAAAATTGTGTAAAATAATATGATAGTAATAATATTAAAAAATATTTTTTGTATCATATTTAAAGTCGCTATATAGGGGCTCAGGATGGCCGTGCGAGTTAGGGCGTTGTTCCTAATCTCGCGTGGCAGACCTAGAGTGGCGGGTTGGAATCCCGCCTTGGGCAGTAGAAATTTATTTAATGACGGACTCATTAAATAAACTCCTTGTGCCCACCCTGGCTAGAAAAGGATGGTAACCTGTAGATAACCCGTCCCGATTAGCCTAGTAGCATAAAGTGGACGTAAAATAAAATAAAAAAAAGTCGCTATCTCAAGCCCTTCGTACTTTCGAAATTCAAAAACACCTGTTTCTGAAGATTATCAACGAAAGCTGTTAATATATATTTTTTAATGATTTCAATAGTCCAGTACCCCTACAGTATAAGAATTAATTTCCCATACTCCATTTTTAAAGATTAATACATGGCATTAAAGCATCTGTTTTTCTTATTTTTTTGTAAACAGCACGAAATCAAATTTCATTTTTTTATATTAAAAAATAAAATAAAAGTATTATAAAGACGTAAATAAAATTAACAATGTGTAACTATAAATAATAATAATAATAAAATATGTAAAAACTAATATGAAATAGAAATAATGAAATTGATATTTCTAAGAAGTATAACAGCTTCAGCTGAGCTCAACTCAAAAGGGTTTATGAATGTAACAAAGTCATAGTTGGGTTCAAGCAATAACTGCGGTTTAGTATTTGGTCAAGCTCCGTTCTGAAGAACGTTTTAATTAATGGCGTCTGCTGTCTATCATAAAGTCTACACCAGTATATTATGTGGTCAAAACTTTGTTGAGTTTCATTATTAGAATCACAGGTATCGTTGTCAGTCGAAATAAAACAATGCAATTATTAATTATGTATGTCATTAGTTTTCTTACTTATTCAGTTTTCATGAAATCGTATATCATGTCTTCCCTTTGATGTGTTCGTCCATTCTCTGTCTCATAAATCAGTAGATTGTTATTTCAAAAGTCTTATAAAGTCTGCAGTGTGAGTAAGTTGAATGTGATGTCTAGGTGGTCATTTAAACGAGCTTGTTTGTTGTCTGTATGTCCAGTATTAGAATATAGTGTTCAGCGACAAAGGGCCTCAAACTTTATTGTATTGCCTTCTAGATAAAAATATTGTGACCGACGGTCTCAACGGCATGACTATTGCTGTTCTTACAGAAGCCAAGTTATCGAAAAAAAAAGTAAATATATATGCCTATAATAAACGTTACAATTTTTAACAAAAAGCGTTGCAATGATCTTACAAAGGCAGAAAATGCAAGCATCTTTGATAATGCTCTGGCTTGAATGAAGGTATTCCTAAGGATTTCCAATTTTTCCATTCCTCCTCGCGCCATCTGTAAAATGAAGCGATCAAAAGAAGGATTGTGAATACTGCCTTGATAATATAAAGAATGTATTTGAATTCGCTCCATTTCATGAAGTCTTCTTTCGATCTGGCTCCCTCCCTTTCAATAGAGTACGGCAGTAAAGACCATATGAAAAGACTCCCATGATATGTGAGTGCTACGCCCTAAGCCGTACGATGATTGAAATTTCTATTAAATTCTCCGGCATTCATCCCGCATCACCTCTATACAGGAGAGGATATTCGCCGAAGGAAGGAAAAGAACGTCGCGAGGATTCAAGCTTTGTCAACAAGATTATTAACTCCAAAAACATACAAAAAGAAAACATTTTATGAAGTATCACACGAGCTCGGAAGAGTGAAAAAGAGTTTTCAATATTTTGTTACGAAGAAAATTGTTTTGAATAAAAACGTAACGAATAACTGATTTGTTTGTGAATTCCTACGAATTCAAGTGGGTAGGCTCAGTGGCTATCTGTTTTATTAGATTAAATATCCTTCTTGTCATTCACTGACGGGTTGAAATAGAAATAATTTACCGTGGAATTATAAAGACTGGAAACACTAAGTACGGTCATATTCATCAATAACGCAATACCTTGTAGCATGTAGAGTATATGTGTGCTTTCTGCTAATAATTAGTTCACCTCAGAAGGAAGCACAATTCATTCATTAGATTTTTCGGACGAAATCAATATTAACTAAGATATTGACCAACAGTAGTTTTGCCTTCCAAGTAGCCCTCCTTCCTTCGATGGAAGTAAAGTATAAAATATCCCACAGTGACAATATTCATATCCCTTATATATATATATATATATATATATATATATATATATATATATATATATATATATATATATATATATATATATTCAAAACAATTCACAATTCTATCCAGGCAACACTCTTGTAACATAGTGAATTCTATTAAGTGACTGGAAGTCGGAAGCCCAAATTTAAAAACCCATAAAACTAAATAACATTTTAGTACCGGAAAATGGATTCTAAATATAATCCGATCTGGATATTTTTTCTCGATAAAATCAATATTAAGAAAGAAGGATAAAAAGGTTTTTTGACGTCAATGTACACCCATCAGTCCTGAGGCGGTAGAAAAGTATTAAGCAACGCATGTAATAATATCCATTACCCTAACTCACAAACAAAATATTTTTCGCTTTTATTAAGGCATTTTGATAAAATACGAATAATGTCTTCAATGCTCGTTAGTCAGACAGCCAGACGTCAAAACATCGAAATTTATAAAAATGAATTACTCTTTAGGGTCATATTCGTTATTCTGAACACAGTTCGTTCTTTACAGGTTTTCGATAAAACCAATACTAAAATAAATATTGATGAATATGTATTATCACCCTCCTTTCTAGTTGAAAAATCGAATTCTCTTATAACCTAAGTTGTACCTAGTGTTAACTAACACCCAAATATAAAAGTCCATAGAAATCCTACTGAAAAATCCTCTATGTATGTTTGGACAGAAATAGACCCCCCCCCCCTAAAAATAAAAATCATCCCCGCCTAAATTAAATTGAAAATCAGACAAGCCTTAGAGTTTTATTTATATAAATTTGGAATTAATGAGAAAGATGATGATCCGAATTTTGAATTCCCAGTGGGGGAACATTTAACTTTTTGATAATACATATTTATTTTTAGCTGGTGGTGAATGGTTAATCACAAAACTTTTTTATGGCTCCTCACAATTTTATTTCTTATAAACGCTGAGCGCTTTCGGGGACCAAATCCCCATCCTCAGAGCTAAAAAACAATGTAACACCATAATAAAGGAGTCTAAAAATCAGTTCTTAAAAATGTTTTACATAGTTGGTCATATAACAAACAGTCTATAACATTATAAAATTTTTTTCCAATAATAACACCTATATTCAAAAACACAATTACAATTAAAATATAACAAATTAATAATTACTATTTAAACATTAAAATAATATTATAAGCAAAATTACCGTCAGAGCGTAGGGCGATCTTATAGACTTGCTACACGGCTAAACCCTGCCGATGCACTGAGGCCAAGGGGATAATAGTTTATGATAGCGAGCTTCGTTTTCAGACCTCAATATACTCTATGAGCGTTATTGATAGGTTACATCATTAAGGAAACACTGGATTATATTTCATAATGAAGCAAATACTGCATCTAAGGAAAGTTATATGATTATAAGTCTTTCAATCAAACCGTATGTGGTAGACTTTTTCCCATCCTGAGCTGTTGTGCCATAAAGTTTAGTTACATATTTACTATTTAATTTATCTACTAAAGTCAGAAGCTCTTAAATGAATAAAATGTAGGTTTAAAAATCATTAATTAACCAAGATGTTAATTAATCAATATTTACTATTTTACTATAGCCCTTTTAGCAGTAAAAGTTATGGTTCTTTTGGTCCCTTTTTTAAGCATGATATTCATGTAGAAATAGAACGTGTTAAAAAAGAAACTTTTGGTTCTTTGATAATAAGTTCTGTTTTATATATTTGTTTAATATAAAGGTTGTCATAACTTTTAATGATGTAAAGATGCCACGCTGAAAAATATTATTTCATTTGCTGTTGGCTTGACCTTCAGATGACATATAGTTTTAGGGAAAATATCATTTTCAAGGATTACTCTTGCTAAAACTAAAAAATTACGATTTCCCATTTTTTGATCCTCTAAATGCAACCTCTGCCTCTTTCTTCGCAGATGAGGTATATATAATATTAGTATTTATATATTTAAATATATATTAACATTTTCTATTTTATCTCTTTTCGGTAATATATCTGATTTTTTATTTATATTCTAGTATAATAAAAAAAAAAAAAAATCGTAGAGCTCTGAAAGAGAAGGCTAAATATTGTTGTCTGTGCCAGGTGTACGCACGTTATTGCCACATTGAAACCAGCTTAACTAAATAGTTAATTAACGCTTTAGGGGTAATTTTCTTGAAAATGACTACTACCATTTAATTGTATTTTATTGAACCAATACTTGTTTACAATATAACAGGCAAGAACTAAAATAAAAGGTAATAAATAAATCATCAGATGCCAATGAAGAAAAATAAAATACACTTTTTTTTTTATATGTTCATTATTTTACCCTGGAAGAATAAAAATACTTTTGTTTTCAGAAATACTTCATAAATCTTCTTCAACTTGAGGAAAACTGTTTTTATTCAAGTTTCTTCGATGAATAAATAAGAACTTCCTAACGAAAATACAGCTTTTATAATATTCAAGTGTTTATAAGAAAAAGTAAAAAGTTGTAACAAACTCTCTGAACTCAATAAATCAAAATTATTATAAATATATGGCAATCTTTATTATTTGTATTTTCAAGTAATACACTGTTGAGGAAAAAAGGAAAGTGTGGAAAAATTAAATCTCGTAGAATAAGAAAATCTTCTTTCATTGTTTTACTTTCCTAACCTTTACAAACTTTCTAAGAAACGATTAGAGTAAAGGTCAGATTGAATTCGGGTTTCGTTTTCGTCACGAAACCAATTATTTTAACAGCATTTGGCTACTATTTAAAGATTGTCACTGATTAAAAGTATACGTTCAATTACGAAGTTTTGAAAGTGATTCTAATAGTGGTTACATGTGCATGTCCATATTCATTTGTGGTATTTGAAGGGGGGGGGGTCCCGGAAAAATTTATTATTGAATCTCATACCGAATTAAATAATTGCCCGATACAATTCTATATTCTACGGTATTTTAAATCCAAAAAAATGTCTATTCAAATATTTATTTTCAACCAATATACACAGTTTTTGGAATATATATTTTTTTTTTTAATGGCTAAGCTTTAATCAAAGTTTTGATGGGCATATTTATATTTGGTCATTAAGCCCAAGGTATTACCATTAGTGTTGATTCTATTATATGTTGATAACGAATATTGGTTACGGGAGAATAAGCGCCAGAAACTACAGACGAACACTATAACAATTCCTCAGAAATAGAAGTTTTATCATTATCAATGAAATTCAAGATTAAAGGATTTATAAAATCATAAAATGTTATATGAAGTGACAAACATCAATTGACCATATTTTTCATCTAAAACTTGGGGCTCAGGTTAGCCATGAGAGTTAAAGCGTTAACCTTTATCTCACATGGTAAACCTAGAGTGGCGAGTTCGATTCTTGCCTGGGCAAAGGAAATTATATAGTGACGAAATTCATTAAATAACGTCCTAAAATCCCACCCTGGCTAGAAAAGGGTGGTAACCTGTAGATAACCCGTCCCAATTAGCCTAAGTTGCAAAAAGTGGACGTTAATAAATAATAATAATAAAACTTGTTAAACTTGTTGTTGGTGTTTAAAACTTTTTAAATTCAATATATAAAGTATAGGTTAAAAATATTGATAATATAGAAATATCATTTATTTCCAAATTTCTTATTAGGCACATTAGCTTTTAGGATTGACTGAAAAGCTATTACCAATTCAACTTTCGGAAACGGTAAAACACACACTTCCGGTTCGTTAAGTTTGTATTTCATTCATTTTCTTTCTACAGCTACATCATACACATATTTTCAACTACGTATCGTAACAGATTTCTACCGATTTTGAACTCAATACTCAATACTTTTTGCTCAATTTTATAAGGTAGTGATTTGAATATATATATATATATATATATATATATATATATATATATATATATACTACGTTATATATAACCGTCGGAAAAAACAATGAGATATTAAAAGTGGAAATATCTTTATTACATATATAATATATATTTACTTTTGTCAATAATGGTACCTGGAAAAAATTCAAAAGTCTTTGCAAGTATCGAGTGTCAACATCGATTCGCAAGCATTTGAAGTTCACGCAGAAAACTCAGCAATTTCATTATAACCTTGCTATAATTTCCCGTCAAGAGAGTATACATTAAAAACTCTGGCACGCTTCAAGTAGAACGTGAGAATGTCAGAATAAAGATAACAAAGTACTTGGGATGGACTTTTTAAAAAAAAAATTCTATAAATATGTGCATCGGGAGAGTTCAGCCCGGTAGCATCTCTATAGGCACGCTCTGACGATCTGAGTATGAGATTTAATTCCCGAAAGCGCTAAGCGTTAAGTAATAAATTGTGAGGAGCCACAAAAAAGTGTTTCTGATTAACCTGTGTCATCCACCCTCACCACCAGCTCAAAATATAAATGACTATAAATATGTGCCGCGAATTGACTGGCCCTACTGTGAGCTTAGCTTGGACAAGCATGTGGTTATATATCTCTTACCGATTTTGAAATGAAACATATATACCAGGTCAAATTACTAACATTCTGAGGTTCCTTGAATGAACTAATAAAATCAATTTTACTCCGGATTGTCCCAAAAATTTGCTCCATATGTAAAACTCTTGGAGAAGTTCAATATTCAATATTCTTTTATCCCGAGATGAATTATGAAAATATGAATGAAGTTGTTCTCTCTGAGAAATAAAATAATTAAGATAGAAATTAAAAAATTAAAACTAACTTCATTAATTTTAGTGTCTATGACACATGTATAAAATAATAATTGCATAAATGTATAAAATAATAATTGCAGGACATTCCCTTAACAAGATTGGTAATATGGCAATTTTTTCAATTGGAAAAATTACAGAGACATTTATGATTTAGGCCATTAACAAACTTGATCGTTATTTACGGACTTAATGGGTTTAAATATGAAGTTGTGTAGCCATACAAAAAAATAACCACCGTTAGAGCAGTAACGGACGAATTTGTATGTACATAAATTTGGAAGAACCTGATTTTCATCACCTACTAAATAGGATTGTGGACATTTTTAGAAATTTTTCAAAAATCGATACATGAATTCAATCTTAATAACTGGTTTACCTTTAGGGAAACCTGCTAAAATAAACACTCCGTCTAGTTGCCTAACTTTCCAAGAGATAGTAATTTCACATGGGAGACTTGAGAGGTAGACTGTAGGACAGAATTTCACGAATCCCATACAAACAAGGAAAATTAAATTATTCAAATGACTGAATAAGTTATGCTCCGTGATTCGTGCGCGAGCCCTTAACGTAGTGAAACACACAGGGTAAAAAAGCCGGAACACTTCCCTTTTCATGTTTGCTTTGCCATTCGTTGTAACAGACGATAGGTCCTTCTGTACAATAGATCCGATGTCCTCCCTATATGCGAGATGAGGGGAAGCCCTGATAAATAATTAATAGAGGAATAACCTGACGGTAGCTCTCCATGGATAATACATCTAATTAACCCTTTCACGGCACAGACATTCCACCCATTGCCTCAGTAATGGAAAGTCATCGTGAATTTGTATGAGTATACCTAGCATAGAAACTGGCTTTCTCAAAATTTGCTAATAATTTATTTTTTATCACGGTTTATTATCGCCCAATTTATGCTCATCGAAAGTATCCTGTATATATCAACCTCGGCATGGCGAATGTATATGACTAAGCTATGGTGGAATTAATGATTATATTTAGTGAGTTTGCCTTAAATAAAATCGTCTTGCCCATGTGAAAATCCAAGATTTTTACAGACATCGACTGACGAGTACAGGGAAAAAACTAACAATTTCTTATTCTGCTTGCACTTCTGCTCTTAATTTGCTGTCATAGTTTGAGAGTTCTTTAAGTGACTTGGATATGGCCTTATTTATATTCTAATATGGAAATTGCCGGGCTTGATAAACATAGGAGATTATTAAATAATTATTCAATAGAAATTTTTAAAAATATTTTAAATTGTAGGCTCAGGTTAGTCCTGCGAGTTAAAGCTTTGACCTTAATCTCACATGGTAAACTTAGAGTGGCGAATTCGTTTCACGCCTGGGCAAAGGAATTTATTTAGTGACGGAATTCACTAAATAAAATCTTTAGTCCCATCCTAGCTAGAAAAGGGTGATAACCTGTTGATAACCCGTCCCAATTAGCCTTAGTTCCAAAAAGTGGACGTGAATTTTTAATATTTAAATTGTAAATAATATAAACTCTTTGTATAAGATTTTACTATCCATTGAAAAATGATGATAAAGATAAAACAGATCTTAAACATATTACACTAAAAAATGAATTACTGCTATGAGCGTTACGTTATTAGTGATTAAATGCTCACTAACAAAATGTCATTAGTGCAAAACTGGTGGGTAGATTATTTTTGTAGTCTGTAAACTCATACTGCCCACCATTAGTCAGTTTATTTAGGCTACATGTTACGGAGAGATGGCAATCTAACAACACCGGTTTTTGGTGGAATTTTCTCCACTCATGACTTTATTGCTGGATTGTGTGATGCAGAACGCAATATGAAACCATTTTATGTCATAGTAACCCTCGTATTCCATTCCCATTAAAATCAAGCTTACCATTACACGGGATCAATTACCAAGTGTAACCTGTACATACATTCATATCGTCCAGAGAAAATTTGGGGCTTCTGTATAATATTTCTTTTAGTTTTCCCCTAAAAATAAAAATTCAAAATTAGTCAAATTTGTTTGCCTCGGTGGACATTTGATATCTACACTTTCAGCCATACACCAATTTAGGAATTTCTGCCTAATCAGTGCATGCCGTAATTAGCATTTACGTAAGCAATTTCGTTTATCAAGTAATGAATGATCCACCATAATTTCATGGCGTTTTATTGATAGGACGAAAGTCAATTCACTTGACGTTCATAAGCCTCCATATTACTATCTGTGAAAGGTGGCCCTAAGGATCAAATTTTCTACATCACCATGCAAGTTTAGACCAGAACAACTTCAAACACACATTGATGAATATACAACTTTTAGCTATCCATAATTTAACTATAAGAAGAAACTATTTACACTTACTAAGTAAAATGTTTAAATGTCGCTCTAAATATTTTTTCAATTTTTCCATGTTACGGAAGCTTAATTAATATGAATATATATATACACATATACGTAACAGTTATAATATCTAGAGTGAGATAGCAAACATCCTAATCCAGTACAAACTGGATGGTTGAGCGAACGGACCCTTAGTTTGTTATTCTGCTTGCACATCTGCTGTTAAGTTGCTACGACAGCTTGACGTCTTCTCTGAAGTCATCTTCCTGTACGGTTCTCCCAGTGACTAGATATGGCCTTATTTGTATTTTAATATGTAAGCCGTCGCCCTAAATAAATATAGGAAATAATCAGAAAATACAGCACAATGGGCTGCAGACACCTAATGCATATTGCTTGCAGTACGGTACAAACCCAAAGTTAAAAAGACGACATCTTATCAAGAAATGTTATCAAATGCGTTATCTATTGTCGGCTCCTATCCTTCGCTTCCCACGCACAAGTTTTGTATCACATATCACTTATTTTCAGACGTTGTCGGGTCCCAACCATTGCATTTAAGAGCGTAAATTAGGCGGACCAGAATAAAATTTATAACTTTAGTTTTGCTTCTGATCCTCTATTCAAAGAGTATGCAGAAAAATATATAAATATTCTTATGAATATATAATAAAAATGATGGCAGAAACTAAGTATTGTTTCTACATTCATTCATTATGTTGTTTAATCATGTTCTAAGGAAATAAATTATTCTATTTACTATTGGGGCTCAGGTTAGCCATGTGAGTTAAAGCATTGACTTTAATCTCACATGGTAAACCTAGAGTGGCGAGTTCTATTCCGCCTAGGCAATAGGAATTTATTTAGTGACGGAATTCATTACATAAAATCCTTCGTCCCACCCGGGCTAGAAAAGGGTGGTAACCTGTAGACAGCCAGTCCCAATTAGCCTTAGTTGTAAAAAAGTGGACATTAATAAATATTAATAATTTATTTACTATTGACTTCATGATATTTCTCGGTGTAGTTATTACATTATAGTATTCATCAAATTAGTTAAATTAATTCATCATGGAGATTACTGAGATTTCTATTCAATTCCACAAATCGAATGGTAATAGAGTTTTCAAAGTTTACTATATCTCGGACGTAATAAAGACAAATTGTGGCGATAAATGGTATAAAAGTGTTAAAACATAATTAAGTAATAAATGTTCCAGAAACTCATAGATGAATTGACTAAGAAATTTCTCATATTTTATTGCGAGAAATCATTTTTAAATTATGCAGAAATTATGATCACCATGAATAAACAATCAACCTCATTATAAACAATCCTAGGAAATTAATGTCTTTGAAAATGAATAAAAATCCCCAAGGCTGCTGATGGCTTATTTTACAACCACATCAGAGAATTTGAGGATAGACTTCGTGTAAATTAAGACAATACTTTAACTACACATCAAATTAGTCTAAAATAAAATGTGTGCTTTTTCTTTAAAAGAATCACATCTGATAAATAATACATTTTTGATATTCGTAGGACCATAGACATTAAAAAGAAGTACAGGAGGGCTAGATCCCCCATCAGAGCTTAGAGACTTAAGAGGCTCATCCCAAGGATATAAATATTTGGGGAAAAAGGGGGTGCTTGCTGAAATATATAAGGAAGTTGCCTTGAGAATGAAAAACTACTGTAGATGTAGCTGTCCATCTCCCCTCCCACCGCCTTCCTCGAGAAGGAGGGTCTGATATTAAACAGGAAAGCTCGTAAAGTAAATGTTCATCCTCCTAGCGCACTCTATTTAGGAACCACTCAACCAACTTCTAGCCCGCCTCCACTCCGCTAAATAATATTAATAAATATAAACACGTTTGGGACTTCGACTCCCACAAAGCCTTTATTTTGTCAAGGGTCCACTTAATAAAAACCTTTTACCCACCCGGGCTAGAAAATTTAATTTTTTTACGTAATAACACCTGTAAAATAAGTTTTCCTAGAAACGTATAGGCATAAATTTGGATCATAGCAAATTAAAAAGAATCTGATCGTCAACCAACGGTATATAATTGTTATTCTGCAACTAAGATTAGCTGGTACGCGTTATCTACCGTTAACAACAATTTTCTTGCCACGGTAGGACTAAGGATGTTATATAATGAGTTCCTCGCTAAATAAATTCCAATTGCCCAGATGAGAATCGAACTTACTAGGTTTACCAAGTGCGATTAATGCCCTTTCAGTTTTCACAAAATTAAACAATTTGTCTAGCGCTTTGGGGTCATTTCCAAGGGCCACTTCTACATCATTGGAAATATTGCATTCGTTTCTAATATCTGTATACTTTTGGCTTTCTATTAATATGTGGTAGATAGTCAAGTCTGTGTTACACTTCCCACAAATCGGGAGTTGATCTTTTGTCATAAGATAACCATGCGTAAATCGTATCGTCAACCAACGATATTAAAATGTTATTTATTAACGTCCATTTCGTGATACTAAGGCTAATTGGTACACTTTATCTACCGTTTACAACTATTTTCTTCCCAGGGTAGGACTACGGGTTTTATACGGGTATGATGAGTTCCTCACTAAATAAATTTCTATAGCCCAGATGAGAATTGAACTCACTAGGTTTATTCTACTTGTTATCAGTTTCTAATGATAGTCTTTTCATTAGGAGCTGCGAAAAATTATTATTACCACTAGAAAAAGGCAATTGGAAATCAGAGAAATATCGTGGGTACTTCTACACCCCTGGGCATACACTGTACTGAACAACCGGGAGATATAGTACTAAAAATAAGATCAATACCAAATGTATCAGGTATCCTTAATACTCTAAACAGTTGATAAGAAGAAACTGATATTAACTCAAAAATAGAAACATGTGTGTCGATCATATAAGAATGGAAAAGAAGCCACCATAAATCATTGTTGCCATCGGAAATTTCTATTGTTCTCTGAAATAGAACGATAACCTGTTGACTGATCAGCATTAGAAATGTAAACAATCTGAGGGAACTGATAAACGTCTCAAGAGAGTTAGAAATGACCAGAGTGCTAGTCTGGAGATATACAATGGGGGAAAGAGCGTTGGGGTAAAGTAGGTCTGATTGGCAACAAACAAGGTTCCTTTAATATAAAACCACTGATGATGCCTATATTGCGATGAAAGTATGATAAAGGGCTGACAAGGATATTTAGATGGGTAATGAGACACTCTAAGCCCCAAGCAAGGGCTTAAGCTCCATTAGCTTCCTGGCTACTTTATCCTTCCCACCCGATTTGTGCACAACAAAAGGTGTCCTCCAAGATAAGCCTCTTTAAACCACTCACTCAACCTTAGAATAATATTTCAACCTTTTTTCACCTAACGCCACCATTATCAACACGCTTTTCTCTTTTAACAATCCCCACAAAATGGGCCCTAGTCTTTCAGATCACTTTATTTTTTTTTCCCTTTTTTTCGAAGTTAGTAAACTCCCATTTCATTAGATTAACTCTGTTTCAAACAACTGAGCAAATTTCGTATTCAGTTTGCTACAAAACAACAAGTGCTCTTTCCTGCATATTCAATTAATTATAGTACTCCATGATATTTCTAAATCTAATTACAATCGCAGACAGACATTGTAAAATATAACGAATAGCTGTTTATTTAAATGACCATAACATCATCAACGATTTCAATAAGGTTTTAAGTCAAAAAGCTTAAGAGATAAAGGACTCATATTATTTAAGATTAAGTAAATTCTAGGCTAAAATATAAATTACGTATCATACACAGTAACATATTATCTGCTTATTAATCTCATTAACGTCACAACATTTGAGGAGTTCATTGAGCACATCATGTTATCTCGAAATTTTAATAACTTTCTCCCGAAAATCTGGAAGGTAGAGGAACTAATCGATAAGGATCAATGAAAAGGGATTGTCATCTACTAATGTTTTAATTTATGCATAGTGCACTTTCAGAGTCAGAGCTCCATCATCAGGGCCTGCTGACAAACCAAAACTCTTAAGGCAAAATCAAAAACATAGCATGTAATACAGTGTAAAAACAGGCACAAAGCAATAAAAAACATATACAAATATACAGAATAAAACCACTAAAAAATGTCCTTTTATTAGAAATTTTCTATTGGGTTTTATTCTGTATATGTTTTGTTTTTAATTGTTTTGTGACTGTTTTACACTGTTAGCCTTGCTATGTTTTTAATTTAGTTTTAAGGTTTTTATTTGTGAGCAGGCACTGACGATAGAGCACTGACTTTGAAAGTGCACTTTGAATAAATTAAAACACTAGTATAGGATAAGACCTTTTTATTGATCCAGATCGTTTCAATAAATTGATTCTTCACTGAAAACTCACCAATCATACCCTCCTTAACTATTAATTTTTCTATGTAATAGAACAATTATATTTAAGAAAATATGTTTGCATAAATTGTTACCACTATACCAGTAACAATTATGAGAAAAAATAAATTATACACTAATTCTACTTTTCTAAAAAAATATAATATTAAATAAAAGAAATATCTGAAATGAACTAATTATATTATCTCTCATAATATTAATTCAGTTCTCCGGCAGAAATTAACTCATATTATCTTTAGGAATGAATTTGAAAGCTCTGAAAGCCAACGAGATACATAAGGGAAATTGTAATTCCCTTTGAATAATATAACTTCCATGAATTTCAACTAATCCTACTTTAAAAGGCCAACATAATGTAAATCAGAACTTGACATACCATATAATTTAAGCCATCCTTTACGGTTAAAATGGCCGAATGATTACAAATTAGCATAAACTTCAGTCAATTAACCTCTTTGAGCACTTCGTAATTGATTTTGTTAAGAATTAGTATTAATAAATTATAAAATAAAAATTACTTTTTATACTTAAAACAAGAAGTGTACAAAATGGAAATAGTTAAAATCTAAAAAAAATGATTGCAATTAAAATAAATAGTCACTATAAAATCCACACATACCAAACAGGTATAAAACTTGTTAATGTAAAAAGTTTAAAAACATTTTGGGGCTCGTCTGTCTAACCTGTACCTGATCCCAACACAAATGATCAATCCCATTTTCATGAATTCGAACCCTTAAATAAACTGAACATATTAAAAAATTTATTAAAGATTATCTGCTTCCGACTATCCATACAATGAATACAAAATTAGTATTCGATATTGAAAGAATAAAAAAAATCCGGTTTATTTTGGTATTGAAAAACCCGTTATACAAAAATGGTATTTAAAGCATAATTTTATTACTTTAATTAATATTTCTCATAAAAAAATGTATTTATTTATTATGATGTAAAAATTAAAATTTCCCATTTTTACCGGTAGAAAATGTTAACATTACTTGGAAAAATTGTAAATTGGACTTTAGCTATAATGGCTAACTTTATTATTCACATAAGGTATTTCGTCTAAGGACATTAAGAAGAAATGCTTAAATTGTTTTAGAAAAATCTATTTATGAAAGCGACAATTACAAATTTGGTTGATTTGGAAAGTACTAAATTTAGTTTAGAGAATTCTAAATTAGAAATATATATATACATACACACACGACCATAAGTTTATATTTCTCCTCCTTTAAGCGGTGTGTTTGTGGCGTTAATAAATTTGATTAAAATTATATTTTGCATATTGATTGTTATATGATTCAATGTGAAATGAAAACATCATCAAAGTCGAGGCCATCAATCATTCCGTAGATGGAGAAATTCTTTCTCGTTTCCGCCATATTGCTACGATATAATCATGCCTGAATGGTTTACGATATGCGGATTTTCTTGAATACCCTTCCAAAAGATTTGCTTTACCTGAAGCTGAAAGCGTTGATTTATACTCAAGGGTTGTAGCAATGCGCTCACGAGTAAATACTTCGTAGCGCGGTAAAGCGCTTTACTGCTCCAATTGGTATGCGTTTACACCTTTGAAATTATGGCGGGCATAAACAGGATAACTACCCCCATTGCCAACGTTTGTTTACATTCTCCTTTATCCTTTGTTATCTGTTCCTTATTCCAGGAACTATTAAATGGAATTTCTGGAATGATAGTTGCATGCTAAAGTTGTTCTCCAAAAACCACTAAATTTCAAAATTTATTAACGCTATCGGAATAAGATGGGATGAATGTATTTCATTCTGAAATAATGTAAAATAGTTAACAGCGAGAAAATAATAAAAAATCATTGCTAATTAATTTATAGAACCCTTTACGCATAGTGCACAATTGAAATGGAAAATCAACAAGTTAAGAAAAGGTGTCCAAATATTGGGTTGTTAATTAATTTCAAATAGTAAATAAATAAACACACTATAACATATGTCTCAGATAAAATAACGAATAGCGCGCTTACAATGTTTTAATAGCTGATTGCAGTTTCTTCCCACGATCATTGTATTTGAGAAATTAAAATTAAAATTATTAACTGGATGTCAACCATCATTTCGTTTTCTCTGATGATGCTATGGAAACTTCGAGAACACAAAACCTTATTAAAAGCATCACTGTTAGCAATTGTCCGGTACTTACTCTACTAAATACTAAGTGTTACGATTTATATATATATATATATATATATATATATATATATATATCAGCATTGGTGCTATTCGATCCAGCTAACCATTTTATACTAATGAGTCTCCAATGATCTTATAATTCAGTTTCGATTCTAACTTTCTTTAATTTCCCTCAGTTCTTGAAGGACCTGGACCTCTGCTGCTATCATTTTAGATCATTCATGGTTATCAGCCAGGCTTCTATTATTAACTAAGCATGCCCAGCTTCCATGCATGTCATCAAAACCACTTTGCTCCACATTTCATTTTTTCTTTCTTCCTCTGGTATAAATAATGTAACAACTCTGGCAACCTAAAGTGTCCCCCTCTTTCTGTATATCTCTTGAAAGAGATTTTCTAGAGTAAACTATATAACTCATCCATCATTCTCCAGTTATTTAATGAAATATAGAATAAATATCTATTGGAAAAGGCTTTAATAAAATTCCAGAACAGAATCAAAGTGTGAAATTACAATTTTTGCTACTTGGACCACAAAGAGACTGATTTCGAAATCTTTGGCTTACAAACATTTTCAACGATAGTAGGATGAAAGTAACTCTGTTCGCGATGCCTCACCAATTAAATAAACAAACACAAATTGGAAACATTTATTAGAATAACAAAAATGTCTATTCTTCCTCTTCAGATTTATACCCTATTTGGAAAAGAACGCTATTTGTGAAAATGGAATTATGCTGCTTTATCAGGAAGCTTCTTTGAGCTTAAGAGTTTTTGCTATTAATGAATACTTTATAGCATAAAATTTGTTCGTAAAAATTATATAATTATAACCAAAATTTATTTAGAATCACACCTTACCCCAATCGGCGTATGTGGTTTTACAAAAAGTAAATAGCTTCTGAAACATTAAATACAAGGTATTAAAAAAAGCAGGATATCCTTTATGGAATAGCCATTCTTATTGCAGCCACGTCTACCTAAGAAAAACGACCTGCAAAGCAATAAAATCTGTAAGCAATCTGGAAAACAGAGATTTAAGTGGAGGGCTCGTGAGAGGAAGGGGGAGAGAAAGAAACAGATACAGCATATAAAAGAAGGAGAAAGAGTGTCAACGAGTGAAAGAGGGATAGAATGATAGAGAGAGAGAGAAAGAGAGAGGGGGTGAGAGAAAGAGAGAGGGGGTGAGAGAGGTAAAAGGAGGTAAAGCTGGCGAGTGATTTAGTAGAGTTTTACAAGCATGAAACCACCCCTTAGCTCTTGCCTTAGTAAAGGTGTACTTCAGCAGTTATCAGCAGTTATTCGCCAGGGGGTGCTTAAATCTACCCTGCAGTCCTTGGGGCAAATTGCAAATGCACCCTCTCCTGAAAAGGTCAACACTTGAAAAACAGAGTCCAGTTAAGAAAAAATAAATAGAGTGAATAGAGTACAGTAATAAAACTATGCTTTTTGTTAAACTTGTAAATTCTTCTTAAAATACCTGTATCAACGAAGTGTATCTTTTCTTTTACCCCAAAAAGTCGTTATAATTATAGTTTTCAGAGAAAATTATAACTTACCTTCAAGGCTGAGCATTAAGCAAAACTTTTATAATAGGAAAGTCCAAGATATATCAATTTCAATTATCCAGAAACTTAAAACCAATAAAATAACATATAGGTCAAAAACTGAACTCCTTTTTAAGTGAACTTTCTCCAGATCTCCAGACCATTGAAGTGATGTGTTCGTCACACCTCGCAGACACGGCCAGTTCTATTTTTGATAGCTTACGGAATTTCTGTTCGTATGTAATTCGGTAGTGGTACCAATTGTGTGCGAACTAATCAGAAATAACACGTTGGGTTTCCTGCTTTGGTATTCAAATATATGCACTAAACAATTAATAATTATCACAAATCAGAGACACAGTCCTCATTTCACCACATTAAATTAAAAACTAGGGCGATAGACCATTACAGTTTGACGTATCAAGTATCTGAAAACTGAATATAACATTAAGTTTCATGTTGAATGAATACGTTATGGCTAAATACCACCCGAAGCGAGGGCGGTTTCAAAAAAAACACAAGTGCCTCCCGTTTTTAATAAATTTGGTATCTTTTGTAAATTAAAGGAAGTATTGTAATAGCGAAACTTTTTGGTTTTAAATTTCAACTGAATTATCCGTTTTGACCTCCCCCCCTAAGGCAATTTTGAGTAGTTTTGGCCTGAGGTCTGTACAAAGTTTTCTCACATAAATCAAAAACGTTTAACTTTGGGATTGTTGTAATGTTTAGTTGTGCTTTTGATCAATAACGATTAAGGAAGAGAAGAATTTAGATGAGGGGGAAAAAAAATTAAATGTCTCCATTTGTATTATATATAGAAAATATTTGTATAGTATCTTGTTCATTTACTCCAAAAATATTAATAAATTCTAGTTTGTGAACTTCCTTAAAACCTACACATAGAACAATTCCATAGTCCGGGAACTGCATACATTATACCAGGTGTGGGCAACCTTTGACATGTTGCGGGCCAAACTTTAGTGTGCAAATACGTTCGCGGGCCTCTTTTAAAAGTAGTGCATTTATAAAGTACTGTTCATTATTTTTAACGATAGATATCAGACATGAAATTATAACGACAATGTAATTATAATATAATTTATTAAATTAACAAAATGAAATGAAGAAAATAGGTCCAACATAGTACAATCAATGAGCTTGAATTTGGGAAACTAATCCATCGATGTTTGGATTAATTCCACTGACACAAAGACGAAAAGAATTTTCCAAATTATCGCCAGTCAGCCTTGTACGATGTTTTGATTTATTAACTTTCGTCAATGAAAAGAACTGTTCGCATTTATAAGCACTGCAATATTCACAAATCTCTCCTCAGCTTCCACGTTTGGAGTTAGTAGTGTAATATTTTTGTTTAATTGGGTATTCAAAATGTTTCGCGCGATGGATCAAACTTTGCAGCGGGCCGGATCCGGCTGGGGTTGCCCACACATGCATTATACTATTCTTCTTGCTAAAATACCGTATACCATTTAAATAAATTAAAATATAAAGGTGTTAATATGTTATTAGGAAATATCCATAAAATTAATAATAAATTGTATGAAATACAGCAACTGGAAGGGTTTAATGTTTTGTTCTATATCTATGTCACTTGAGAATATCACTAAGAGCACTCAATAGACAAAAAATAAGCTGGTGTGTTTACAATCATGAATGTTCTGAAGATAGGTCAAGTGATGTATCGTAACTGGTTTTTAACAAAGTTTATACGTCAATGTCCTCTTAATCTTGGGAAATGAGCTTGAATCAGTTCTGTTTTCCGTTTCTTGGAGCCAGAGATATGACAAAAGAATTGGCTGTTTTTCCAGGAAATAGCAATCCGTTTATAAAGTTTGTAGAAGAGCTCAAGCAATATTGGTCTGAGGGGTAGGAGCTATAACCCCCCCCCCTAGACTCTCATCTCAAAGATAAATTTTATTCAGTTGGCTCCGGCCCAAAATGCATGGCCATTCCTTTCATTCAGTGTAAGGAGTGGACCTGACTAAATGTACGGTTCTTTTATAATGTAAATCTTGAATGATAACACTACATTAAAAGTGAAAGGGGGCAAAATGTAAATTTAAAAGATTAAATAAGACAAACAACCAAGTTCAAATACAAATGGAAAAATGTTGAAACTAACTGATCACGATGGAATGAATAATTACTCTTCTTCTCACAAATCAGTTTGTGATGAAAGTAAAGTAAAGAAGAGATATGCAGGTAATGCTATATTCAGCCACCATATTATATATTTTACTTCATTCATCTATTCCTATATTACTGTGATTTATATGCTGTTTCCAATTGAGATAAACTTAATTAATTATAATTGGAGGATATTACAATGCTAAAGTAGGTATTTCAAAAAAACTGGAGGAATCATTACAATCTCTCAATCTCTCTCTCTCTCTCTCTCTCTCTTTCTCTCTCTCTCTCTCTTTCTCCCTCTCTCTCTCACACACACTTCGTAACGCGAATTACTTGAAAGAATATGGAAGCTAATGAAAACTCTATAATAGCCCAAGTCAGTTTAGCCACCATGTCCCACCAGAAGAGCATTCAGAAATATCTTTAGGTGTTCCTATCTTCCTTAGTGGGAGGTACAGAATTTCAACATCCACCAAATATTTGTACCTTCTCAGATTAATTATTACAACTCCACACTTACTCACATTGATAAATAATAAAGCCTATAATTGTCAAATCAAAACCTCAACATACCCAATTAGATGTTTCCCCAACATATTTGAATAATTTTCCTCAGTTTGGCATCTCCTGGGCAATCATGTATCTCAATCCATCAGAATGCCAATGGGAGGTTATAATAACTAAATAGAAGTGCATGTTCGTTTGTTACTAAAATTGAGATTACAAATTATATTCTTTTGGCATCTATAGAAAAGAATATAAATCTGCCCAACCGTCTTACCAGATAAAACAAAAAAAGTCTATTGCAAATTGAACTTACAGTAAGAACAATTTGGCTTTTTTTGATGGCTATTAGGAAATTTAATGCAAGAAGATTTTAAGAAAATATAAATGCCCTACCAAAAATGAAACCTTTTTCTTGAAAGTATACATACTCTTATAGAAAACATATTTAAATAAGCACAATTTTCAAACATAGAAATATCAATTGGCGAAGTTGCGAAACAATGGGAACATTAAAATTGAGAAATAAATTTGGTTTGAATATAGTTTAATGTGAAATTCGTTAAATGGATGAGTGAAAGCAACACAGCTGATTATTTAGAAACAAATATGATGGAAGAGCAATTACCCTTACCTCATACGAAAATGAAACTGGTTAGGACTGCGTAAGAAAGAGTCTGAAGATGGCCCATCGAAGTATAATGTAATATTAACTCACAATATCTTCAGGGCATGTAATATGCATAATGTATAATAGACTGTTAAAATGGGTTAAGGGAAACAAGGAAATTCCAAAAAAGTCACATGGAATAATATTTACATTCTACCTTATATTGTGAATATATAGCTTTCCTAATACCTAATGACTGCTTACTGGAGCTTTGCTTTTCCTAACCACGATCATGCAACTGATGCTTAAGAATCAATCACAGCTGTTACTGATTTCCTTCAATTCTTTAAATAATCAGCGTTTATATGACAATGTTCATACGATATTGGAGTGAATGCCAAACTCCTAAAACTATTAATGGGCTATTTTTGTTATATGTTGGCCACGATCTACAAAATGGCCATATATCACGCAAGACTTACAACCTAGGGTGTTCTGTTGGACGAGATTGCGCTTCCTCCTCTAATCACCAAATAAATATCTTTCTAAGCTGATGATATCATATGAAACTGCTGTTTCAGTGAAACAGTTTCTGAAATAAACTTAGGAACACGAGGAAAATAGTTTTCCTCCCTTTCCAAAAAAGGAAGGCATATCTGTCACAAGTTTTAAAATTTTGATATCCAGGTACTGAAGAACTTCCTGTATGTGGGCGAACTATTCTCGTACAAGTAAACATTTTGCTTCGAAAACTACGTTAGCAATTATAAATTTTAGAGTGCTACCGATTTTAAAGTTATTGATTGAAATATAAAATGAAGTTACTACCTTCACCTATCTGAAATTTGGCAAATTTTCCTCTTCGTACACCACATAATTGTGATAAAATGAAAAAAATCTCACCAAAAGTGTAACTTACTCATAATGGAAACATATGGGCTGATTAACCGTAATTGAAGGAAAATCTCATTGAGTATTCTACAAAAGACATACTTATTAGCCTCAAGAGAAGGATAGAGTGGATGAAAAAAAAAAAAAAAAAGAAAAAGGCAGACATCTTTTCTAAATATTGTCTGACCCTTGGGCATGAAGGAAAACAAACAATAGCCTCCCTACATGGCCTAATATTTGATCAGGCCACCTTGTCTGTTTTTCTCCTCTCTCACACCTCTGCTTCCGCGCATCAATCTTGTCTTTTATATAACCAAGTCAGAAAAGGCTCGCCAGAATTGAGTAGGCTAAACTGTCAGTTGTCTTATCTCTCAGCTGTGAACAGATTTACATATGGTAACGACATATGGTTAACACACACACACACACACACAGATATATATATATATATATATATATATATATATATATATATATATATATATATAAAATTTGATGGATATCACATGTTACAGCACAGTGAGGTCTATGGTTATTTGAAGAATCATGTCAAGCTGAATTCCATTAACCTTAATTGGCTATTTAATTGTGTATAAAAGTGTATATATTTAACCTAGTTCTGAATTGATAAACTAAATGTGTTAGAGACAATGAACAATGTTTTTATGTAACTAGTCGAAATGTTTGCCATTTTTATCATAAATATTCTCTCTAACTGCTCCCATACTCTTAATTAATATATCTATTACACACCTGATGACGATACCAAGCTTCTGAAAAATGTCCGTGTTAAATAAATTTGTACCATAATATCTCAACTCAACCAACATATACCACCAGCAACTAAAATATTGGTCAAAAATTCAATAGTCATTTTATACTTCAGAGATATAAATTGAATACCGGTTATTTATAGTGATTAATAGATAATATTTTATAGATTGATCAACTACTCAGCTAATACAGATATCGTTTATTTGAATTAAAAGACTTTTGGTGTACTTGTTGGACCCCTAAATCCTTGAAAATCTTATATTTATAAGTTACGCTTTAAATAAAATATTATAAAGGAATTGCAAGTTTTTATTTAACATCAACTGTCAATCATTGTCAAATCCTTTGCGCGTTACGTTATAAGTCTTTTGATAATTAAGTGTTATTATTTTCTATAATTTTAAGTGATATACTCACGATTTGTGCCCTTGGTTGAGAGTTGAGTAATATGTATCTTTTATTAAGCCAAGCACCACAATCTGGTATTGATCAGACGAAAATACATGTCGGAGATTCTATCTTTAGTTGAACTTTTACACTGCCCGTTAAATTGTACGAAAATCGCCATTCCAGTAGAATTCAGAGAAATTACAATTAATTTAAATGAAGTGTTCAATATGTAAAAATAGTTATTATTATTGATTAACCTCCACTTATTTCTTCTCTGGCTTATTAGGGCGGGTTATCTACAGGTTTCCACAGTTTTCTAGCCAGGACGGATCTAAGAATTTTATTTAATTAGTTCGCGACTTGATCAATTCTATTGCCCAAATAGTTAAAATAGATACTTTAGATACCTATAGAGGTGCTTCTCAACAATAAGTATAGGAGTGGAAATTCTATGCTGTATAAAGACAAATTTTTAGTAAGCATAGTATATTCCTTCAATCATGACACTTTTTTGTTATTCGTTAGAACCAACAATCATTCTTTCAACAAATAGTCGAACAAAATTCTTTCAACAAACGAATGAAGCAACGTGGGACATGCGACGCGCGACTTTAGAAAAATAGACACTGTAATTTACAACACAGAGAGTAAGTATATTCTAATGATCAAGAAATATAGATATTCAATAAACATATGGGCCTGTTGTTTATTCGTTGCGACAGAGCGCTTTCAGAGCATACGCTCCATTATCAGTGCCCTCTTCACAAAGATGTGACTGGAACCAAGGATTGCCTGTGGGAGTGTATCTTTTGGTTGTTGGATTTTCCTTATTTATTAAGTGGCTTCGCGTGACTCATTGGATCAAACACTTACTAAATTGCCTTCCATTTCACAAATTGTTACTGGATTTCCTTGTTCACTAGTTCCGTATCCATTTTACAATAGTTTTGACATAAAGAGTCTTGAATGGGTATGAAAACTACCCTAAGGCTGCTTCTTGTGGCATGTATGAAGACAGAATGCAAGGATAGTAATACCATTTTTGTAGGGTCTTCTATTTCATACATATCGTTGGGACGATGTCCAAATTGCTAAACAGCTGTTTCATAATGATATCAAATGAGTCTATACTTTTATTTTCGTTATGCCATCCCAAAGGACTACCAAGCGTGCACTGTGGTCTTTGAAAATCACAGGAGTAACAATGGACATTGGTGAAATTGAGTTGCTTACTGGAACAAACTTGTGGTTAAACTAGATGTAGAGTTCTGTCATTGTTCTAACACCTTTCATTTTATCAAAGTTCCATTAGATGCTATATTGTTTGGAGGGCTGTGTACTGAAGCAAATCCAATTTCCTTTAAATTCCATATGATAATTGAATAATAATTTTGATCTGAAAATATGAATTTACAGTTCGTGAAAAATCGTCCAACTGCATTAAATGAATTAGCATGAGTTAAGCTTGTAGGCTTCAACTTGTGCAATGATAATCATTCATTTCTTACACGAATCTCCAGACATTGCTCCCCTTCCATTTGAGTGATCACTCAAGGGCCCAGGTCATTTGCACAGCAATTCCTTTTGCATAATCCGATGCCAACCGCAGAACGTCATCCACTGTCAATCATAAGGGTCCTTTGAACATTTTCTTCTGTCATTCATTACAGTTCACGTTATTATACAACGGTACATCGGAACGGGTTTTCCATAGGTTTAGATCATATCATCAAGAGTTATGCAAGGTTAGTCTTTAAAGTAAAATACGTATTTTACCCCATTATACGCACCATAACAAAAAGCATCTCCACCAGTTTTAAAATTGTTTACTCGACGATGAAATTAACTTTGTGTTTTTCTTTAGTACAAGTCTCTTCTTTTTTGAACGTCCAACACATTTTTTTTAAGTTTGTCTCTGCTTGATCCAGGTCCCTCATTATTATAGTTTGCGCAATGCATATGGATAAATAATATTTGAAATAAATCTTACGTATTACGAGACGCATATGTATGTAGTAACTAGAAAACATATTATTGACGATCTGGTATTGCGCTCAAGGACGGTTTCTATGTTGTCCCTAGAATAGGACGGCACCAGGTGTCTCTTGGAATAGAAATTTTTAAAAAAGTGGGGCGAGCTAGATGACCAGTTAAAATTTATCATTGAACCCTAATATATTTTCATCACTGGTCAAATTTTAGTCGTAACTTGATCTTCCTTTTTACATAAAACGTTTAAATATCGAATTTGGTAACGATTAGACAAAAATTGCGACCGCCAGAGTGGTAACAGACAAGAGTGTGTTTGTGTGTGTGTGTGTATATATATATATATATATATATATATATATATATATATATATATATATATATGTATTCATCTCCTGGGTAGGATCGATAGACATTTGTAGAAATTTTTCGAAAATCTTATCATGAGTACAACCTCGATTGCTGATTTCCCCTAAGAGAAATCTGCTAAAATATATAATACCTCTACTATACTGTAATCACCTTCTTCATATTATGTGAAAGATTAATGCGGCCCTTCTACAATGTCACTCGACCAAAATGTTACCAACTTTTGAGTATTTAAGGCAAATAATCAAGTGAGATAAGAATCTCCTAAGAACGATTTGTTACAATTCTGTACATATGAAAAGTAAAGAAAATACAAAATTTTTTAATAAAGCAATTCTTGCCTTGTTGAATAGATAACAGATATTATTAATATTTATCAACGTCCTATTTATGTTACTATGGCTAATTGGGACGGATTATCTGCAGGTTACCACCATTTCCTAGAAAGGGGGGACTAACGGAGAGATTCTTTAATGAGTTCGTTATTATATAAATTCATATTGCCCAGGAGGAAATCGAACTCGCGACTCTTACACTGAGCCCCGGAGATATATTATATTAAACATGTGTGTGTGTGTGTGTGTGTGTGTGTGTGTGTGTGTGTGTGTATATATATATATATATATATATATATATATATATATATATATATATATCGTATTCAAATTAAAATGAATGGAGGTTATTCGTTACAGAGCAAATATACAGAAGATGAAGAAAAAATATATAATGCCACCACCACCTCATTAACATTCAACAGTGCAAAAGCTTAGCAGAAGGAAAATTGGAATAATTTATTCACTCGGGGATGTTTATCAAAAATATTAAATCATTTAAACCGTATAATCTTAAATACCAATTGAATCTAAAGAGCGTTTTAATGTTGTTTTGATGTAAATGTACTTAACCTCTCTGTTGCTCATAAATATTGAGAGAGTTGTTTCTTTTTCTTTAGGAAGGCATCCACAAAGAACTTATTCATCGCCTCTTCAAAGATTCTTTATTCTCCTTTTCACCAAGAAAACATGCTAATAATCTCATAAGATCTCCAGTCATTTTCAGTCAATTTACACTCATTTTCGTTCATTAACTGGTATCATTCAAAGAGAGAACGTAGTTTAACATGCTTCCCGAGGGGTAGAAAGATATATTTATTTTATTCCTACTTTTTTTAATAGTAGCATTCTTAATTTCGGGGTTAATCGAATAGGATGTAGAGGTCCTCGTATGACTCAATATTAACAAAATACGCTAAAGACAACAAAATTTAATCTGTTATAACTAGTATTCGATGGGACGGAAACAAGAAAACACTACTTTTCTTCATTTCAGTTTATTAACACTCTATCGCCGATCATCCTAATAATCCTAAACCGGTTTTGTCCTCGTTTACTGATTGTGAGAAGAAGTCTGCTTGGAGACAGGATATCTCTCATACCCCATGGAACAGGGTTGTGTCATGTTGTCCTGAAAAGGCGTTAAATGAAAAACGTGAAATATTTATAATTAAGCAAATTGAACTACTGGGTCAACTGACATGCAGACCCGAGTACAGTACACCGCACACACACACACGCTCATGTACGTACACTTATACACTGTACACTAACTAACATAATCATACACTCCGTACACACCCAATGGTCACTTTCCCTGGGAGAAAAACTTAACATTAAGTATAAAAATGGCACCAAATATGGCGAAAAGAAAGAAAACATTAGCATGGAATCAAACGGACGAATAACTAGCATTTTGCAGTTATGTGAACGTATTATCTGGCCACTAAATGTGATCTTCAAAACCGAGTTACACTAGATACCCAATGAAGTAACCTCTTTACCGGTTGGAATACCATATAAGCAGATATCCAGGAAATTGAGAACCCCCTTCCCCAATTGACTGAAGAATTGCTCTTTACCGATTGTATTTATTTAATTAATCTTACCAGTATTTAGATTTATCTATTGTAAACCTACGCTTGGGAAATCGGCAAGTTCACGCTGCACCTATATAACGGACTTTTATAATTCCTGAGGCATCGTTTATTAGTTAATAATATAAAAAAAGTATAAATGTATTTATAAATAATAAGGAATAAAACTAAGAAAATTATGTTAGCAGTATATTTTGATAACAAATTTTATAAAGACTTATACGGAAGAGTTAATTTTAATTTAATTTTAGAGGTTATAAACAACGTAAAAAAATAAAATTACATGATATTACTAAAACACACATACAAATAACAAAATTTTAATTCCACACAGAATGATGTATTATTTAGTTAACATATACCAAACTAAAAGACGAACTAAGGTGGATCACTTTAGCCATGTGAGTTAAGACATTGGTTTTAACCATCGTTTAATTGGTAAACCTATACCCGTGAGTTCGATTCTGACCTAGGCAAGGTAATTTATTTAGTGGAGGATTCATTAAATAAAAACCTTAGTATCACCAAGCCTAGGAAAGGGTGGTTACCTGCATATAACCTGTCCCTGTCAGCCTTGGAAGCACAAAATGGGCGTCAATAAATAGAATTGAAATAAAACCCAGGTGAAAACGTCCAAGATCTTTTGATTCCAAAGATCAGCAACATTTGAAAAAGGTAAGATTCTATTTGAAACTCATTTACTTCAAGTTTGAAGGTAAATATTACCAGTGAGCATGAAATTCAATAAGGGCCCATACAGCATGAGCAAACTTTGTCAACCTAAGAACCAAAACGCTTCACAGCTAACAGATGTATTAAGTATTTAGCATCATACATGGCAGATAATAATGACCACATAGCTAAGAAGGAAAATAGACCTTCGGAAAAAATTAAGAGCATTGTACAGGCAATCCAACTTCTTGTAGTTCCTTTAGGAAAGGATACTAGAGTATTTAAGTCCAGGATGGCCAATGAAATGTCAGAAGGGGAAAAACGAAAAGACGTGAAATCAAATGTCTGCTCAACGTCGCAAATGAGAGAGTCTGGAAGCAGTTTGTTTAGTTTTCAGTACGATGAAAACCAAAGAGGTTTCTTTCATAGTATGTAATTATTGTTCTTTGAGAATGACAACGACTTCAAGCAAAAATATTATTATTATTTACTAACGTTGACTTTTTGCAACTAAGGCTAATTGAGACGGGTTATCTACAGGTTACCACCCGCCTGTGGTGAAGGTCCGGAGCGCCCATGTAATGAAATCACAATTAGTCTGCAAAAACATTATGTGTGAATTGGAGACACTTGTTTTTTGTTTTTTTTGGAACTCTCAATGATTATATTTTTCTTAGTGTTCATAACTTTATAATGTTATGCGTAACCCCCTCCCTCCCATAGTAATTGGAAAAGTTGCAATTGCTAACACAACAAAAACTGAACTTGACTAGTTTGGATATAGAAACTTATTATTATGTGCAGTTTTATTTATGTCACATTTTCTAGCATATTACCAATAAGTCAACAAAAAACATCTACCGTTACAGAAGTAAATCCTATACTACTGCCCGTTTACGGCAAACTCATCTAAATCGTGGGCCCTTTTACTAGGAGACGTGACGTTATTCACAGTATACTAAATGTACGTATAGTTTGAATCGCCTGATAATATTCTGCAGAATAGAAATACTTACCTTTCACCTACAGACTATCAAGCAAAATATACTCAGATAGCAATGGTCACCCTCTTGAATACTGACACTAACTAACTCTTGTAGATTGTGACCGAGATAGATGTAGATATCGAAACAAACAAAATCGATTTTCAATCAATCTTTCGGAACTATCAATTATTCACAATTTCTTTATTCAGGATCTCACCAATTTATTTAGTAAAATCGGGATCCTTCGTCCTAAATTCGGATCTCGGCTGGTGTGCAAAAGAAGAGGGCACACTGCTGTTTGTAGAGAGCTCTTGAATGAGAAATGGGCAAAATAGAGGCTAACGACAGAAGGTGGTTGAAGAGGTCTCAAGTTCAAGGACCATCGCACAGAACACTTGAGGCCTCGGTTTATTAGGCTGAAAATAAATATAATAACGTCGCTCCTTCGCTTTGATGGTTGCATTAGGGAATACATAAGATTTTTATTTATTTTTAGAGGCCTCCAAATATATTAACCAAAATTAAAAATTAACTATTATTATTAAAAATATTGGCTAACATACTAACATAGAAAAACTAACCTTAAATAAAATAAATAAATAAATAAAAATTAAAAATATTGAACTTTAACATTATTCTTTGAACCAAGGAAGATAAAAATAATTAATATAATATAATAAGATAAAGTTTATTGTTAAGAACGTGTAAATAATCAACAATCCATACTGTTAAATGTGTATTATTAATGCATATTTAAATTTAAATTGCCCCCCCCCAACATAACACTCTGTTAAGCAACAGAAGCTAATCGTTACTAGCTGCCTACAGGTCCATTACTTGTCAGACAGCCTGGTTCCTGAATTCGGTACTAAATTAGTTCGCCCCATGCGGGAATTGAACACACGGTTCAATGTTTTCGCAAAGCGTTAAGAACGACGGTCGAATAGTTTTTTTTCCGTTTTAAGCCATTCAAAAATTGTTCAGATAATAATCAAAGATTATATGTGCATCAATAGTTTTAAGAAGATAAGTCCGTCATGGACAGGCTGTGTAAACTAAACAGATTTCCCAAGTTCGGGTGACACACTATTGATCTCATCTTACCATTTATTCTCTATTACTAATTCCGATGGGTAGAAGTGTGGGTTTAAGTATGAGAAAAATAAAGAACGAATAACTCGCTTAATATTTGAGTTACGAACAAATGTATATTGGTTCTATAAATGTTTTTCAAACCGAGTCATTATAACTTACAAATTTTTGAATTTTCAAATTCCATCACCCTCCAAACCCTCCTATTCGTAGTACTAGTTCAGCCATTAACAACTAGGAACTTATTTGTGGCATGAAATGGTCAAAAATCGAGATGGTATCGATTGAATAAACATTTTGGAATTATGAAAAATCTTAATTGATGACGTCAACACACTACGTATTTGCATTTGTCCCGTACGTATTTGTTAAACTCTCAATTCCCATGTTCATTTAATTCAATTTTAGCCTATTTTAAATGTTGAAAACCTGCTACCATTATTAAATTTTTAAAAATAAATAATTGAAACTAAGACAATTTGTAAGTCACAAAGAATCTATTGCCTATTATAATGAGCTTTGTGATTTTACCATGTAAAAAGTAATATGTACTTTTTAAAACACTTAGAATACCAATTCTGAAAGAGAGAGGGAGAGTATAGTTTGCTCCGTTCATCCAACCTATGAACTTTTTTAATTGTTTTTTTTTTCAAATACAAATCGAGGAGAAAGTTTACATAACCTATAAATATATTCATAACGGTTTGTTACATAGAAATGGTGAAAAATAAAATGATATATATGATGGTGGGGTAGAGGAGACTAAAGGGAATTTAAAGGTAGTAATCCAATGAAGGAAATACCCCTCTTCCATTTATTATTATTAACCCCAGCGAACGAGCCCTAATGGGATTATTTGAAGGATCCCAATAAGGGCTCTCTCTTTGATATTCTTTATTAGCGGCTGCCCCAATCCAACCCCAATTACTATGCTTTCTCCTCAAAACCTAAATCCACCAGTTTTTTTTTTATTTTTTATTTCTCGGCGCTCCCCTTTTGCGGTATCGTTTGTCAGAATTTGCGGAATGGCTAATGTCAGCTTGGAGCGGCTTGACTTTATCTCCTAATCAACTTCTCTCGTCCCCGTTGACATTATTAGAATTCAGGGTGAAAGTCGATTATCAACTTTGACAGTATTTCAAACTTCATCAGAAGTTGATTTATATATATATATATATATATATATATATATATATATATATATATATAAATTTATAGTCTGGGAAGTCTATATCAACCTTTCAACCAATTGATAAACAGGGTAATTTCGTTACATTCGAGAATGATTCCACAGAATAGTGTGACTATATCATCCCTTAATCGATTAAAACAGTAGTCGTCAAGGATTTTTAATAAATGCTTATACAAGGTAAAAGTTAATATAAAAGTTTTATTATGTTTTATCACTAAGTACAAGGCCCCAGAAACTAAAGTGTCCAAATTTTAAGCAAAATTATTTGAAATGCCCAAATAATTTCATAACATCTAAAAACTGAACTTCCAATTTTTTATACACATATTTTTGAACTCTTCAAGATAAATAGCTCATAGCCTCAGCTAACCTATATTCTATGACATTTCCCATCTGAATTTGAACTTGTAAATCATTTTCAAATTGTAAAGCCACAATTTTAGACTTATGAAAATGAAACTTGGTATTTAAACTTTTTGAAGTTGTAAAATATAAGCACTTTATGCATATGGATGCTTTGTAAGTAGTTAAAAAAAACTGTAATATCTCTACCCCTAAAATTTTGTATGCAACTCATCAAAACTAAAAAAAAAATGTTAGTTGTTAAAGATAAATTGTATAAATATAAAAGGAATGGTGGAAAGAGCAATTTTGTACTCCGGTACACACCGGACCCCTGAACCGAATTTTTGGATTAAGCCACTCGTATTTTATAAAACCTTTATTCCTGAGATTGATTTTCTTTCGATATAAGTATTAAAAAAGTTTCAAAAATGGTGATTTTTTTTGGCTAGGTGCAGCAATATTGTCTCCTTCTTTGATGGTTCCCTATACGGAAATTCGCTTAATACAATACACTTATCTTTGGATACTGTAATATATCTTGATAAAATGGAATCCCAATTCCAAAGCACCATTATACTCCTTACTTGAATTAGGAGGGTCATTAACGTACAAAAAGGGAACGCAAAAAGAACTCTGGAGCGAAATTAAATTCATAACGTTCCACTAGCGAGGTGAGAGAAAAAAAAAGTGTATAAAAGAAATCCTCGACGAAAAATATGGCATAAATAAAAAACTCTTTGTAAGAAAAGTGAATGAAGAAAGATGCTGTGATATTAAGCTTGGGAAGCAGAACTGCCTTGGAAGGAGCGCTAATACTAAAAAAAAAATAGATTAGAACCTCTTGTAGATGAAGACTTGCTTGAGAAGGCTATGAGAAAATGAAAGTTGTCCGCTTATTCACCTTCAAGTAGGAGATTTCTCAAAACCCTTAATATTAAAATATTGACTGTTAATTGAAAATATAAGGAATAAATTCTATATTTCTAAAATTATAATTAAATAGGGATGGTTGGAGATGTATTTTTGTGTAAAAATAACTACTATTTTCTTAATTTTGTTCAAGTGGAGCAACTCATTATAATTTAGGTGCAATGACTGAAGGACGACCACGTCCGAAGTTGTACCAAAATCTCCTAATTTTATAACAAATCTTGTATAATAACATTCATTTGTGTATAATACTTATGTATTGGTCTAAATAAGATTTTCTTTCTTCATAATTTTGCGTTTCACACTAATCAGCCATCAGCCCATCAAACAGAGTCATCCCTCCATACTACGTAGCCTGATAAATGGCGTTAGCCACATCGAGTAAGAAGACTACGAATTTAATACACCCTCTAGTCTTAAGCTATTCCCATATCGTTAGTGAGGATATCAATTAGAAAGAGACACGTTTTTTTCTCTTATAAACACAACGACCGCCAAGTATAAAACTTGAAATATAAGCATTTAGAAAAACTTGTAAATATAAGTTCCGGAAAACCCAGGTTCGGTTAACCAAAAAAAAAAATGAACGGGAAGGAAGATGGGCTTTATGGGATTCAGAGTAGCGAATTTCTTCTGCCTTTTTTTTTACATTTTTCTGAGTTTCTACCACCATAGTTTTTAAATTTAGTTTTCGAAGTTTATACAAAGATGATTTGCTGAAAGAATCCTCCCTGACAGCAGTAGTACTCGCTCAAACTTTTCTTACCTGTACCATTCTTATTGCTATTAATATTTTAATTCATTTATTTTCATATTTAAGTGTATACTAGTTTTTAGGCAGTTAAAATTATTAAAAGTATACTGTAATCCGATTTCCAACTTTTGACAATCTTTACATTTCACCTAATGATATTTTCCTTCACTATTTACATGAAAGAATACATATAAATGACTTATTTTTGTTGATAAAAAAAAACGTCTGCGTAGTATCGGCTGTTTAATAAATAAAAATGAATTATTTCTTATCATTGAAAGGCAAACGATCAAAATCATGAGCCTTTTAGGGCTGAATAAATTGTTTCTAAATGTTTGGCACTTTGCCAGCTAGTGTAGATAAATTTATTTGGGTTACAATTTTTCATTATTTATTTATTGCTACTTGTGCCCACATTACGAAGCTGAGATTAAAAAGGACAGTTAAACACTCAAGAGAGATTTTCATAACAGGTGGTTTGTACTTCAATAGTATCAACGATGAAAAAATAAAAATAATAAAAGCCATCACATATCGCCATAACAACCCCCTTACAACCCCATTTTATACATAGTATTTATTTAAAATGTACCTATATATGTACCCTTGGCTTGACATCATGCCCTGAGCTCTTAACCCCGCATTAAAATACTTCAACATAATATGTGTAGATATTTTGTTAATTTTCTTTGCATTTTTGTTTAAGGAAATAACTCAACTAGATGGTGACTTCATTTACTGATAATGAAAAATAAATTTACCTATAATAGTGGATTGCTTCAAGTTTTTATATTTATTGATTCAAGTTCACTTATGTCTTCTGTTTTTTTTGTTTTTTTTTTAAAAAAAGGACCTGTTTATTTGATTTTATATATTACTGAGTTACAGGATTGTCCTTACAGGTTGCCAACCTCTCACAATGTGCAAGAAGGATAGGTGTGACAAATATTCATTAAAAAGGAAGAATAAAACAAACACCGCTAGAAGGTCAAATAATTGGTATCATTGTCCCTCTTTCAATTTTAAAAAACAATAATGATTTTAGATTACATGCAAATCATTGTAAAGTTTTATTATACATTCAAAATGATTTTCCCCATCTTCAATAGCAATACCTTTCCTAAATAAAGTGTCATTTATAACTTTTATCAATGAGAATTATTCGTAGACCTATCCACTTTTTATGGATTCTTTTAATAAATGCTTCTAATTTAATTTAATTTTTCTACATTAAATATACTGAGCGGTAAGATTATACATAAAATCAAATTTCCAGAGTTGTATTATTGTTATCATTTTTAATTTGATCTAAAAGGATTGAAGAGAAATTAATTATGGAATTAACATCTTCTATAAATTAAAACTAAACTTAAATTACAAAGAAAAATGATTGCAAAAAGCCATCTGTGATAAATCATAGATCATAAATCAAAAAGATTATTAAATTTTTATTTTAGTAAGTAAGATAATAACCCAATAAATCAAAATTTTTAAATGTCATCCTATATTTCAATTTCCTATCAACCTGAAGCATCTACAAGGTCCCATATTTCTATTGCTTCTTTATCTCATAGTGTTAACAATATGCAAAGAAAATTCACAAACATAACCCCGCCCCAAAGTAACATAGTAGTGCCCTGCTAATCTCAACCAGAAAATGTAATTGCTTGTTTAGAAAGAGATCTTCTTTGGTTCACTACTCTCTCATATCATATTTCATTGTTCAAATTCATATATAATAATTGTGAGGTTATATAATTCTCAAGACATTCCTCATTACTTTTCTTACATAAGTTCCAACGATTACAGATTATTTTCATTTCAGTGAACCAAGGAAGGTTTTTCCAAGCTTACCCATGAAACCTGTTGGTCTATATTTTGACTAAATAATGTCACCATTGTGTCAGATGTAGATTTAAATTAAACCCACTACTTCAACCCCTTATTTTGATAAACCCTTTTCATTTTCACCAAAACTATACCCCTGTTTGATACACCTTGCTATTCCCCTATTATATCATCACTAACCCTGTTCTATGAAGGTAGTTGACTTATTTAGTCGAGGTTAGACTTCACAAGAACATCAAGTATATAAAATAAACATTTTTAAAAAAAAAATTGGTTGAAAAGAGGTAAGAAAATTAATCTAATGAATACAAGAAATGTCTTGTGACAGAGAGTCGAAGGCGCCGACATAGGCGTTTGAGGACCCAGCATGTACCATGGCAAGACCTCCCCCCAGGCTCCGGACTTACAGGTCACTACACTGCCAGGATGTATCCACAATCAAAGCAATACATAAATACTTTATAATAATAATAATAATAATTACAGAACTTTGAAAAAAAAATACAAAATGCTCATCATAGGTAATGAATAAATCATTTTAATGAAACACAAAATTAATTTCAATTTGAATGCACTAGTGATTTGAAGAAAAAAATTAGTACTGATTTTTCTCTCTAAAATGTATAATAGTTCAATTAATAGAAAACAAAAATGTATTTTTCAAATTAGTATCAATAGTAATTCTACCAATTATTACCAATACCAATATTACCAATCCAATTATTATAATTTATCTTTAAACCATTGACAACTTAAAGCCTTCAAAATTTCTGGGCTAATTCAGCTTTTGGTTCCAACCCTAATTGTGAAGTTGGTATAACCGGGAAATACGATATTATTCAAAAATATTGTAATTTAAATTGAAACAACTACAGGTAACTAAACATAACAGATTATTCTAGAAAGTCACATTAATTCCTTTCGAACATCCAACTGTTTTATTATGTATACTTGTACAAAATTGATGGAACATGTTAATATTGAACAGTATTATTTGTGATTATCAAGGTATCAAAAAATTGTGTTTTTTGGCTAGTTTCCTAATATACTAATCTTGAAATAACTACTGGTCCATCTCTTTTTATTTAAGTTTATCATTAAATGGAATAACAATAATAACAACTTTTCTAAAATTAAGTTTAGCTTTTTCACAACAAAAAACATATAAAACTATTAAATAAGTGATTATTCCATCACATACTTCAAGATTTTATAATGTTAATCAATAATAGCAAATTTATTACATGAATGTGGATACATCCGTAAGAAGCCATCTATAATATATCAATTTTTATATTTTCTCACAAGTATTTTTCTATGAACACACAAATTCAATCGTTCACACAAAAACACTAGACATAATTGCACAGAGCACACAATGGACAGAAAGCAAGCTGCACAGTGAAGCATGAAAAGCACCAATACACAAACGTATGTAGATAGTTTAAAATCAAAAAATTAAATGTCAATTACATTCCCTCAAAATTACTCCATTGCACATAAAGCCTTTCGGATAATTTAAATACATGATCAATCATAATTAGATAAAATATTACAACCCGTGTATATTCTAAGTGAGAATTGTAACTTATTAACTACTTATAATATGGCATATTTTTTACATTAAAGGAACGCATCACTTCGTTTCAGTAAAAAGTTTAAATACTGTCTTAAGAACCAAAAGGCAATAAATCAACTATAATTGGAAGATTATTTTCTTCATTCATGAACTTAAAAAGTATATATATATATATATATATATATACAAACATATAATACTGAATTATTCTTATTAGAAACACAACTATTAAAAGTATGACAGATCAATAAAGAAAATAGATGCACCCCCTGCCAATTAATCATTAAAGACAACACTAATTTCATGAAAGATTATAACAATTGGGCTATAAATAAAAATAAGTAAAAAATAATAATATTAATATGAAGACAAACAATTAATGAATTAATGAAAACATAAATATATCATCATGCCTAGTGAATAGATATCCTGATAAAAATGTAGAACCAACAACAACAAATTAAATCCAATAAAAAAATCAAGTGTAGAGAATTTATATTATTATATCTTTGTAGATGAAGTTTTATTTTTTATTTTATTTTCATATAATATTAAGCATGAATATTTTATTTAATAATATCTGTGAAATTACACTATAACTATTTGCTGATCTTTTCAATGCAGGCTTGAAAATAGTAGGTGGCAGTACTTTCATTCTTCTGTATCAAATGGGGTGGTTTTTGGAAAAAGCTCTAAGCACACATGATGTCCTAGTCGGATTCAACGCAGGTGATTGTAGACTAAATTTTATACGGTGAAGGACTTATATTTAACCCTTTATGTTCCATTCAGCACCTGGAGGCAATTTAGCAGCACCTGGAACAAAGATGGGGTAACGTTTGGTTTTAATCCCAAAAAATGAAATTTTCCTGTAAACCATTGCAAGGAAATGTACGTAGAAAGTGTTACAGTGAAAAAAATATGACATTACTAAAAATGTGTAACTCATTCAGACATTTCCAATTCTCTAAACGGTAGTCAAAAATAGTTCCAATTTTGAATGCGTAAGAATGTACGAATAAAGGTACAAACTACATTTAGGTTTTAACAGCTATTGGGGCTGTACTCATGGCGTGATTTTCGAAAGATTTCCTCTAATTTCCATCGTTCTACTTAGTAGATGGCGAAAATGAGATCCTTTCAAAAGTATATATATTTATCTGTTAACACTCAAGCGGTCGCAATTTTTGTTAAATTAAACATTGAGTTCGTTAACGGCTGAAAATAGGACTGGGTGAGGGGTTTAGAGGGGATGAATTTCGAAATATCTTTTTATTATAAATCGGATCAAAAAATGGTATAAAGCCACTCTTATCGAAAATCTAATTGCCTATAAATATTTTATAAACATATTTTCTCTATCATTAATATTAACCGTGATATTTGGATTTTTTTAGTTTTCAGCTTTCAGTAAACCTCTACTCCAACTCATCTCAGATTAACAATAAGCTGTTATATCATGAATCCCTTTATTCTAAGCAAAATACCACCTTTAGGGGGGGGGGGGATCTCTTAACTATATGTCATTAAAGAAACCTCACAAGGAGGGTTCTTACTCATGATAAGGCCTACCAATTTAAAAGTTAAATTGCCCAGCTATAAGGCAGTACAACTTAAACCATTAATATTATGAAAAAAAATCTTAATTCAGCGTTAAAATGGATTTGTGTTTTTCACAATTGAAATAAAGGTGCACAAACACCCTATAGATATTAAATCCAAGGGCTAAAAGAAAATCAAATCTAGTCACAATGAAAAAATAGGAAGTGATTAATCGTTAGCGGATGTAAAAACTTTGGCGAGAAAAGCAATTTAAAAGTTTGAAGTGAACAGATGGATGAGGATTTATTTGTTCCGGCAAAACCAGAATGCTTTCTCTGGCTTCGCGGCTTTAGAGGAAACTTTATTATTTCTTCAAACCGTTTTAGGTTATTTGTACATTCGTGATCGGGACTTCAAAGTGATTGAATGCCACCTAATGCGACCAAAACGAATCTAATTTCGAAGGCCAAGGAAACGATTCAGTTAATAAGAAGAATTGTAGATAAATGATCACTTACTGGATCAATAGAACCAATTCATTTTACAGGGGTTGCTGTGGAGCGTTCTTAGACTCTGATTCAGAAAACTTGATTGAGATTGAAAAAGAGTAATAAATAACTCTTTGTAGCCTATAAAGCAGGTTTCCCTCGAGAGAAATCAGCTATAGTGGTCGTACTCAAGGAACGAGATTTGATTAATTTCATCAGAAATCTATCTATCTCTTAAGAGGTGGACATTATGTCCGAATAATTAATGTGCCTGTGAGCCAATAGATAGCACTTCCTGCTGTGAATTGATAGCACCTATTCTCGTGAAGAGTTAGTCTTGGTTACCTACAACATTAGCAAATATGACAAGAAGGTGACATTTTCTATTGCCTTTATCTTAGAGACAAATCATAAAAACTTCTATATTCTATATAAAACTTATCTTCCTTAAGGAAAATCTGCTAATAGAAGGTAGTAGGGGGGAAGGGGACAGCCACAATTCTTATATAGTCAACACCCAATACAAATTATACATGCTGTCTTGACACTTCATCAAGAAATGTAATTCAGCCACTGAAACCTAGAAAAAATAAAAACACAAAGTTACAAGTTTTATATAGTTGCATTATTGATAAAATATCGCAAAAGTTGTGCCCCTTCTTTTACCCCCCTAAAAATTCAAAAATGTTATATGACTACAAATATCAAATAGCCTTAAGTATATTACATGTACATTTTCACTCTCCGTGATAATATTTAACATTGACAGTAGCATTCCAATCTGATGGATAAAGTATCTATCTGAGAATAAATGAAACCGGGTTCTTTTTCTGTATCCTCTTTTAATAAATGTATATACAAATATTTGCCTTCAACTTAAATATTTGATTAAAATGCAATAACATTTACTAACAATGCAATAAAGAATGTTGTGAATACTCCACAGATGTTTTTGTTGGTATTGACAAATAATATTTGCGTTGAAACGCATCACATCAAGTAGTATGATAATGTGCATATGATTTTTGTCACATTTACTGAACTTTTATTTACAAATAACAGTACGTTTTGTAATTAAATATGCAATTAGTAACAATATTAAACCAGAAGTAGGACCATTGCTTTCCTTGTTGTCATATGGGGTCATCTAGTGTTTACGTCTCCTCAAATTTTCGGTGTAACTAGCATTGTAGTAATTAATATTTCGTTGGAAATGAAGCATGAACTCGATTTTGGAAACATTTCTTAAATTTTCCAGCCATCCAACCTAGTGGATGGACCAAATTCCATATATATATAAACATACACATCCGTGAACGCTTTAGCTACAGCAATTTTTATAGGGCTATTACGAAACTAGACATTTATTATTTTAATGTAAAAGTAAAGGTCAAGTTCACTACCGGCTGAATTAGGGTTAGAAGGCTTAGGGGTTGGGTAAAATAAAAATTCTTAAATAACTCCATTTTTGTGCATTTAACCGACGAAAACTAGGAGCTGAAATGAGTTGTCATCAATAAACTCAGCTGTTTCATTGTAGCTGGTTGGACAATGGTAAGGTCACCAACGAGGGCTGTGATGTAGCTATCTTGCACGCTTGTTTTAACCAATCAACCTTTTCCTCATCTGCCCAAATAGGATCAGTTGTATGACAAATGGTATATCCGAATTAAAACAAATTGCTTTCTTGAATTTGTTTTTTTTTTGCCCTACATGTATCGTCCTTTCATTGACACGTCCTCAGAGGCTAAAATGTTTTAAATATTACAATATCATTAACCGGTCACAATTTAAATAAACCAACAATAAAATCAAAATCGTAAGCCAGAATAATTTAGGTGGATCCGGCTAAAGTGTAGTTTAGTCCCCCCTCCCCCGTACGCCATCTTGTTTCGTCACCGTCGAAGGATCCAACAAATTAGGTGAGTTAAAAAAAAATTAGGTTAAAATTAAAATCCCCACCCTCGGTTAAAACCACCGATGGCGTATTTTGGAAATTTTTGAATGTGGTCACTAAAGTCTAAAGTGTTAAAAAAGATAAAGTTAGAAAATGAAAATGGTCATTTTGAAAAGTGCACCACCAAGGGGGGGGGGACACTAAACTTCACTTTCACCGGTGGATCTATCATGCTCGAGGGGTAGTCAAATACTAAATGAACTAAATGTACCAGGTGGTGGCTGACTAAAATGGCAGCACCCTATCAGCTGACAGAGACGCGTACGCAAAATTATATTAACTGGTTTTTTAATTATTTAAGGCATTTAAAATTTATTAAGGATACTGTTATGTTTAAAACAGTTTAGCCTCTGAAGCAGGAAACTTGCTGGGCAAAATAAACAAATTCATGAAAGCAATTAGTTTTTATCAAGATGCCTTTGCCCTACGATTGATAAAAATTAAATCATCAGGGTCAATACACACTAAATGTAACCTTCATTTATTTTTGTTTAAATGTTACGCAGCAAAATACATAGGAGCCCAAAGCATTATATTTTATTAGAAGAGTACAAAAGTAGTATTATGCAGACTGAGTAAAATTATGTTGGTTGAGATATGTGACATACGAAACCATCTAAGGGCATTTTCGGGTGTTCCCTTTTTTTTTTCTTTTTTATTAAGATAAGTATGAAAGGTATAATAGAAAGTGAGACAAAGCAGAGGGCACCTATTGTAGAGCAGAGAGTGATATTACAGAGTACAGTGCTGATCTCTGTGGAGGCTCACGATATTAATGCAGCCACCCCCACTTCGCCTTTTCAATGAATCTTCCCTACTCTCCTATTCATCCCCTGAATATTTTATTAATGAGACCTTAGTTAGTTTCATTTAATTAAACAAATAGAGAAGACGCCATATGGCGTACCGTGATGTGCTTCGTACCTTATTAAGTGTCTTACTTTAAACGTTCAATTTTAATTTCAATATTCAACCAATCCGTCTGAAGAATTACCATATTAAATAATTTATAATGCATACATATAATGTGCAGAAAAAAACAACCATCTATGTCACCATACGCATATGATATTCTTTGGTTCTCCCTTAATAATCACCAAATGTAAAAAAGACTTGAAATTTATGCTGAGGGAGGGGGTATGGGTAAATGAGACGAGTAATGCAACAGCTTAAAGTAATTAATGCATGAATTATAGAAAGGATGGGCTAATAATACAAAAAAAAGTTAATATATTAGTTATTCATAGTTCTTATTTCATTATTATTAACTTTGATTGTATTTTCTATTTCAGTTTATTAGTCACCGTTTGTAAAATTACGACTTTTTCTGTTCTAAGCTCGAACGGATTTGATCTTTATTTTCCCTTCAACAATTTAAATAGTGATTAACGGAAATTATCTTATGAAAGTTGCAGCCACTAGGGCTTTATACAATCACAGTTCAAATGACGATTTACGTCATACACTAGATAGGACCGATTTGATGAAATAAGTCCGTAGTAATAAGTACGTGTCATGAGTACAACTTCAACTTCTGGTTTTCCTTAGCGGGAATCTGCTCGAGCACTTGTAAAATAATTAATTAAATACGCCATTGCGCAAGTTGGAACATATTGAACATAAATATTAAATATTAAAAAAAATCCTAATTATTAAAACATATCTTGAAGAGGAGAGTGTTCTAGATTAACAACTACAACTGGGTAGAAAAAAATACTCTGGAAGAAATATATATCAGCTGAGATTATCAGATAGAATATAATTTAAAAAGAAATTCGCTAACACAATATTTTAAAAAATGGGTATTCCGGGAGCAAATATTTCAATGACCAATCATTCTTTTGAAACCAGAAAATTCCTTTTTAATATAACTGAAGGACTGACTGATATTAGTATTTTGATAGAGGGTTCTTCCAGTTCCGTTGCAGATTTCTTCTTAGTGTACTTGACTCAAAGCTTTACTGGGAATATTCTTGAAACCGAATATCTCATTATCCTATAGCGGGCGACGGTCCTGGCTCACTTAATACCTGGCCGGGAGTATACTGACAAGCAGAAAGTTTTTACTTCTCTACTAGTGTTCTCAAAGTTAGGAAGTTCTTGTTTCTATATGAAAAAAGTTACAGACTCTACTGTCCTTAGGTGAGGCACAATAGATTTTAAGTAATCATGAATCGATTTGAACAAAGGATGTTTATTATTAGTGGTACTTTATAAGAGATAGTCAGGAGTAGATAATTCTAGACTACTAGAATCTCATTTGGTAATCGTATTAAAATGTTTTACTTCAAAAAAGTTAAATTGCTTGGAGATACAACAAATATATATAGAACGAGATTTATAGGAATATAAATTTAGAATAATATTGGTTCAACAAAATATCACTGAGTCCGCTCTTTAACCCCCCTCCCACCTTCCTCTTGCCCGATTTCAGTTATGATCGATCTTTATCTTAGACACGCTTAAGTATCAAATTTCGAAATGAACAATAAAATATTGCGACCGCTAAAGCGTTAACATAACAGAAGTAGGACCATTGCTTTCCTTGTTGTCATATGGGGTCATCTAGCGTTTACTTCTCCTCAAATTTTCGGTGTAACTAGCATTGCAGTAATTAATATTTTGTACGAAATGAAGCATGAACTCGATTTTGGAAACATTTCTTAAATTTTCCAGCCCTCCAACCTAGTGGATGGACCAAATTCCATATATATATATATATATATATATATATATAAACACACACATCCGTGAACGCTTTAGCTACAGCAATTTTTATAAGGCTATTACGAAACTAGAAATTTATTATTTTAATGTAAAAGTAAAGGTCAAGTTCACTACCGGCTGAATTAGGGCGAGAAGGCTTAGGGGTTGGGTAAAATACAATCTTTATATAAAGATTGTTGGATATTTCAAGAAATATTCTGTAAGTTGAGTCATGAGTACAACTTCAATAGCTTATTTTTACTAAGGATAAATCTGCTAAAACATAGTGCGAAGTTTATCCATGCTTAGTTTATATGAGGATCTGGACCAATGCAGAAAAATTGAAGGCGATTTTTCTGCATTGGTTTTTATTAAACTTGGCTTGAAATATAATAAATTGTCCTTCAAGTCAATGCACATGAATGGGAATGCTGATAACGGTAATGTGTCGTTGATTATTATGTATTTCCGTCACCAATCGACTTTCATCATGAACGGAAAAAAAGTGGAAACGATAAAAAAAAAAACGAAACAAACCTAAGCCTGACAAATGAGGACACGTATTGTTCTGCGTTTACAACTAACAGATTTTCCTCTGGCTTTTATGTGAACGATGTAAACAGTTTATCTACTGGGGCCAGAGGACTGGGGAGTGAGATATATATAGAAGCAGGCTAGAGTGATTTGTCAAGATTATGTGGACAATGACAGGTAGCAGTGGGGTGCTGTTTTTCCCAACGTGTCTTCTCTGATTGGTAACTCTGACAGATCACCTCAAATCCAGGCGCCTGCCATATTTTTCTTCCATATCATTTCGGCTGAACAATCCCCGGAAAATGTCTTGTCTAATGGCAGTGCACAGAGTGAAATATGCAGCTAATGCTTCAGCCATGATGCGAAAATCGGGCAGCTATTAATTCGCTACTCGGATAGATTGGTCCTGACCACTTCATTTAAGTTCAACTTAAGTGTAAGCGGCTTTTCGAAAGCCAAATGGAATTATCAGTCCAGATTTTATAGGAAATATGCACCTAATTGGCTGTTATTGCATGTGGGACTAAAATTTGCAAATCTAATCTAATCAGGGTTAGTATCAATGACTATATACAATAGGAAGGTCCGTAGCTCCCCAGCCTCATGAAACTCAGCATTTATAGTGAATAACCGATTATTCTACACAAAAGTATATAAATCATTACAGTGCTTCAATTTCTTAAGTCTTTGGAATCTTCGTTTTAATGCCTGCCCATTACTATTTCCTTGGAATTTGTCAGAAATAATACGTCAATACTTAATTGAAATTTTAAGTGTTCTAATAAATTTAGATGCAACTATAAAACAGTAATATAAACGCAAGATGTGGTTTTATTATACAACATCTAAAAGAGGTTCTTTTTCTACACTAAACTCTTATAAAAATTGAAATTTATCGGTTTCAAATAACCTCTGTAAGCATTCTTAATCATGTATAATTCACCCCTCAACCAGCGTTTCTATTCAACATAGAACGTTTCATCTAAGATATGTTTTTCAAAATCATTTTTCAGATGAACCAAGGATAAAGAAAGCCCTTACGTGAAAGCTTTTTAAATTGTGGTATTTTCTTTGGTATGAAAATCGGGTTGAACAATTATTACTTACTCCTGCGAATTAAACATTACTCCAGAACTACAGACAATACTAATGGCGCGTCGAGTTAAATTGGGTTTAAGCCAAAATGTATAAGTTCAATTCAAGTTAGAAAGAAATTCATGAAATATTATTGAAAATACAGACTAAAAATCTGAAGTGACCGGCAAGTATGGTCTGCCTGAATTCTTGGTGAAGTCAATGATCTTTCATTCTTTGATTCAATATAACGTCTCAATATATTGATTCAATATAAGACAGTGTGCTCGAGATTGCAGCAAAAATTCCTCCTACGCGTGTTAGAGAACCACTATAGCTGTTGCCTTCAAAAAATGATAAATGATACGTATTGGCCGCTGTGAGTACCAAAAAACCAACTTTAATATACCTCTATATTCCCCCTTCAGACTTGGAACCATTGAAGAATTTAGCTCAAAGAGGTTAGAATGATATAAACTAAAGCAAATAGTTAGTAAACGAAATTATCATATATATCTACATCTTTATATTTTTATAGTCAAGCATTAATAAATTTGCAATAAACATTATGAATGTTATGATTATATAATTCAAATTTGTAATAAAAAAGGTTTGGGTGCCAAACATATTATTATTTTACTGTATGAGTTCGAAGGCATCCATTATTATCATTTCATTTATCATTCTTTAATTTTTATGTTATCAATTCAATACAATACCACTATTACCGTCTCCGTAAAAGTTAAATTACTACATGATTTCGTATACAATCAATTTAATTTTGTTATTGCAAGACCAAAATAACACCGTAATTCAGCTAAGAAAACCAAAACCTTTCAAAGTTTATTAAAATCAATAAAGCCTTGCTACAAGATAAAGCATTATGACTTGAAAGGCTAATGCAAATTATGTGATGGGATACGTTAAGTTCTTAAAAGCATATAAAATATATATTTTTTTTATAATCAAAATTGGACTTTATTCTCTTATTAAATAAACAATGCAAAAAACAGAAGTTAAAAACACTGAGTAAGACTTAAAATGCATGTTTAGCGCAGCCACTCAACGACAACACAATTGACAAATGCTCATAGAATAGAAATGCATGATATATTTAATTATTGAATTAAATCATTGCACTTGCAAATAATATTTTTATAAATTATTAATTCTTGCTTCAAAGAAAAATGTTCACACAATTAATACTCTTACTAAGTTTTAAAAACTGAAAGAAAAGCTGTGCAGCTTGTACTGTTTGCAAAACAAAAATAAAATACATTTCTAAGGGTGGATATAGTATTCTAGCATGTTTCATTTCTGCCTGCCTGAATCCTTGTTATGTATTATGTAATGATATTGCATGAGGACAGAATGTTTTAAATGTAAGTATATTTGGTAAATAAAAATCCTTTAGAAAGTATGCACGCTAAAAATTTATATTTGTTTGGAATTTTATATTAATATCAATTTTTTAAATTATTATTAACCATTAAAATATCATAATTGTTTAGATTGTATTTTTTTTAATAGTTTTAGTAATATACATGTGAGTTGATTTTATTCAAGATCCTGAATACTAATGAAGATAATGATTGAGAAACATATTATCAATATACTAAAAGAAATGTGCTCAAATTGTTATATATTTTCAGTTAAAGTCATTTCTTACCAGGCAACATTTTCATTTGGCTGAGAACAAATGCACTCTGCTTAATCTAATGATATTATCTGTTAATAATCAAATTTAACTATACTTCTCCCATAAAATAATGTTCCTTTAAATACTACCTTCAACGTGTCTGTTCTATTAAATCCCCTTGAAGAGGGCTCAAGGTGGAATCATCAAATACCCATTCGTTCCAAGCAAATTTCCATATTACCATGTAGAAATTTGTTTAGTTGTCTAATTCCTCCAGGAAAAAATACCTTATAAACTTTTGATAATCTTATAGTACAGAACAGCACAAAAAGGGGACAATATTTTCATCCAAATTGTTGGTAAACCTGATTTGAGTATTCTGAGCAATGTAATTACCACTTATAGCTACTTATACCAAGCCATTCACTGGCAAAAATGTCCTAAGTCTCACTAAAAAATAAAAATACATGAACATTCCTCACCAGACTAAAAGTGTTCAATTAATCAAATAAGATTTATTATCTCCATTTATTATAATTGCGGAGTAAAAACTGCCTATTTACATATTTACTCAACTTAAATGAGGCAAGAGCATAAAACCCTTCTAAAAATATTTGTGTAAAATGATTATTTGATGAAATATAAGCAAAACTAAGCAGCTCCTAGCATTTACTTTTCCTCCCAAAAAAAAAAAAAATAAATAAGTTTTCACAGGCAATAGATTTTCAGAAGATGATATGATGATAATATTTGTTTTTAAGATCAGTTTCATGTCCTTTTTTTTTAACCCAATCCTTCCAGAGCTAATAATTTGGCATAAGGTGCAAAGGGAATAAATTTATTATTTTTTTAATTTATCTGGCTTGCGGCTTTAACTAAAATATTAAGGTTTGATGACACCTGAGCCCCGCATAAGATACCTCTAGAATGGACACCTGTGAGCCTGCTAAGTAGTGTTGGGTTGATTAAATAGGTTCATCCTGGGAAATGCAGAGGGAGTATTAGTAACGAGGATAAGCAAAACATTGCAGCCCTTACTAAGTTAGCTGCGGCTCTTGTCGGCAGTGTCAGCTGCCCTTTGATCATCTAGAACACACCCATTCATTGCCCGCCAGGCCCTTACTCAGCTGGTCTCAGCTTCCACTGAATCCCGAGGCCATCTCAATATAGCCCCAGCTACACCTAATGAATTGCCTCCGCCTCTATTGAATTTTCCTCGTTCAGCGGTGCTTCTGAACTCCATAAGAAATCCGAAGTTGGAGGAGATACTAGCTGCACGGAATATTTTATGATGCGGACAGAGGCTCAGGTCCTCCAAGAACTGTAGCGCTTACTAGGCAACTAACTACTGCTAGTTATAGGAAAAGTCAGACGGTCTTTTCATTTGGAACACGAAATTAAATGAGGTAAACTCAATTTGTGACAGGGCTGTGTATGTTATAAGTCAGTTATGAAAATACTGAGACATGAACTTAAAAAATGTGTCTTAAATGTTTTTCCAACGCTTTTTGCACTACGCAACCTCCAAAAGTATATATTTTAATCGTTTTACTATTTCTACTAGGCGTTCTGCCCATAGCTGACTTTAATTAATAATTATTTGAGACATGACCACGAAATTGCTTTAGATAAAAAGTTATCAAAATAAAACAATAACTCAGTTCTTCAATGGATTCTGTCCGACTCATCAAGCCTGTTTCCAACTATCCAATGATATAAAATTGATATCAATGATTAACTGTTGTAATTTTAGTGCTTGCCGCACACCGAATAAACCAGAAAGCTGCCTTTTCGGATGTCTCAATGCAGAACATTTATTTGAAAGGAGAAATTATATAGTGCGCTTTAGGTAAGCCGCAACGACTGTATACTTCGAAAGCTGAACTTTCTTGAATCAATTATTTAAACCCATCCAGAAAAGCCAGTTCAATTCCTATTCCTAAGCGGATTATCCTTAATGCAACAAGGCAAGAATAATATAATGTCATCGAGATAACTGAAGGGATTTCTCTATCCAACTTATAAAACGGTACAAGATTGTAGACCATTCCCGACAAGATGACAAGCTGCCTGGAGATTTGAAGGTAGTTGATGTTAAGTAGTTTAAGCGCGACCTGACATGGAAGTAAATAGGATTATGGCATAATGCACTAGATCTGGAATGGCGAAGAGACAAGGGCCTGGCAAAACATAGCCCTGACTAACTTCTCTCCCTAGCCTCCACTAAGCCTGTTAGGCAAGTTCGCCCCAACTGGTATCCCTTTGATCAGCCCTACTCTATTTATTGCAAGCCAAAACCCCTCTAGAACCTCCCTTACCTTCCACCATGACCGTTAAGTTCTTGAGGATCACAGCTGTAATCTAAATAGGCTTAAATATTGACTGCCTCAAGTGGTGCCATTATTTTTATCCTTGATAAAAACCAGTCTTGCTGGAAAAGATAAATAAAAATGTGTAGCTCATGACATAACTTTAAAAATGAAAGTGTTAAATACATATATATAAAAATTATGTGACAACTGTAATAACTATATTACTAACAATACAACTTGCATAATATTCAAGTATGCTAAGTAAAGCATTATTCATGTGCTATACTTACACGTCGAAAACACTGCTGAAATAAATTATTTGCAATTATTCCACAGGTGCTAATGCTATGAATAAGGATCAATAAAAAGGCCTTGTCCTTTACTGTTTTTAATATTATGCAGAGTGCACTTTCGGAGTCAGCGCTCCATCGTCAGTGCCTGCTGACAAACAGAACCTTGAGTCAATTTAACAATCATAGCATAGCCTAAAATAAAATACAGTCACAAAAACAAACACAAAAATAAAGTATAAAAACAATAGAAAATTTAATAACCAGTCAACTAATAAAAATTAAAGAAGTTAACAACGATAAGCATATGTCAAAAACTTAAAACTATAAATAAAATTAAAAACTAAAAAACAACACAAATTACAGATAGGAAAATATATCTCAGTGGGTGGGAAACCCTGAAAAGCACTCCAGAGTAACTATAAAAGACATCTAAAAGAAATAAAAAGTGAACCACCCCATACTAATAATACAGAAGAGATGTAGGAGGTACCTGATTATAGCTGTGTAGCCTGGACCAAAACCGCCAGGCCACTGAACCTCTGTCCTCGTAGAGACGACAGGGCCCCGTCACTGACATGGCGAAGCCTTGCCGCCTCTTCCTTTTTATTAATATTACTATCTCCCTTCGCCATGAAGTACTATTAATGCTGTGAAGTTGGAAAGTCTCACATAAGCCTTAAATGTCTGCTTTGCCAAAAAAAAAAAAAAAAATCGTCCCCTTTTTTGCAGTTAGTATTAAATTTTCATTTCAAATTATATTCTTTGTATTGATCTCTCTAATCTTTTAATAAATCGTTATTAATCCTCTACTAATGTTAGATTGTTTTTTTAGGAATTATAATTCCATGAGCTAATTGCTTCATCTAGATATTCCTCAATTGAGATGCAGTACAGAAATGTTTTTACTCTCCTTTTTGAACTGAGTTAGAAGTCATTACAAAAATTAATTGAACAGGCTATCCCAAATATCATTTACCGATAGCCAGTCGGTTTTGAGAATAAGTATTTGTTCCTTCAAGAACTAAGAAATTTAACTAGGGTAATAATTTCAAATAAAAACCACTTTTCCACTCGTTCATAACAGTTAACAATTGTAAATTTATTGATTGATACCTGATGGTGTTCAATAATTGAATCATTCATATGAACGGCAAAAAGTACAAAGTCTAAGGTATAAGTAAATGTCTAATTAAAATGTACTCAAAACAATACGAATATCATTTAGAAAAATAAATATACTTGTAAGTAAATGAATTTAAAACGATCCTCCAATTTTGAAAAGTATCTCAGGATCTTTTTTTACCACATTTTCTTGGGCAACTGACAAAGACAACTTTTTAAACCAATTACTGAGACCATTCTCATTAACATATTCTGAGGGCGCTGGGAACATCTCAAAAGAATGAAAATGCCTCTGGCACTGCGGCGATATCATTCTCTGGCTTTCCTGTTCTCCCTTCACAATGCCACCAACAAGCCTCCAGTCATTTTAAATAGAAATGAAGATGTTGCCTTCACCAAAACATCACCTCCTGTCAAAATTTCTCCTTTTACTAAACAAGAATAAAAAATGTTTCCATTCTCTCCTTTACGAGTCATCAGAGTATGAAAAAGAGCTCCTAGTAAGTGGGGAAAATGTGTGCGTTGCTTTGAAGTAAATTATTGCACATTTTATTGGCTTTGAATACAAGTAACCAATCTCAAAAATTTAATTTTCCTATTTTTAATTGTCTAATTAGTAAAGGAAAAATCCTTGGGCCAAAGGGGGAAAGTCTATTTCCTTTAAAAAATGAGTAAATTGAGATCAAGATGTTCAAAAGTAAAAGATAGTAACTAATAAATATTCAAATAATACCTAAAAAACTATCCCCTGGTTGTTAAATTCCCTTCTCATAAATAATAAAACCAATACTATCTATTAAGATTGAGTCAAATTTTCTAAAAATCGAAATTTCATTCAATATTTGGCAAAAACAGAACTGTAAATATGAAATCTTGTTAATAACATAGTAGCAGGTTTCCGTATTCTTGATCACAAATTGCTCAAAAAAGAATACTAATTAGCTAAAGTTCTGCAGTAACAGCCCGCAAGGAAAGAAATGAACTTGTTAATAAAAAACGTCTAATGCAACAAAACATTTATAGTACAACTGTTCGTCAGACTTTCAAATGGAGCGTTTGCCACCTGTACTCGACGATCAGCTAGTAATGACGGCATCCACAAACAGAATTAACAATAAAGATATATTGTATTTTCTTCATAAAATTTAATTAAACATCAATAAGAATTTAATTAAAAATTAGTATTTCTTGGCCTTCAAAAATACAGTAGTAGGTCTTAATAAAGCTTATCTTAAAGTAAATACAAAGTAAAACATTAGTAAATTAAAATTGATTTTGTTTTTGACCTTGTACAAAGATTAAATAATCAATCAAAATCATAAAATGTGCATTAGCAACATATTCATGGAAGAACAGTTGGGGCTCTTTTGGTTTTAAAAACTATAGCCGATATTGGAAATTGAATATCCAATAACCATAGGGCGGTGAAACATCATCGGTTATTGGAATTTGCTTATCGTAACCGAGCCAGTTAAAGTATTACTTTTATTTTATTTTCTACAAAAAACATACAGTATGTGGGTTGATTTTCATTATTACATTATCATGCCACGAATCTAATTCTTTCAATGTGGAATAAATTCCAATTTTTTAAAGCACAAAACCTCCAGAAGTCCATTACATGTTTCCCTTTACCGCCATATTTAATTTTGCATAGACTGTGGCAACGGAACAACGCCATCATTTTTTTCATTTCACCAAAAGTCTTCTGGCAAATTCATCTCATTTCTACTTTTCTATCATTTCCCTCTATTTTATTTGTTGCATGCCTTAGCATATTCCAACAAAAATAAGGATTCGAAGCCATAATAGTAATTGGCTTCACCTCAATATGGAATAAAAATGTATATGTTATGGTACTAAACTTAATAACAGTGTGAGCTTTCATATATGAAGAATATGATTAATTTAAATGTATTAAATATGAAATATCACAAAATTTAAAATTCAATAGTAGACTTTTCCCTTAGGAAAGGAAGTTCAGAGAAAAACAAAAGTGATTTTCGGAGAATGGAGACATGTATTCAACAATCAATAAATAAATTCGTAAATTCAATTGCTCAGAGAAAAAAAGTGTTTATAATTATGGAATATAATTATTTGATTTTAATCCAACTATGACTAAAGAAATTTTCTAATATTTTCTTTCAGATCACAGAAATTTAAGTGGCCATTTTCCATCTCATTGGAGCTCTTTTTCGAATATGTAAGTACGAAGCTATGAAATCGCAAGATGACCTAGTATTTAACATTACTGGGACACTCTGTAAGTACAAAAAATATTTAATAAGTGTGTTCCTGTCCCTATTTGTTGCCTCCAACAAGTTTTCTTCAAAACGAAAAGTCTCCTCTATAATACTTCTCTTTTTTGTTTGTTTTGTTTTTTTCATAATGACATTACTAAATAAAATCTTGTTGGCATTATTTTTCCAGTGGTGAAATGTCAAGGAAGCTCCTTCAATATGTGTTCTGGACTTGAAGAAAAATAGAAAATAATCAAGATGCCAGATAGTTTATTTCATCACCGGTCATTTACTAATATGAATCTCATCATTGAAATGTAAAGGGCGATTTCATACCTTCTAAGTTTTGATTTCAATCTAGTAAACTCTAGATTGAAGGGTGAAGCGACTCACTCATATTCCTAATCGATCAATCAATCATTTTTCATATTTCACCCAATCTCAAACTGAATGTTTGAGCAAAATGTACTTAAAATCAACTGCACATTTGAGTGTTTAAAGCAATATTTTTTTTTACATATCTGCTTGTGTGACTACTGAATCACTTATTATTTTAAATATAAAAATCCAGGTTGGGTGGCTTAATCCAAAGGCCAGAAAGACAGCCAAATTGTAAAAATAAGAAATACTAAAATTTATTGTGTCATATATTTCTTTTGTTGGTCACAAATTTGTAATAATTAAAGTTAATTACATTAATGGTAATGACTAAGAAACTTAAACAATTATATAAATAACTATAGTGTGTGCACAATAAAGAAATCTGTATGTGGAGGTATTTTATAAGGGATGTTTATCAAATATAAATAATAACATTAAATTGCCCATAAATTATATACAAAATCAATTATAAGTAACGTATCATATAATAATTCATCTTTACTTTCAAACCCATCGCTTAAAAAAAAGTAATTGTAGGTTTGAGTAAGTTAAATATATTCTCAACTAAATATAAGCTTTAATGGTATATACTTAAATAATAATTCGATGTAAAGTACGAAATACATTACACGTTATGCAATAATAATTCTTTTAACAAAATAAGTGTGAAAAAATCAATTTAAATTATATTAAATTAAATTCTAGAATGCAATTAATCAATTGTATAAAATAAATATATTTTTAAAATAGTAAAATTGGTTGAAGAAACTACTAAATTAAGTGTACCGTTAATTTAATAAGCATAAAATTCTTTAAAGACTGAAGTTGGTTAATATTATTAAATGTAATTATCTACTTCTTCTTAAGTAATTATTAATGCTGTAACAAAAATATATAACTAATGTGAATTAATGACTATATAGTGTGTTAAAATAAATAAATTCAAACCTAGTAGCCATTGAATTTTAAGGCTATTGATAATTTTATGTATATAAAATACTTAAATTATTTTCTGAGTATCAAGGAGCAGTAAAATGTTACATACTGCAGATTATTTTTGGAAACAAATGTTATTTGTATTCAACAAAAGTGCACTTAATTTCTTAAAAAACAGTATTAAATAATAAACAACAAAATATATGTTTTTAAATTCAATTTAGAGAAGATATTCTCCAGGGGAAAGTTTTGTTTATATAATCCCCCCCTTCAAAAAAAAAGTAAAAATAAGACATAGAGATGAGTGCTATTTGGATGAGGCCAACCAGTCTGGACTTAAACTCGGCTAAAAAGAAATGCCGAAATGTAACTGTAGCGACGGCCTGCTCTAGGACGATGACGGCTATATGTTTTGTCTGCAACCTACCGATCCTGAGCCACCAGGTCGGCCTCGTCTGGCAGGGAGGCAATGGATGGGACGATCTCGTCAGGGAGCAGCTGGAGGAGTCCACTCTCCGCCAAAGGTGAGTACCTGGGAGGGGTAACATCCGAGGAATAGCAAAGCAGGGGTGCTGGGAAATAGGGTGTTTGTCACCTAATGAGGAAACGCCAAAAATATATGTGGGAAATTCGAAAAATGATGCAGACCATAAAATGAAACAATAAATGGATGTAATGTTCTTGAAAAAATTATATTTGAGAGAATGGATACGAACATCACTTCACTCCACATCAGAGTACTAAAATATATTCGCGAATTGATACACACAGCAACACAGGCTTAGCTGACACTATTTAAATACATAGTTAATATAATATATAATCAACCACGATACTCAAATCGCTTTCTAAAATATCTTTCTGATTAGGTTTCACCTTAGATAAACATAAATAGGTAAATGAACACAAATGTTTTGACAAATCACTCAAACTGCTTGAGAGATATAGCATACTCTAGTAAGGTTCTAAGACGTTTTCAAAAAAGTCGGTCATGCAAAGGCTGCGTTAACTAAACACATTTGCCACGTATTTGCATTTACCTCAAAAAGTAAAAGTTCAATGGAGACAGTTGTGGGTGTTAAAGCTTCACGTATTGCGATTCATGATGTGACAGCTTATTGTTAATATGACATGAGTAGGAGTGGAGGTTTACTGAAGGCCAAAAACTAAAAGATACAAATATCTTCGTTAATAGTTAAGATATTGAAAAACCTTATATTACAACATTAATAGAACATTTAATTTTCAATACGATTTGTCATATACAACGAAGATATTTTGTATTTTCGAAATTCCCCCTAGTAATTTCCGTCCATTCCGATTTCAGCCGTTAACGAACTTGGTCATTATTTTTACATAAAACTTTTAAATATCGAGTTTGATAAAGATTAAACAAAACTTGCAACCGCTAGGGCATTAACATACATGTACAATTTTGACATTTGAGGACATTTTTCGAGAATCATGTCATAAGTACGACTTCAATAGCTGATTTACCTTAAGGCAAATCTGCTAAAATAAAGTCGAATAAGTAGCAGAAGACTAATGCAATCAGTTTACTTCGAAGTAACACCATTCAAAAGTCATTTAAAGTAAACATTAAATTATACCTGTAATATGAGTAAACGTTGAACAGCCAAAAACATGAATTACAATATTTCCCAATTTACACATTATAATTCAAACACACAAAACAAAGAAAGATAGACAGAAAGAGAGAGGTATGCAATAGGCATTTCGAGTTGTCCAGAACTTTCCCCAACGAACAAATACAAACTCAACATCCGATACGTTTGTGAGTGTGATATCAGTGAAAACGACAGAAATGGCATTATGACGCCAGTAATTCGAGGAGGAATGATTTCTGGGCTAAATTGAGAGAGAGGCAAGCGTCAAACTGGAGGAATCGAGGTCAATTGCTGTTTAAAAGCTCTTAATGGCCGAAAAATGAACCCAGTGAAAATCGAGTTTTCCCCCTCATGGGAAATAAAATGTATCGTTGATAGCCTAGGAAGAACCTTCAACAGTAATTATTGGAGAATTTATAATTGTATTTCAATAAGCCAATTTCATTCCGCAAGGACAGTTTTCAGTTGATTTGCTTGCTGGTTTGTATTTTTCTCTCAGCGGAAGACATTAGAGATATAGGTTAGGTAGAATTGTCAATCTCCTGAAGAAGCTTCCTATGAAGTAAAATTTGTAGAGAGGATTAATGTGAAGAATGAAGAATAGAAGATTAGTGTTTTCTGCCGAATGACTTTCTGCAATTCTATTCATATTTGCTTGAGAGTAATGTTTATATTTAATATATATTGACTGCGCATTATAAATAACAGAGCAAATAGCCATGATAAAGCATAATGAGCTCAAAGATTACCCGCTGTGAGTGGTTTTAGCGGAGTAAATAGAGGTAGGATTTTGGTTTGAGAGGAAGCTTTTCCAGAGCCGGAGCGTGCTATTGAATTCCAAGGCACTTGTGGCGGAGTCTATCCTCCATTCTGTTCCTGAAGGACTCCCAAACTGAAGGCATTGTCTCCCAATAAAGAGGATTTATCTGTTCGTGGGTCTTACTCGTAATTATTGACTGGTTTACAGGCGTTCCTGGAACGCGTCCTAGATGGAAATGTTACCGAGGGCCAGATCGCTCAGTTTGGAAGTTGTGAAGGGACTTGTGAATGAAAGGCAGATGTGTTCATTTGAATCTCTTGAAGCATGGAATTCGGCGACTCTAATTGGCCCAACTAAATTAAGCCACCGGAAGTAATCTTCGAGTTACCGCTTTTCCGCTTGCTTAGGCACTTCCCTAACTCGATAAATTATACCTTTTATATTATTAATAATTCACTAACGATGTAACCACATAACGTCCAATCAGAATCGTGGCGTATATGGAGTTAGAGGGTTTTCGCATCGAGACATTTCTTCATCTCATATGGCTAAGAATAAGTGAGTGGTATCATCTACTCATATTTAGAGAGAAAGATTGAGTGAGTGAGAGAGAGAGAGAGAGAAAGAAATGTGGAAAACAGCTGGGAGGACGAAAAATTCTCGTGTTGCCGCTCCCTGGAACGAAGTAACACTCAGGATAATTACGCGCCAGTTAGTATATAAATAATGCATGTTTTAGTCCAATAACAATTGATACATTCGCATTTAATAATGCTTAAATAAGGGACAATTTAGACGATAATTATTGTAAAATTAAAGTGTAAAAAAGTCCGTCACCCAAGGGCTGCCAATTAACTAAGCAGATTTCCCACGTGCACCACGTATTTGCATTTATCTCAAAACTTAAAAGTTCAATGAGAATAATATTTGGCATTTAAAGTTCAAATAAAGTGCTACATAACATAATATAATATTGAAAATATGAGATGAGTAGGAGTGGGGCTTTACTGAAGACCGAAAACTAAAAAATGCAAATATCTCAATTAATAATCAAAATAGTGAAAAAATGTACATAACACCATTTATAGAACATTACATTTGCAATAAGATTGGTTCTATTCAACTTTTCGATCCGACACATAATAACGGAGATATTATGAATTTTCGAAATTCTCCCCCTCTAAACCCCCTCTCCCCCTGGTCCGATTTCAGCCATTAGCAAACTTGGTCTTTCTTTTTGTATAAAACGGTTATATATTAAGTTTGGTAACGATAAATGAGGAGTACTAGATCGGTAACAGACAAATACATATATACACAGTTTTGAACGGACCTCATTTTCGTCATCTCCTGGGTAGGATCGATGGACATTTGAAGAAAAATTTCGAAAATCTCGTCATGAGTACAACCTCAATAGCTGATTTCCCTTAAGGGAAATCTGCTAAAATCAATAGGATATAGTAGAGGCATCCCAGTGGACACAAGTTGCCCCAATATTTAGGGCCTAAATTGAATGCCTACATCAATTGTCTGTTAGGATGTGGTGGGGACAAGAGATCAAATTCCTCGTTAAAGTATTTTATGTGTATGTAGACTAATATAAGCTTGAATGAGCATTGAAATATATTGGATTGGGTAAATATTTTGTATGGCCATCCAAATTTTAGAGACTTTGTCCATATTTGCAGCAGAAACAAAATAATTAAGTAATGTCTCAACATACTCCTGCATTTAGTTGACTAATAATAATCAACCTCTATTTAAATGAAATTTAGCTTCAATATTTATGCAACTCCAGCTCTCACTTATAAATTGTTTTGGGTAAATCATCCGACACTAATCTCTAAAATCTGTAGTTAAAACCAAGTACCATGCTTTTGGATTTTCATGAGTCCAATAAAAACTCTGCAAGTGTAAAATGACTATCTTAACAAGGGGAAGTATATGTTCTTCATGATTTGGGAGATTTTGGCACAAGCCTTTCCATAACATAAGCCAATACTTCTACTCAAAAGAAACAAAGACCGAATTACAGTAATAATAAAATCTGATACACCTTTCAAGCCATTAGAATAAAGAAAAAGCTCTTAAACTAATAAATATTCAAAAAAAAGATGTTATTATCGGGTCAGCGAAAAGACTTCAACACAAACCATGTTATATTAATCAGATAACCGCTCTTTGTAAACCGTTACTATCTGTGAGATGGGTGCTATAAGTAGTAATGGGTACTGAATTAAAGAAAATGTATGATTCATTATTCAAATGTTGCCGATCATTATTTTAAGAGTAAGCTTTATAATTTAAATATGAGTATGTTAATGCAATTGCAACATGAAAATATATACATGATGTTATAAAAGTTATTCTTATACCAGTAAACATAGTCTACTCACAAGAATATTGCCAAACCCTGTTTCCTACAAGACCACTACCATTTACGGAGAAAACGATTTTATTCTCTAGTTGTATCTCTCAGTTCTATTGGAGTACGTAATTTGACTTAATAGAACAGACTTTCTTCCAGTAATAAAATATATAAATTTGAACTTGTGTTCGTCTTCTACAATGTCGATGAAAGACCATTTAAAGGGAAATTTCAACACAACGCCATGAGTGCAATCTCAGTAACTGGGTTTCTTTTTGAAAAATATACTAAAAATGATATTAAAGCTACGACCACTGCTTTTATAATAGCAATACTCTTAACAAAAATACAGGAAATTAAAAACATTAAGTATAATTTAGTAGCAAAGTAGCTGAAGTAGGCAATCCCAATTAAATTACGGGTGTGATTAAAATAAATAAATAATACTAAGTTTTATTTTATGTTACTTGTTTTATCCGAGGATCTTAGGAAGTTTCTTTTAAATCAGTACGTTTTATTACAAATACAGACATTCCTTGGCTTAGTACACCTAGTATATAAAATTCAAAGGTGCGTACAGTATATATGACGAAGTCTGTATGTTAATCCTGTTTAATCAACATATTTCGCAAAATGGTGAAGTACAACATTTTTAGAAAGTTGAATTGTGGGGGGAATTCACGCAAGCCTAGACTTCATGAATGGAGAGAATGCAATACACCCAGGAAATTCCAGTGCTACGTAGTTTTATCTACAATCACTATGCATAGTGATATTGAAACAACTGTGAGAATAAGCGTAATCAATGAGTATAGAGGTTAGTATTGATAGCACGTAGAGTGGGGTGTGTGATAGGGAGACTCCAGGCTAGTGGTGGTGATTGGGATTCAAGAGATGCTGTTCCTCTTCCTCCATCTGCCATTGTCTTGGATAACAGCCGCCACCTCCTTAACACCGCTCCCTCATTGCTCGTCTCACAAGTAAATTGCCTCCTATCTCTCTCTCTCTCTCTCCCATTGATAAGCTCATGTCACATAATGACAGAGATGACCACTGCCTTCTAGATGATAAGAGGACAACCTCAGAATATTTTTACAGGTGTCGGCACTTAAGACAATTGCGGTACATCAATAAATAGTATTTAACATATGATGAAAAGTCTATTTAACATATGATAAAATTTTGACTTTATATCATATGTTAAAAAGACTTTTTATCATATGTTTAATACATTGTATTGATATAACACAACAATAAAGATTCAGAGGGCATTCCCAAAAGGTTTTAATCCAGGAATTTTTTTCTCATCCCCAACACTTACCGTGTCTGTCTATTTAACTTTTACAAGCTCCATCCTTTGATTTTGGGTGAATTGCGATACAATTAACATTATAATCTAAATAATATAATAAAATAAATCAACATTTAAAAAACAAATATTCTAGTAAACGAACGATGTCCGAATTCCACATTTGACGATTTATAATCAGTGTTCAAAATAAATATTAATCAATATAGCAGTTACTTTGCGATTTTTATTTATAAGATCAAAGTATAACTGCAATGAAACTATTTTTAAGCAAAATATGAATCCATAAAAAGTTTTGAAAAATATTTAGATGAAAATTATTGCTTGAAAAAATTAAAGTGTAATCTTGAATTTCGAACGTAACTGAAAATATTTGCCTCTGTAGTCTCTTAATTCAAAAAAATATTTTTAATGTTTATTTTTTATCTTTTTTTTCAAATACGCACTATAATAATAAATATAATAAATTTTCAATAATAAGTGTTAAAAAGTGGAAAATGTTTTTGCATATAACTAGAACCTTTGAAAAATAAAAGTGATGGGGTTTCTTTTTAATTAGGAATTAATTTTGAATTTAAGAGATTTCAATGGAATTTTTAATTTTTTTGGATTGAAAATAGAAATTAAAGTTCTATTGAAACTATTTTAAAATAAAAAATAATAGTTATTTTCGGTATCTGTATTTTTTTTATAATGCCAGAGATATCCTTTATTGAGTAACAAGAAAATTACAAAATAATTTATAGTGTTCCTTCTGACCACGACAATATTTAAAAGGAATCATAAAATACGATTTTCTATCTAAGTAGAAGATTGCTTATAAATGAAATTGACTAAAAGCAGGGTGTCATATAGCAACTTTGAGTTCCTGTAAATAACATGTCCTCTGTCTATTTAACATGTAACAGGCCTAAATTCCTTGCCTTGTAATCCTCTATTTAATAGTACTGTCTTTGTCATTGGCTATAGTGCTCTTTCCAGTTGGGTTTTGAAACTGTTCTGAACTTCTAGGTCTATCTAGGAGTTTGCCAATGAGTAATGATAGATATAATTTCAGAATAAGGGTGGGACTTAAAATAATTAATATAAGCGATTTTATTTTATTCAACCCAATTACTAAAAAATAATAATTTTCGGTTTATCACTTGCAAAAGAAATAACTTTAAATGCAGTGAAGCAAAAATTTGTGTAATAAGAGAGGCAACGTCATATGTGAAACAGAAACTAAGGAAGAGAATACTAAATAATAAATACCTATAATTAGCATAGGTTTATAAGTTATACAATAGAAGAGAACAAAAACTTTTTCGATAACACAAAGGTGTTCCAAGAAAGTAACAAACTGTAAGCTCAAGTTGGTGTCAGTTTCCTGATCCAGATAAAGCGAATATGTTAAAACTTTGGCCTACTTGAGCACTGTTGGCGGGCCTTTAGCTTCGCAGGCTGCCGCTGGAAACACGATTGTCCAACAACTTAAGCCTGATAAGTTTTCCTCCATAAGACCGTGAATATATTAGGACTAAGTATAGCTGCGCCGCGAGCTTATTCTGATATGACACTAAGTAGATAGAATAATGTACCTATTAATAATGCACGCTAGAACTAACTTGCAAAGTTGCCTTGATTCAAATTTCCTCAATAAATTTATTTGTTATCATTAACAGAAAATATTATATTAATGTCATATTTAAAAATCGAAGGACAGCATGCAAGTTTCATGGTTCACCTGCTGATCCTACCAATATGAGGAATACCGAGATTAATTCTCGTAATCCAAAAATTACGAAGAGCTACGTTTCTATTATCAAATTATGTCTAAATGTTGAAGTACTGTAGATGGTATATACACTGAGTTACATGCTCGCAGCGATAAGTATTATACCTCCTACCAAATCCCACAACCTGTCAAGTATGTAGTAGGAGTATAATTAATTCTGATACTTAATGACTTCGTCTGCTTAAGATGAATCTTATTTGCAGATTCCCATCAAGGAAAAACTGACATTAGATTTCTACTCATAATGCAATATCGAAAAATTTTTTTGACAAGTAGATAACCGAAAATGTCGTGAGTTCAACGTAGTATAAGTATGCATATATATTTATCTCTTACCACCTTCTTGTTTAAATTGTCACTTGCAGCATGTCAGTGGGGCAAGACTGCAGGGCTGATTAAAGTTGAGTTAACGATAACCCGATTTAAATGATGGTAAATGAAGTTCAGTTGGAATGACACACATGAAATCATCTTATATTTTATATCCTGCTCCCCCTTAGTAAAAGCTTAAGGTGGAGATGAAATATTTAGTGACACAATCTCATATTGTAGAAATCTCAACAGGAGGAGTGAGTGAAGACTGAAAGAGCACAAACACAAGTGATTTGATAAACGCTGAATATTTCTTGTAGAGACGTGTAAGAAGCTAGTATTGAAGGGTAGTACATATATCCCCCAGGAGAAACCTCTTGAAAGTCCCAGTACTGTTAAATTACATTGTTTCTTGAAGTGTTTTAAAATTGAGTTAAATCAATTTCCCAATCAGGTATACAGAGAAAAGGGAACATGTGGAAAGCAGGTGTTTTAGATTTAACTTCCTTAGGGCTTGCTTAAGATACATGTGAGCACTTAATCTAATAGAGAGTGAGAGAGGGATAATTATAGAAAGAGCTGGTCTCTCTCTCCATACTCCTCCTATAAAGCAGTTGGGAGGAGTACTTGACTAACTAGTTCCTGATTAGTCCCGAAGGCTCCACTCAAGCTAACTAACAACCAAACCTCTTTGGAATATTACATTAAATCGATTTTCCCTTATACTTCTAAGCTATTCACAATCTCTGATGTTTAATCTGGCTTCAAGATAGTTACAACTATCTAACAAATTTCAAAAAATAGAAATCATTGTTAACCAGCATTTGAAGAATGGGAATGACGACTTATCAAACTCTCCAAGAAGCTGTGAGCACTAAAAGACCTAACAGACTAATCATACAATAACTAAATAATGCAGAGGCACTTTTCTGAACAAACCAGGATTCCAAAGGAATGGAATGATACACAATGACTTCATCATACAATTTGTTCTCTATTTCTTACTTGGTGAAAACCCAGTAAGAATCGCCATCATCTGTGAGTCATCAAAAACGTGGAAAATTTGCTTAGTTTATGCAGCAAAAACCCGAAAGACTTTTGTTTTAGAACATTCCTCCACTTGTACATTCTGACTATAGATGGACAGAATAAACAGGGAAATAAGTTGAATTCTTGAAAGGTTGAAAGTAACGGTTGAGTCAGACGAGACTGAATACAAAACGTTTTTTGAATCGATCCACAACAATTGAGAAACTTAACATTTCAGTCCGTCTCTAAACACCAAGCCCTTCAGTTATAACACTAATGGACAGAATTGATCTTTATTATTACATGGGCCTTTTAATTGTCGTGTACGGGAGTATTTTGTGTGTGTACGCATGGACACGTGCATTAATGATTGGTAACGAATTACATTAGATGCTATTCCAAATTGACTGAGTGTAACTCCATCATATGAGAATCGGAGATGTTGAAGTACCGACGGGACTTGACGACAGGAATTCAATTACCACACTCCAAGTAAATTTTGCTATAATATATTCTTCATTATAATTGGCTAAGTAAAGTAATTATTTGTTATCGAATTATCGAAAATTGTGGATTGTGAATGGACACAATAAAAAAAAGAATGAGCTTTTATTTTACGTAAATCATTATCGAATAATTATATAAATATTTAGTGAAAATATATAACATATTGTATTATGAACAGAAGATGCAAAATGCTATCATAGGCCTATTACAGAAATATGGACCGATCACAAATAATTCGTTAGTGTTTGCATATACCAAGCAATTATCACTTGTGCTACTGTACCCCATCAGTTGTATGACAGACAAACCATAAGTGAATATTTATATATATAATATATGTGTGTGTTTGTGTGTGTGTGTGTGTGTGCGCGGGGGGGGGGAGGCAATATATATTGTAGATTTAAGATGGGAGTAAATTAACCTTGAATATCAAAAAATCGCATATGAACATCACACGACTTCCTTGTTATGCCACTAAATTAAATATACAAAAGGGCTTGTTGCAGGAAATTTTAAATTATTTCATTTGAAAATATTGTGTACACGATATCTCCCTTCCATAATACATTGGGTCAAAGTAACGTAGAACATAATTTATAGAGTGATTCTGTAACATATTAACAAAAAAAAAATATTTAATAGCAATGAAAACATTTTGTAGTTTTAATTTCCATCCCTCTTCTTCGCCGCATTCGTCCTTAGTCGATTTTAATCAAAAGGTAACGTCCATACCAAGACCTTACAAAAATTCGAAATATAAAATTTATCATCGTTTTCCAGTTATGCGAGATACTTACAGACTTAACATAGAAACTAGTCAAAACAAATAACTACTTGTAGGTCAGAAAATCGATTTTTCCATAATAAACTTTTTATCTTTGTACAATGAAGTACGAATTCACGTAGGTTTCGGGGGGGGGGGGGGGGGAAGGGGGTTAAATATTGAGAGAGAAAAATTTGTTATTATTTTACTGCTTCTTCAAACATTAATCAAAAGAATTTTGGAAAAATGAATATTTCATTCAATCATTACTTTCATTAATGTTCTGGAGAAAAAGGACGCAGTTTGTGATTCTTGAATATTTTTTAGTAAGTAGATCAACTTTAGAGAGGTTTTCTCTGCCCTTGATATGCCAAGAGCAAATGTCAAATGTTAATTTCTTCAATTGGAGAACCATGAAATTCGTTCACAACCGTAGAATCGCCCCAATAAAACTCGTTACGGTTCGGTCGAATGATCTTAGTGAGTGTGAGATAAAAAAACACCTTTGGATAAGAAAGGCTTGAGCCTTAGGAAACGAAGCAAACAGTTATTAGACACAGGAGCAGAAGGGAGAATGCTGTGCCATGGAGGAACCTCAGAAGCAATATTATAAATGTCGGTCTGAGCCCAGCTTTGAGGACGATCCTTCAGTCTCTGTTTGCTAACTGTTATTAGGTTTCGGGCCTCCCTCCCTCCTTCTCTATCACTCTCTCTCTCCCTCCCCCTGACTCTCTCTCTCTCTATCTCTCTCTCTCTCACACTCTCACTCTCTCTCTCTCTCTCTCTCTCTCACACACACACACACACTCACGCACGAACGCGCGTGCATTTGCGCGCACGCACACACACACATACAAAACATACACACACACTCCCCCATCACTCTTCACGAGGTAATGTGTACCCCAATGAATCCTTTTCATGGAGTATTTGCTTATTTCCTTTTGATTTAACATCTAATCACCTTACTGTTAAACTACCACCTAATTATATTCAAAAATGAGAGAGCCACTAAATAAAACAACTTTGGTCCTTGTATGCCTTTATTCCACAGTAGGTCTATAAATTAAAATATATGTATATAGAACATATAGAACATAGATAATCTAATAAGAATAAAGAATATCTTCAGATTATAATAAAAAATGGCTTTTCTCCTATTTATTTAATTATGACTCATATCAATATTTTCTAATATATACTCTGCTCCTTATATTTTAATTACTAGTCAGCTGTTATTTCCTATTGAGTATCTTATCAGTTTCGACGTTACTTTTCTAGGTTGTTCCTCTATTGAATGTTGCCTAAATATAATTAATTTGTGTATATATGCTGGTATGCTGAACATTCAGGCAAAAACAAATAACGTAGGCTTAAACAAAGCAAAGTGCAGAATTTTTTTGGACTTCTCCCAGGAGTTAGATAAAAGTAAGAAAATTTGATTTTATTAAATTATATATTAATTTCTATGTCTAGGTTGTGAAACTATGGATGGAGATCTATTTACAACTCTTTCCTCGGCATTTTTGATATATATATATATATATATATATATATATATATATATATACCCGTCTATATATGATTAGGGTACCTTACAGTGTAATTTGATCCATATAATTTTAGCTACCTAACATTTTACAATTCTTCAAATAAAAACGTTCTACCTGAGTCAATTTCATTAATTTTGATAAACATTCTAAGCTAATATTACTGGAGTAATAAAATAAAATATACTCTTATGACACTACTAACAAATTACATTCCAAAATAAAAGTGATAAACGCATCTGATAACATTTTGACAACTGGCAAACTATGGTTGTCACCAGTAAACAAGTCCCATTTACAACGTATGGGGCCAATCATCCTTCTGATACATACTTTCTCCTTCTATTTAGAAACCAATCGGAGTTGTGGGGCCCTGTTAACCTTTTTCTGCCAAGATAAACAAACAAATGATCTATCTAACAGGTAGAAAACTAAGACGAGGAATCTACTGCATACAAAGGAAACACAACACAACACAAAGTAATGAATACGCAAAATATAATAAATCATTTTTCCTCATTAGGTTACAAAACCCTTTATCAATCATCATTTCCGGTATTAACTTAATTATAAAAGACGAAATCCTTGTAAAAATACTACAGTTTACAAGGCGGCAGATATTAAACAGTGGAAATATAAAACGTGCTATGAACTATAAAAGTTTTTGCTGGAGTTGGGAAGATTATGGGTATTATTTTGTAAAATATGAACTAATAATATTATTAACTACCTAATTGTCATTTAAGAAAATCGTGGGTAAAGCATAATAATCGGAAGTTTTAATGTTTATATGACAATTATCGTTTAAGAAATATCAATAGAGGATATCATGCACAAGGTAGGAACATATATTTTCTATTAAACTGCATGTGAATATTAAAATTAATGTTTGTCGGTGTACCTCCTCTTCAACTATATCTGTACCCGATCCTCTTTGTGTTCTTCATATTTCTTCTAATTAAAATTTGTGAATATTTTTTCAATACTACATACTTCCACATTCTTTAAGAATTCTTCTTGTATTGATAATCATAAAGAGTTCTTCTTGTATTTATATGCTTACCAACTTTCTTGTAGTCTTGAAAGAGAAAAGTACTTCATGGTTTTTGCTTGAGATTGTATATACCTCTGTATGATTATATTATTCAATAGCTATCTTACTGAAGTCCAGTTCAAACCAATGATGGGGAATATTGAATTCACCCAGTAGTCATTTTGACGAAAGTTTTATATTAATAAGTATTTTTATTGAACAATAAAGCCATCATATTTAATACTTTCATTCATAAATAATCAAAGTCGATTTAATGTTTTGAACATTTTTTGTAACTAATGTTGATTAAAAAATTTATGAGAATTTTATTCTTAAAGTTAACATTACAAACTACTTAGTAGATATTTAATTTATATTTATCAATGAACCAATTTGTAAATTAATGAAAGTTATCAAATATAATTCACTTTAATTATTATTTGGGTCAAATTTTAAAAGACAAGGAGTCCTTGGTTAATTGAATATTATCTGCTTAAAAAAAAAATTAAATAAAGAATGAGAACGATTTCATAACCTTGCATGTTTGTCTTTCTTGAAAATTTTCTGTCTATTTTCATATGTGGTGTAAGTGTCTTCATTAACATGGTTAAGTCCCATGTAGAAAGGTCTATAAAAGTTCAGAGCAATACTTCAAACTTTTAAGAAGTTCTAAATTTAGATTAATTATAAATCCATTAGTCAATTAGAAAAACAGCAACTTTAATTCCCTAATAATTAATATTAGCAGGTCAGCAGCCAAATGGAACAGTTTTATTACTGTCCCCTTTCTCCTACCCAAATTTGTTTAAATAGGAGGATCGACAAATAATAAACAACTGATGATATTCAACCTCTTAATTAGTAAATTTACAGCATGCTTTTCATTAATAATACCTCTTCAGGTGATTAATAACTGATTAAAAACTATTAAGTCACAAATTCAAAACTTAATACTACGTCCCACTGGAAAACATTCAGCCTGGTGCCAGTTTTAATACTGATGATAAGTATATTATTATTTCCTCTAGCGAAAGGTTCTCCATTCGAAAGTAGGCTAATCATTTTATATTTAAGCTTGGCAGTTTTTTAAGAATAAATCATCTGGAGACACAACGAATGCCTATAGATATGTTGAGCATTAAATAATTAAGCAAATTTAAGCTCACCAATTGAATATAATTTAGACCTTTTGCCCAATCAGGAAATCTATTATATGTATTTAATTAATTTAATATCTGTCATTAACAACAAAATATTTTGTTGATAACCTTGTGCCCCATAACACCTTACACCACATGATTTGCAAGCTAGATGTTACTCAAATATAGTAGTGATGATTCTTTTCTGGTTCTCCCGTAGTTGATGTTACTTATAAAACCATTGAAGCGGTAAGTGTTGATTGGTATTTCAGGTTGGGCCCCGGCCGGCGGGACTCGGCGGCCCAGATCAACGCAGTCTCGCCCCCTACGGAGACACGGGAGACATCACCACCACCTGCCAGGCGGCGGCGGTCCAGCCTTGCACAGCTGACAGACATCCTGAGAGAATGGGGAGGAGGCTCTGGGGGGAAGGCTGGGGGCAGAGGTAGCAAACAGGCCCAGCTGGTGAGGAGGGAAACCTTGGCAGACCTAGCCCGATCGCTGCCATGGGGTCGTGGTCCGGGAGGTGCAGATTTGCGCAAGAGGAGGGAGTCCTCAGCAGACTCGGGGGTTAAGTCTGCTTCGGGCAAGTCTGCCATCTCGGACATCAGATCTGACATCGCCAGGCTATGGGGTTCCAGGAGGGAGAGCACTGTGATCGTTGCCAGCCCAAGGAGAGGTTCTGGCGAGTCCGGAAGGAGCGGAGGTCGGCGGGACAGCACCGTGTCTGGGTCGAGGCGTGGCTCGGGCGAGTCATCACGCAGTCATCATCACCATCATCACCATAGATCGAGCAGGAGGAGGCAGGAGCAGCAGAGGCCTTCCACATCGAGCACTGCTTCTGACGCACCTCCTCCCGTCCAAGAGACCATTCAGCCTCCGACCATCATCACTAGCTCGCCGGTATCCCCCATGGCTGCTGCATCAGCAACGTTCCCTGCATCATCACCCACAGCCCCTGCTCCCAGCCAACCAGCGCCTCTGCCAGTCCCTGCTGTATCTACCCCACAGCCAGTAGCAACTCCCGCTCCACCTCCAACCACAACGACAGCAAGCACGCCGACTCCAACCACTACAACCTCAACCACTTCAACGACCACACAGGCTACAACACCCAGTACTCCCCACCCTCCTTTACTAGCTACCAGGAGGGATTCAACCACGCAGGTAAACAACACAGTAAGTGCAGAACATCCAACATACACACAATTACATAGTCAGCCCGTTTATTAGTGACATGGATTTCTCTATTTTACTTTTCGTCTTGCATTGCACTTACAACATTACATAGCTTCTACTTTTTATAATATATTTTTCTTACAAAACTGCGTTAAAATATGGGCTTGACTTACACATTACTATAACCAAAAGGCTTATTTAAAAAAAAACACACACACACAATAGCCATCACTAAAGATCTATTTCATCTGAGAACAATTTTTTTCAATAATTATAAAATTAAGTTTCAATTAATAATACGTTTTCCAGAAAGTTTGTCCTTCAGACACGAGTTCCTTTATTATAGTCAATTGAATTATTGATAGATTTTGATATTTAACAGAATTATAAAATGTTGGGCATAAAAGCTTTTTGAAGTTTAAACTTTACAGTAGCTCCAGCAATAGAAACTAAATCTAAATTTTAATGATTTCTATTAACATGTACCTAATTAATTCATTAATTTGACAAGCCTTATTATAAATACACGTTGCTTAATATATGAGTTAAGAAATGTTAAATGTTTATATATTTCATAGACTCCTCAGAACACTTATCTAAAAAGTAAGTTTGTTTTAACTAATATCTTTGGAATGCTTTCTGTAAATTTCTATAAACCTATGCCTCTCACTATTCAATTTATTGCTGCCTTTCAAAATCATTCTAATACTTCTATCAAAATATATGTCAGTAGTTAATGATTCTTTAACTTTTTATTACTTTGACTAGTGATAGTATATATTTTCAGTACTGCCAATTACACTTACAGCTATTCATATGCATTTTAACTGATTTACAAGCTCAAACTTAAAGGAAAAAAACTTTTCAAGCATGATAAAATTTGGTATATTTATCAGACAACATAAAGTGAAACATGTTACAATCTTATTTACATCATTTATTTGTCATCATTTGTTTACAAATATTTTTTAAACAAAGTTGATATTACATTTTCAAACATATTCACATTTATAAATTAAATTTTCGTGTTTTTATTTTGTTTTGTTTTTTACCTGTAGCACTTCAGTTATTATTCAGAAAATGTTAACTTCAAATACAATGATCACTGAAAAATTAATATATAGATATATGACTAAATCAATATATGGATTAATGAAATAGGTTCTATTTTGCAAACATGTCTCACTTTTGGACGTATTAGAATCTGTACTAATGATATTTGATTTCTTTTTCTTTTACTTTGTAAATATTTCTCTTTGTATATATGTACATAATGAACAGCATGTTAGATCAAAAACTACATTTTTTGGTATCATAGTAAAAACAATAGAGGTCCTTCCGGTAAAGATCAGGAATTTTCCAGCAGCATGGCATACGAAAACGTGTGATTTTTTAAAAAAATAATATTAATAGACTTTGGCATGCATTGAGTTAAAAGTTTATATCTTGTAAATATTTTTATTCAGATTGCATAAATTAAAAATATAATTTTAATATATTAAAAAAATACTTCTTGAATATTTATTTTTCCTAACTAATTCTTATGCATCTTGGATATTAAAGACTATACTTTGTTTAGTTCATGAAACTAAGCTGAATGCATTGTGTGATATTTAAGTAAACTGGAGTTGTATTATTATATATATTTCTTTATAAACGTTTTTAATTTCTTGGCATGGTATTCTAATATTTTACAAGTAATATTATTTATTCTAATCCTGTAAAGTAATATTTAAAACTAAATAGTTTAAACCAATCAGCAATATGAGGCAATTTATTTTACTTTAGAAATTATTGTAATAACTATTCTAATTAATTTTTAATATCAGTTTAACTTAAATATTTTGTTCTCACACACCTGCTAATTGTGGAGCAACCTGTTATTAATTAGATAATGCCAGCATATTGGCTTTATGTGATGACAAGGATAACTTATAATTAGGACACTAAAGCTGCATCTAAGACCTTTGTGACATTATCTACCACAGCTTTGAAAGAAGAGTCCTCTATTACAGGAATTTTAATTTGTGCCTGAGTTGCGTTGAGTAAGTTGGATGTTATTGGCAAACTTTATATGTCTTTAGGTACCATGTAGAGTTTGCGTTTCAGAATTGCTAAGTTTTTTTTTTTCGTTCTAAGGCTAGATAGGATTTTTAACTTATAAAATCAGATAAATGTTTTGTTTACTTTTTGTGTCCCATTAAGAATCACTAGGTAGTTAGAATTTTTATTGTTATTTTATTTTTCAGATTTATTTTTATTTTATTATTTATTTCATTTTTCATTGACTTACTAAGTGTTGGAAAAGGTCGTGATTGCTTAGAAATTTTAAGGATTTCTTCCGTCAGCACAATATCATTACAGCAGAAATTGTCACTTGATCGTAGTTTCTCACGCCAAGCAATGATGCCTGGAGATTAGAATACCTTAAGTTTTTAGTTGTTATAACATATTTCTTTACATACTTAGACACTTAGTTTTTCGCATCAATATAGCTGCACATCCATTGGTAATTTATCTTAGTAATTCTCTTTCAATATTTTTAATATTCCTGAGCTGTTCAGCTACAGCTTTGTGAAGTCACTTTTGAATTTCATTTTACTTTATGAAGCCATGAGATTCAAACTACTACTAGAAATTTCATGATAACAAACGATTTTTAAAATTGTTTGTTAATGAACACATGAGGTCATAAAGAGTCGAATAGTGTTATTCCAGTCACGTCTATTGCGTTATTGATTGATAATTTACGTGCTAATAGCAAGTTTTTATACTTTGTTCAAGTCATATACATCATTGTTCTCAATTTTTTTCTGCTAGGTATTGCACTCTTGCCTATCGTACGTATAGATTTGTGAATTTTTGTGTGTATTGGAGCTGCTCTCTATAGGAGTGTTATGCATCTTCTCGTCAATGTATGTCGTTTGAATGCGTTTATTCGTTGGTATTCAACGGGTCACCTATCCCAAGTTGAACCAGAAAACAAACAAAATTTGAAAATAACAACCAACTTACTCAGCAGCACATATGATAGTACGGACAACGGTCTTCACTGACAGATAGATACAACATTGTCATTGGATACCCTTGATTCAATGTTCAATTTGAAATATATTACAACAGTTTACAGTTAGTATGTATATATATATATATATATATATATATATATATATAATTACTTACTAAATAGTACTCTTGGGAACAAAAGTTAGTCAAAGCCTCATTCTTGAGTGGTTTGGAACTCATCTAATGTTTTCATATTACTTATGAAATCTATTTTATGTAATACACATCAATAGTTAATGTTGCAATTTCATAAGAAAGGATTTTATAAATCGTTACATTGTACAAATATTTGAATATCATTTGATTTCTTCCTACTAACTTAAAAATTACAAACAATGCAATATCATATTAGTTATTTACTAAAAATTTTCTTATAATTTTCAGAAAGAAAAAGCTCTAAAAATTTATTAGGCAGTATTTAGCTAAAAAAATATTCTATAGCTTTATACATTAAAACAATTTAGTATTATAAGTATCAGCTGCTTAATGATCTTCCTTCAACTCAATTATTGATAAACCTGAAATAAAAAAGTTTTTTTTATTATGATTAATAATTAACATAGCTACAAAAGGATGCTGCTTTGTGATATTCTAATTATTATTTTTCTCAAAGGATACCACAAAGCAGAATTAATTGGCACCTTATATATTATAATTAGGCTATATATTTTGAATGATTTAAATGAAAAGTACTCCAGAGGTTTTATATAATATTTTAGGTTAGTAATGATTGTAAAGTTTAATAAATTTCAAAAGAAAGTTTACTCAAATAAACTTATAGTGTATAATGATGTTATTTTGTATTATTTAATCAGGAAATGGTGAGATATGAACATAAATAATTACTATACTATAACAAATGGGTTCTTAGCTTTTCACAACTATTTTCAACGGAAGATGATAATCTGTACAGTTTAAAATAGATTACTATGTTTTTCTTACAAATTGAATTTAAATAAATTTCTATTCTCTATTGTTCGTCTTCAAATATTCCATTATTTGTTATCTACTTTTAAAAAGTAGATATATTTCCATAGTTTTCATTATCCTGTACACTACTTTATCCAACCCCCACCCAATACAAATGAAAATGGCAATTAACAGTCATGTATTTAAAATTCCTTGAATTAAAATAACACAGTGGTACTATAATCCAATAATTATGCTTGGCAAATTAAAGAAATACCTACATGACATACTTACATATATATGCAATTTTAGGGGGGGGGATTATTTTACGATCCTAGAGTCATATGCAATGAATTTTAATATTTTTGTAATATTCTTTTAATAGAATAGCTAAGCTATTCAAAAAGGCCCCCGAAAAAAAATGTTTTCTATTTATTATTACATAGAGCTCCTCAACGATGACGACTTGTCTGTTCTTAAAGAAAAAACAGAATCAACAGGTAAATAAAATAACAAAAAATGGAACAAAGAAAATAATATAATAAAACTTAGGGAACGGAAGTTAAATGAAAATTTAGTAACTTCAATAACAACTATTCATAAAAACAGGCATGTACACATTTAAGCACGTCACCAAGACAAATACACGCACTCATATGCTTCTAAAATTTTAAAATATATAATTAATAACTGTCCATCATTTTTAAATATGTCAGAATAGTGGCAATATGAGGGCCAATCTCAGTCGGTAGTTCGTTAAAAAATAAATAAATAAAAAGCTACGAACTCACCGAAAATCGTAACTCTGTATCATAAACACATACGTATATATGTATATGATATATGAAAAAATGAGTTGGTATAGATAGAGATAAATAAAAACTATGATTTTTTTTTTTTTTTATATGAATGATATTGTGTTTTACATTGTCTTTCCTCCACTAATTTCCTCGTGGACGACCCTAGGTGTACTACACGGCGAGAAGGCGCGACTCGAGAAGCCAGGCCTCGCCAGAAAGGAGACCTTCAACCAAAGACGGCAAGTACCCTCGGCTTACCCGCCAGTCGACGGCTATAGACGACCCCTGCTGGCCAGGAGCAGGTCGCCGTGGGTCCCAGCCCACTCTCAGCCCAGATCCTGAGCAGGTGGAGGGCCCGGGAAGGAAGGCAAGGAGGGACTCGCTGAGTCCGGACTCGGCAAGCTGTGCTGCGGTCAGGCCGTCCAGGAGGGACTCCAGGGCAAGGTAGCTAACTCTCAATTACGATTATTCAATATATGAATAACTATATTATTCAATTTATGAATAACTATATTATTCAATTTATGAATAACTATATTATTCAATTTATGAATAACTATATTATTCAATTTATGAATAACTATATTATTCAATTTATGAATAACTATATTATTCAATTTATGAATAACTATATTATTCAATTTATGAATAACTATATTATTCAATTTACGAATAACTATATTATTCAATTTATGAATAACTATATTATTCATTTTATGAATTACTATATTATTCAATTTATGAATAACTGATTACTGGTTACCCAGACATAAAAACATTAGACAAAGTACACAAGTAGACGAACTCTCCAAATCAGCTACTTAAAAAAGAACTTAAGACAACACATATCGTGCACGCCAAAATATTCAAGCCCAAGCAAAACATATGATACTAAATTAAAGGGATAAATCTTGGTTTGCCACAACTAACAAACTTCGAGAAATGTAACATCTACTTCGTGAATGGCCTTCCTCAAAAAGGCTTTTTAGAAGAGATGAAGTAGTTTTAACGATGTTAAGAATTGGCCATTCAATTCTGACTCATAAGAACTTACTTACTGGAGAAGACGAACCTTACTGCCAACACTGAAACTGTAGCCTTACAGAAAAACATATACTAACTGACTGCTATCTAAGGACTCACACAGACCTGCCATATACTTTAACTAAATTACTAAATCACCGTAGCCAGTATATAGACTGTGTATTACACTACTTGAAACAAAACAACATTTTCAAAAAATTATAATGTTGGGCAATGCCGAAAATACTTTCAGAAATGAGCATACTTGCGTAAATATGATAAACTGTTGATAAAAATGTAACTAATACGTTGCTCAATCGCCCCAGTCGCGAAATGCGATTATTGAATGAATAAATAAATGAAAATTCAATGAGTGTGGAAAGGCACTAACATATTTTTCATTAAAAAGTATATATATATATATATATATATATATATATATATATATATATATATATATATATTTGTGAAAAAATTTTAGCTTATGGTAAAATATTTCGAGAATATTTATTTTCTCTTCTTCAGGCAAGACTAATAATTAAAAACTATTGTACATAATATATTGCACTTCTGATTACATTAGGTTACATAATGTAACCAGAAGTGCAATACATTAAGTACAATAGTTTTTAAGTATTAGTCTTGCCTTGAAGAAGAGAAAATAAATATTCACGAAACATTGGAATAAAGTAAGATTTTTTCACCAACATTGACCAAAACTCCAAAAACATTAATAACACCATATATAAAAATATAACCTGGCAGAAAACATCAACACAATTATAAATATATTTCAGTTTTAAGATACTGATATCATAACTTGACCAATATTTGAAAATGAGTATTAGAGTCATACTGTTTTTTTTTTAGTGTTGTTTAATCATAAAGGAAAATATCATAAATATTGCAGGGAGTCCAATAAAGTGCAGAGGTCAATAGAAGACATACACACCCACACCACATCTATTTTCATTTTCCATTTCAGTCTTTATTGCTTCCTCAATAGTCATTAATATATTTATTCCTCTATCAGTTGTTCTTCATATTTGGAAATATCATAAATCTGGTATCTGAAAAATCAATTTAGAACTGAATTCCTAAATAACCTGCTACGTGTAATAAAATACGAATAAACCATTTTATAAAACCTGACCAAGTAATAATATAATAGACATTTGACATTGGATTTTTGCCAGAGTTGGACTAAGGATTTTATTTAATGATAATAAATAAATTCCTATTGCCCAGGAGGGAATCGAACTCGAAGTACCAGGTTTAACGTGTGAGATTAAGGCTATCCCCTTAACTCACATGTCTAGCCTAAGTCCCATAATTCGTCGAGTAACCAACCTTAGGTCTTTTTCTTTTCATTTCACAGACGAGTACGATTCTGTTATTGCAAAGCTCATCCCCAACTACATCTGAAAGCGAATAATTTAATTAAATAAAACCATATTAATATTAATGCTATTACTATTTTAATATATTAAATGGACAATCAATTAAGAATTTAAATACTTTATTTACAGGTGTGGCCTAGGAGAATTGTGTTTTTGCTTATTTTTTTATTCTATAAATTTGGAACTACTATTAAAATAATATTTGAAAATACAAATTTACTTGATCATAAAAAAAATAATTTCTGTCTTGGAATCTCACGCAAGCTCAAATTCAAAATAACATATTAATAAAACATAATATAAACCCACTTCTTCGACATAACAGTGTAATTTATTCTGATAGTGTATAAATATGGATGAATAGTCTTTCATTGATGTCAAAAACTAGAGTGAATGAATGTCATGAATTGAAATAATAAATCAATTACAAAATAATAAAATCATATTTATTTATTTATAAATGCCTTATATCGACGGTAATTGGTATAACATAGATACAGGTGAACATTTAATTAATTAGTAGTTTTCTCAAGTAGGAACCTTAAATGTAAAAAAAAAAATAAAAAAGTAATTTACCAACTATTAAAGTCTTATGATAAAATATTAATGGTAATTGTTGTAGCAGAAAACCGATAGAATGACTCTCTGTACCTCCTTTTTAAAAATACATCAATTGTATACAATTAACTAGTTTGGAATAAATAAAATTTCCAAAGTCCTACAAAACAATTTAGATAAACTTAAGTACAATATGGAAGTTAAATATTATTACTATGAAACCGACAAACCATTACAAATTGTAGGAGATTAGCTTTTGTTTAAATAATGTTAATCGTTACTATGACAGCAAATAAAAATTAAATGAAACTTTAAATTGTTAAAGGTATTCTAATGCAATAATCTCACTACGTTATTTAGTTAAACATTTTTAAATTTATTGGATAATTATGCTTTAAAAAGTAAAGTAATTATAATTGCATTTACAAAACTCGGTTTTCAAAAGCATTTATATTAGTTTTATAAAATATTATAATTTGTTTAACTTCAAATATTTTACGAAATAAATATGTTTTATTGTCGGTAATGAACATAACACGAAAACAAGGACAACAACGTAATAATAACAAAGGCAAAGGAAATAAGTAAAACTAATAATCTTTATTAGAGAGTCTAACTTTCCATCAGTATTTAAAAATAAATAAATCACATTGGCAGAACAGTGTGTTTCGATTCCTTAACTTATATCAGTTGTAAAAACAAACGAATAATTGCATTAACCTATGAAATTAATTTTTAAATAGTCAATATATTAGAACGAAAATATCTAGAGATGTTTATATTCCCTGAATAATTAAAATCCCCTGCTTTAATTAATAGTAATTCCATTTTTCAATATTTTTTCATTAGAGACACGGGTGGAATCCAAACTTTGAAAGCAAAATCGACGACCAAGCTTCATGTTAATTTCATTTTCTTTCAACATGCAGCATCCCAAAAATTATGAATCCTGACTGAAAAATTTAATGATGTTAAAGGCGTTGGATAGAAACTTAAAATGCATACTCTCAGTAATAATTATTTTTGTGGATATGAGGATATTACAATTAATGTACTACATTAATTCTCAATTTATTTTGGCTTAAATTACATTACTCCTGCTAACTATGGTGTCTTTCCCCAACATAGTGAAATAACAAGAAATCTGTTAACACAGAAATAAAGAGAGTTAACTGTAAGTGTGCCAATTTACCCTTCGTTCCATTCGTAATACAGAATTCAAACGACTGAGATCTAAACCCCCAATGTTCATCTTTTTTTTGTTTTTTTTCTCAATAAACACAAATTAAGATCCATAAGATTCTTGAAGAGCCTGGACAATATTTAAATTATTAAGGAAACGAAAATAAGTTAAGTATAAAATTAGTTTTACTTTGTTTTCGGTGCCTACTAATAGACATAAATTATTTATTTAATATAGATAAGTTATTAAAAAAGAAAAGGTTGTTCTAATAATCATAGAAGATCGACAGCAATACAAGAACCCAGGATAATGATTTCTTTAATGAAATGAATAACAATTTCAAGTAAAATGGCTTAAATATATAGAAAGAAATCAATTCATGCTAACTGTAAATTGAAAGGGAGCTTAACTAAAATCTAGCTACACCTAAGTAATCATATTTAGTTACAGCAGACAATTTCTTGGCTACTGATATTACTGATTCTCGGCTAAATTTCCAGCTGGAGCTAAATTACTGTTCTAATAGCCCCCACTAAATAGGGCAGCCATTGCCAAGACCTATTCTGCTAAATTAAGGGAAATTAGCTGCTTGTTTACCTATCTTAACACTTACAAAATAATCTTGTTAGACAGATAATGAGATTTCAAATTCCTTTGGAGATAACCTCATAAATGTGAAAGAAAGTTAGAAATAAAATGATATTTTCCGTTTTTTTTAAAAGCAAGAGGAATCAGTGCGTCATTAGTAATTTTGAATATTGTTTAACGGATATCTATATATCAATTGTAAATACATTCAAATATCTTTAAAGCTAATATTTTGCTATATGTTGGGTTAACAGTCTCATGCTTTAGTTTATTTTTCATTTAAATATGTAAAAAGGAAATTTATTTAATATCTTTACTATAGCTTAGCCTACAAAGTTCTTATATAATAATTTTTATTTTCTACTGATTAATTCACCATTCTCGGAGATTTCATATTGCAAATGTATGCAAATAAGTAACAAGGTTATAAGAAAAATAACAGTATGATCAAAAAGAAGGCTGTTTTAAATTATTCGTTTATGAGTTGCAGAGAGAGCTCTGTTGGGAAGATACTGTTTACAACAATTTATTTTAAAAATGAATTTTTTTCATTACTGGTTTTTATCTATCTTTTAATTATTATTGGAAAAAATGAAATGAAGAATAGGTAAAACTTTATATAAAAATTTTATTTAAGAGCATTGATTATGCCCATCAAAAGGTATGCATAAAAATAAACTGATTGAGTGATTATTTATTTTCCTTATAATTTATATTAAATGATTTACCAATTATTTGTATTGTGTATTTTCAGTGAGCCTTCAGTCTGTTATTATGTAATATGCAATGAAGGAGGTTTCCCTCTCACTTTTATAAAAATTTCATGTAGCTATTATCTTAATAATTGTTACTAGTTTCATTTTACTATGCACATGCAAGATTATTTTATGCATTTCTTTAATTTCCACACTTATATTTCAGGGCATACATTAAACAATTACATAAATACAATAATATTGATTAATGCTTTAAACATTTTGCTTCCATCAGTTTACTACATAATATTAAATAACATTCAAATCCCACTAAGTTCTTTTACACTTCTGGGTCTAAATCATTTTATAGCAAGAGTTTATCGGCAATTATAGGTGATGATATTACCTCGAAAAGCCTCAATGAAAACTCAAACATATTTTCAGCCTAACCCTTATTGCCTCTGATGGGCGTGGGGAATATACACTACTCAGAAAATCAAGACAGACTCTCAAGATTCTCACCTCCCTTCAACAATAAAAAATTAATAAACAATACTCAACTCAAAATTGATAAACTATTCACAAAATACAAAACTCTGAAATATAAAAAACATTATACTAGCTATGAGTTCATGAAAATCTGGGTAATAAGAACGCAAGTGGACCAATTCGCCAGAAATGCTGATACTAGAAGTCACCCAGATTTAAATTCAATCCCTCACTAGGACGCCACGGCTCTAACGAACTCATCGATCATTCAACACTGGTAACATACAAGGACTATACTCACGAACAATAAGCTTCTACAGGTAAAGACAGTATTACAAAAATAATAAACGTCCATTATTAGAGTTCCTTATACACAAAATTTAACGTTTTTATCACTACACAATTTACATGACGATCATTACTCACTTTTACACATCACAATAACTCGAATCACTGATGTTCACTAATAACTGCACTGCTCTGATGTTCAAGAACTGCAATTAGCTGAAATTTGCTTAAATCTGCAAAGAACGCACTGATGTTTAAATAAGAAAACTGAACTCTCGGCCGAGCTGGACGACTTTTAAATATTTTGCCGGCGGCTCTAGAAGTGTTGAGGCGCCAGCTTCATCCGCAGGCTAATAGTGTTTCTTAAATAAGTGATGAACTGTGCGTAATTTTCGGAGCAATATATATACGTATATATATAAAAATCGGAGAAGCTGATGCTTGATCGGAGAAAACTGGCTGACGAAGATGGACCACCAGGCTCCAGACGAGACAACTCGTCCCCACCTGCCCCCTACCCCCTCGCCCAGGACGAGATATCTCGTCACAGTTATTCCACTGTTTTACTGCTCCAAGCTCCAGACGAGACAACTCGTCCCCACCTGCCCCCTACCCCCTCGCGCAGGACGAGATATCTCGTCACAGTTATTCCACTGTTTTACTGCTCCAAGCTCCAGACGAGACAACTCGTCCCCACCTGCCCGCTACCCCCTCGCCCAGGACGAGATATCTCGTCACAGTTATTCCACTGTTTTACTGCTCCAAGCTCCAGACGAGACAACTCGTCCCCACCTGCCCCCTACCCCCTCGCCCAGGACGAGATATCTCGTCACAGTTATTCCACTGTTTTACTGCTCCAAGCTCCAGACGAGACAACTCGTCCCCACCTGCCCCCTACCCCCTCGCGCAGGACGAGATATCTCGTCACAGTTATTCCACTGTTTTACTGCTCCAAGCTTCAGACGTGACAACTCGTCCCCGCCTGCCCCCTACCCCCTCGCCCAGGACGAGATATCTCGTCACAGTTATTCCACTGTTTTACTGCTCCAAGCTTCAGACGAGACAACTCGTCCCCGCCTGCCCGCTACCCCCTCGCGCAGGACGAGATATCTCGTCACAGTTATTCCACTGTTTTACTGCTCCAAGCTCCAGACGAGACAACTCGTCCCCACCTGCCCGCTACCCCCTCGCCCAGGACGAGATATCTCGTCACAGTTATTCCACTGTTTTACCGCTCCCAGCTTCAGACGATATAACTTGTCCCGACAGTGGTACATCCTAGCGGATCCTCGGAGAGTTAATAAATATTTCTAGCGGCCGCTAGGCTGCAGGGGTGTCTTTATTGGGGAAAATTTGTTCCGATCCTGTAACTGTGGAATCTTTGTGGAATCTTTAGGTTTTCCAAGGAGGGAAACCTAACCCACAATTTTTTTATCAATAAAAATACTGGTAAATAATTAAAATACATTTTCAAATTTTAAAAAAATGGTAAATTATTAAAATATTACTTCAAATAAAAAAATGATATACAAGATAATAAAATCATTACAATTATCTTCATTATTTCCTTCATAAATCACGTAATCTTTCATTACACTAGCATTTTAATTTATTGAAATATAGAAAATATAGGTATTATAGAATCATACAAAGAAAATAAAACATTAAGAAATAGTCGGAAAAGGGAGTGAGGTATTGAAGAATGCAGCTGCAGAGAGTGGCCTGGACCTCTTAGCTTGGAAGGGTGATAGCCGCCTGGCCCTCCTCAGCTTCTGGCTGCAACTCTCCGCCCTCCTCCTTAGCTGTTAAAGGGTTAAATATACGAGCCGAGTAGCAGCGATGCGTATTTTGGATAAAATAATATTTTTTAATATGTATATTTCTTTTGGAAACACCCTGTATATTAATTTCCAATAGGAATACAGTATTTGCTCCTTTTTAGATGATTGTAGATTAAGTAAATAACTGACTGTGTTTGAGAGCAGATTGAGCCCTGACCGTGGAGGGGACCGAGATCCGAGCCCCAGGAGGAGCAGACTCCGGAGGCAGAGTACTTCCATCATGGGCAGGAGGGGATCCCGATCTCCCAGATCACCCGAGAGCTCGTCCACCTGCTCGTCGAGGGATGCATCCCCTTGCAAGCCGCCGCCCCCGCCCGTCCACGCACCCGCCATCCGCCGCCAATCGACCACTGAGGAGATCCTCATAGCCCGCGGCTTTAGACGGCAGTCGACGACAGAGGAGATGATCCGCTGCAGGAACTTCAGGCGGCAGTCCTCGCAGTCTGAGGACTGCTGTAGGTACAGGGGGCGGAGGGACTCCTCGGCACAGATCATAGACGGCACTCTGGCAACCATGACGGTCGAGACGACCAGCACCTTCTTCGACTCAAGTACACAGACTGGTACAGTTCTGACCCTTCTAGTTGCTACACACTGTTCATTGGCTGTTGCACTGTCGCACTATCCTTTGACTCGTGCACTTCCTACAGCGATGAAATTCTTCTCATTGAAGATGAATACAAACAATGAAAAAAAAAATTGTCTTATATTTACTTTCTTTTACTTTAAACACACCAGTGAATTCAGCTTTCTAATAACACAAAAATACAACGCAGAGAAAAGATGAAAATGGCTTCAGTTATTCCCAATTAACTGTAACTTCAACCTTGTATAAGGTCATAGAATATAGAAGAAGAGCATAGCCCAAGTTTACAAAATTCATTCCCTAAATTAATATAAAATACATATTCATAATGCTTTATAAATATACATAAACTTAGATAGTCTATTAATAAATTCTATTGGGCGACCGGGCGTTGGAAGTCAAAATATTGAAATTCTTAAATATAAACAACGTATTTGGACTGAAAAATGCATTTTACATACATTTTTTTTTGTAAAATACTTTTCAGATAAAATCAATATTAACTTAGATATCTACGAACTCAAGTTTTGACTTGCAAGTGAACGCCAACTCCTGCTGGTGGTAGTACAGTAGAAAATAGCCCAAGTTGACAATAGTCTTGGCACTTGATAAATTCTAATCTGAAGTAAATTAGTTAGCCGTTGTATACTTACTTATCTCCTAAAGAACTACTCAATCAGTTAAAAGAAGAGTGTATTTTTATGCTAATTGTTTCGAACACACTTCTTCAAAACATTGTTACAGAGGGTGATGCGATCATAGTATGTACGGTGTTTATATCTTAAAATGATAGATTAGGACAACACATTTTAGTGGCTCCTCACAATGTATTACATATAGATATATTTCATAAACCTCATTTATCACCCTCCACATCAGAAGTAATAACTACGAAAGATAGCTAAACTCTTTCGAAATCTCATTTTTAGTATATAAAATTTCAGATGATTCATAATAAACTTATGTAAAATGTTAAAAATATCCAAGGGATATAATACAGAGAGCCACTTCAGGAAATAACACATTTATTACGCTTTTATTTACATGCTCAATAGACTGATGAAAATTTACAGCTAAATTCACTGTTGTGTTTAATGTAAAAATACAAAAAGTATCTTCTTATATTTAATTCCAACCTTCAATATTAAGGCTTTCATCGCTGTTGAAAGAGAAATATAATTTTTTATGACATTACAGTAAAAATCCATGCTTACGCTTCGTAGAAATAGAAAGCATGAAGGAAAAAAAAATACGATATTTTTGAGAAAAAAAAATCAGAAATGAACAATTTTGATTAATATTTAATGATCGGTGAATCAATTATGCTTTTAAATAATTACTTATATTATTTGTTGTGTCGAAAAAAAAAGATCTTCGAAGTATTTAACTAAAAATGCAAGCTTAAAAAATAATATTGCTCAGTACAAAATAGAGTAAAATAACATTAATAACGTCCAAAACCTATATTAATACACAAATGAATTATAAATTAATTTGATCTGATTATTTAATAGGAAATATTCTATAATTAGAAAAGTAAATTTATAGTACAAAATAAAGAAAACAAGAAAATTAATAAGTTAATGAACATTACTTTCATAATATGTAATACATTATCTTAAATACTCAGCTATAGATAATCATTTATATTATCTGTAAGTCATTTCATTCCTCATTTTAATTTCACATCATATCATTGGACTGCACGATTCACATGGTTGCAACCTTGCATTAACAGCTCGACATTTACTGCATGATCTTTTTTTTTCTTAGATTTTATTTGCGTAGTAAAACTTTTATAATATTTTTAAAATAATAATATTTAATAATACTCTCTGTCTGTTATTACTCGATTCAAAAATTCTAACAGCTAAAAACTTAAGAACGAATTATAACTCTAAGATGAATTTCAAATTTTCTTCAAGGTTATAAGTAATTGACATTATTTTATTGTTTACATTTTGTTAAATTTATAATTAATTCTCTTTCGGATATACGGTCTTATTTTATTATGTAATCAGGTTTCTCTAGAGCTAAATAAGTTATTCGAGTTTTACTCATTAATACATTTTTGAAAAACATACGTGAAATGTAAACCAACCCTACCAACTTTCAACTTATAGTTATTATAGCTTATAGCTGTGTGTGTGTCCCTAAACGATATATGTACTGCTCAAAAGTAATGTCCGTTATCCCTAAATCTTAGAATATGACTCGGGACGGATATACTAAATAACATTTTTATTTATAATATTAGAGATACATAATGTTGTACAACGTCTTCTTTTTCTCGTTGTACCTACTAAAGAGATATAACATTTTTGCATCCAATGATTATGATTTTCCGATTTTGTTTTTTGACCCCCCAAAGAAACCACACTATTGCATCTTTTACACGCTCTAAGCCTCATATTGTCAATAATAATATACTAATAAATCAAATTGTTAAATACCATATTTCAAAAACATATAGATTTTTATTGTTTTTCCATTTTTATTAACGAACATCGTGTAAAATATTAAAACTATTTGCAGCAGTTGATTTGTAGGGCTTCTCATATCCACTTAAGTCTATAATGACGATTGGTGGCTCATGCATACCTTAAATTTCAAGCCTTGCTCAAGTGTTATAATTAAATGAGAAAAGGAGTGCAGACTAGATATGACCATGTATGTGTCATACCAGCACAGGGAAATCTGCTTTGTATACGTAGCTCCTGCGTAACGGAAGCACCCCTAGTTGAGCTTCTGACTGGCAGAAAAACTGAATTGAAATAGCTTGGAAATTTTGACAGTTCCTCCATTGATGAGAGCCGGTAGTAAGGATATCCCATATCACCTGTTGATCAGCTGCTTTTGGCAAAAGGAAAACAACCCCTCTCCCACCAGTTGAACCTAATGGAATTATGACATAAAAACACCAACCCTGACAGTGGGAGATAAGTTTTTATTAGGCCCCAACAACGTGACTTTATTGAATTCTGTCGGCCAATCGGGTTAATATTTTTTCATCGGAGTGGACTGTGTATTTAATAAATTTGCCTGAAACGACAACATGTCGTAGTTTATATAGAATAATAAACGTTCTCGAAGTGTTGTCAGAAGCATTTATGGTGGGTAGAAAATTGTTCCCAACAAAAATAACAGCTGGTCAATTCATTTATTTCTGTCAGATGTTTACACACTGATACGATATTTAGTAATCATTAATTTAATAACAAACTTGAACCACTAACTGTTTTAAATAGGCATATCTAGCAATTAAAATTTCATACGTTTTGTACTTAATTTCTAATCTTATTGAGAAGTATGGACAAAAAGTACATTGCCGGAAACATTTTGAGCCCCGATTTAAGTAGGTACACTCTATAGATACATACATTTTTCTAATGTTCAACTTTAAATTATTGCTTTGTTGAAACGTTTTCAAAAAAAAGAACTGTTTGCTTGTTATAATAAAAAATACTAGGGTTTTATTTTTTTTTCATTTACATTAATCAGTTTCTTTAGTTTTAAACATAAATAAATTAGGTCCAAAAAAAAAAAAATTACATTCATCAATGTCATTCTTTATTAAATTAAATATAATTTTATCACCGACTCCAACATAATTTTCCTAAGAGTAAATACATATATTATTATTTAGTAAAAAAGTCCGTGACGCAGGGGCTGCGTAAACTAAGCAGACTCCCCACGTGAAGTTGTACAATAGAGAAATCTGCCTAATTACAACTGTAGTAGTAAGAAACCTCTAAACCTAAAACATTATTTAGGGCGTAATAACCCAGTAGTTTCTAGCCCCAAAAAACAGTTAACCTAACCTCTAAACCTATTCACGAGGGACGAATAGTTATGGAAACGGCCGCCAGAGCTCTCGGCGGAAAGTCCGAACATAGCCTACTGGTGACCACACGCAGAATACAAATGCAAATATCTCGGTTAATATTCAAGATACAGAATAAATGTATAGAACAATATTTATAGTAAATTTAATTTGCAATAAGATTTATTCTATACAATTCTTCGATCCGACGCATAATAACGGAGATATTTTGAATTTTCAAAAATCCCCCCTCTAAACCCCCCCTCCCACTGGTCCGATTTCAGCCATTAACGAACTTGATCTTCCTTTTTATATAAAACGATTAAATTCCGAGTTTGGTAAAGATCAAACAAAAATTGCGACCGCTAGAGCGTTAACAGACAAATATATATATATATATATATATATATATATATATATTATTTTGAACGGACCTCATTTTCGTCATCTCCTGGGTAGGATCGATGGACATTTGAAGAAATTTTTCGAAACTCGCATCATGAGTACGACCTCAATAGCTGATTTCCCTTAAGGGAAATCTGCTAAAAGTTTTTTAGAGACTTACAAATGAACATGCCTTTATAAAACTATTAATTATAAAAATGTTTCAGCAATATTGAATGTTTCCCCTATTTTAAAAGTAGATGTAAATACAATACCACAAGATTAGATACATAGATGAAATAAAATAATTCCCAAAATATTTCCTTTAAAGTATTTATGCTTAAAATTGTAGAATTTATTTAGTATAGTGCTGACTTTGCAAAATATAAAAGTTATTATAGCAAAAATCCTGTCTTGTAACTTTTCCTGGTTCTATGGATAAAAGCCATCCTGAAAATATAATTAAAACTTTTGAACAATATGACTTCCATGAACCTAATTAAGCTTATTCTCAATGCAAACATGAACAAGGTTGAATAGAAATTATATTAAATATTCAAATAAAATTTAAATTTATAATTCTGCAGACAACATTAAATTCGAATAAAAGCTATTGCTATTGTTAGAACTGCAATAATATTATTTGTTGTTTTATTAAGATCCTTTGGAAAGTAGCCAGAAGAAAAGTAAAATACGCTTTGATAAAAATACAGAAGCTTAAAGAAGTTTTGAAAAATTATTTTTTAACTGACGCCAACACTGGTTTTCATTAATGTAAATAACGGGTCTCACTCAACATTGTAAAAATACCCACGTGAAGTTTTACAATAGAGAAATCTGCCTAATAACAACTGTAATAGAAAGAAACCTCTAAACCTAAAACATTATTTAGGGCGTAATAACCCAGTAGTTTCTAGCCCCGAAACACAGTTAACCTAACCTCTAAACCTATTCACGAGGGACGGATAGTTATGGAAAAGGCCGCCAGAGCTCTCGGCGGAAAGTCCGAACATAGCCTACTGGTACCACACGCAGAATACAAATGCAAATATCTCGGTTAATATTCAAGATACAGAATAAATGTATAGAACAATATTTATAGTAAATTTAATTTGCAATAAGATTGATTTTGTACAATTTTTCGATCCGACGAATAGTAACGGAGATATTTCGAATTTTCGGAAATCCTCCCCTCTAAACCCCCCCTCCCCGTGGTCCGATTTCAGCCGTTAACGAACTTGATCTTTCTTTTGACATAAAACGACTAAATATCGAGTTTGGTAACGATCAAACAAAAATTGCGACCGCTAGAGCGGTAACAGACAAATATATAGATAGATAGATATATATATAGATATATATATACAGTTTTGAACGGACCTCATTTTCGTCATCTACTAGGTAGGATCGATGGACATTTGAAGAAACATTTCGAAAATTCCGTCATGAGTACAACCTCAATAGCTGATTTCCCTTAAGGGAAATCTGCTAATAAAGATGCTTGGGATTGTAATAAAAATAATTACAACAGCATTGGGAGTTATAAACTAGTGTGTGTTGATTAATAATTAAATGTGATATTTTGTTAATAAATACATCTGTATATAAATAAATGTTTCCTTCAAACGTGACAAATCCAAGACGAGCAAGGCAGTTAATATAAATTAAGAAAAGCCCACAAAGCAGTAGCTACTTGAATTAAGCTGGTTCCCCCTGCATGTGGTACACAGGCTAGTAACCCAGGACCCTGCTCCCTGTTTCTTCCTTAGTACAAGTCTTGTGCAAACGAGATTTGAAATTTAAACTGGATTTGTTATTGTCATATACGTTGTTCGGTAACTGACGAAAACTTTAAACGTTTGCGGAGACTCGTGAGATCAGGCCATTGTTTAACAATAAGGATGATAAGTAAAGACTTAAATTTAGACACTTTCAGCGTACATCGAATTTTGACAGACGATTTGAAAATGCGAAAGATTTGTACCCAAATGGTGCCGAAAAAACACACAACTGAGCAGAAGAATCTTCTTGAGAGGACTGACAATGACCAAGTCATAACACATCTGCTCAGTTTAAAGAATTGAGGGCTGACCTTCTTTAGTGAAAAACTCTACAATTAAAATATTATTAATGTACAGTCCAGTGTTTGCAAATGCAGTGATATAAAGCGAATAGTTCGGCGGAATAGATGCTTGTTAATTTGTTGAGTTTGAATTTTTGGGAGGCATTTTCTTCGTAGTATGCGCAGGAGGAAGACTCGGTAATTTTCGAACCACCAATGTATAGGATCTTTGGGTGTTGATATTTTTCTATTTTATTAATGAAAGCTTCCTTTATTTTCCTTTATTTTAAATTTCTGCGCCTTGAGGATATTATGCACTTCGTTTTTTCGTAAAAAATTTTAAAATCTTGAATTTTACAGTTTTAAAAAAAGGAAAAATTTTGAAATTTACAGTTTACATTAACTTTCTGTTCTTAAGCACATAAAAAGATTTAGAATTATTAATCACTATGTATCTCTTTATTATTCAACTCATGGCTGTCCAAGAACAAAAGCCTGTCTTCTAAATCTACAAAAACATATGTTTTACACATAACCTATAAAGAGAGATATAAATATTCCAAAGAGCTATAAACACGACAATCCTTCATTACACTTCCTAACATCATTAATCAGTATGTATCTCTTTATTGTTCAACTCATGACGGTCCAAGAAAAAAATCCTGCCTTATAAATCTACAAAATATATATTTTACACATAACCTATAAAGAGAGATATAAATATTCCAAAGAGCTATAAACACGACAATCCTTCATTACACTTCCTAACATCATTAATCAGTATGTATCTCTTTATTGTTCAACTCATGACGGTCCAAGAAAAAAATCCTGCCTTATAAATCTACAAAATATATATTTTACACATAACCTATAAAGAGAGATATAAATATTCCAAAGAGCTATAAACACAACAATCCTTCATTAGACTTCCTAACACTTTCAGTGGAAAGTAATTAGGACCTATTACAAAAATAGTAATAATTTTCACGATTTAGGTCAACATAGTACTCAAAACGCGTAGGGTATAAGAGAAAAAAATTAATTTTATAAGTAGTAAAAAGTTGGATTTTCAATTTTGGACTCATTTGATTCATCCTGAGGAAGAAATACTTGAAGAGTTATATATATAGCAATGGACCTCATTTTCCTCATCTTCTAGTCTTCTAGATAGAACCGGTAGACGATTGAAGAAATGTTTCAAGATATTACCTCAATAGTGACGTATTTATGGATAATCTGGAAAAACACTAATTCATTGATGGTAAAAGGGAACAGTAGGTATAATCTAAATTTGATGACGTTATAATGATGAATAAATAACGCGAGGCTTTATAGAGGAAGGTATAAGTGGGGTTTGCTAAAGTGAGAGGTATGAAAAAAATACTAAATAGATTATTAGGCCTTTGAATAGCTCGGTGGGACCAGCCTGTATCACCTGTTGAATCCCCTTCCTTACTTTCCTCCCAAGAAATACGAGCCACCCTCAGTCCCACTCTAATTGAATCTTCTATATAAAAACTATATGTTGCCAAGGAGGAAAGATATTTATTATTATTGCTGAAAATATTTTTTCCTCCCCCTTCCCCGCTTATGTTTATTTTTAGCTTGTTTCCTTCACACCTAAATAAAAATAAACCGTTTATGAGGTGCCCAATACACGGGTAAGACCTCGGAAATATATATACAGCGGGAAGGCGCCTAATTGGTCGAGGTGAACACCCGTATTTTCTGGTTGCCAGCACTTAATATGAAACATAGCTGATATACTGTTAACGATAGCTTCGGCATAAAGTTAAGGTTCAGATAGACCACTGGGGAATTATGAAGGAATCAGATATTCTCATGTTATTAATTGTCATGACTTGGTTAATGAGCTCTTTTTAAAACTATATTCTTTCCAAAACTTTCGAAATATTATTCATTTAGCACTGAACTTAAATTGAAGTAAATACTTTTTGTTTTAACAGCCGTCTACAGTTAATTAAAAATTTCTTGATGTGAGCGGTCATGTTTTGATGTATTTGATTCTACGATGAAATGTGTGGTTCTGACAGTGATGCCCTTTACAAAATAAAAGCTAAGAGGAAAGCATACAAAACTTTAAAATAAAAGAACTTCAAATAGTTTAATTTATCTTCTTGATTATAATAGTAGCAGATGGGAAGTGCCTAGAACAAATTAATTCTAATTTCTTTATACATCTATCAAATCAAAAAACAATAAAATATTAATGCAATTTGTTAATCTATCAACAGGTTTGTTCTTCCTATTTTACGGAAAAGAACAAGAAAGGGAAGGGGTCTCAAGTACCAATAGAGGGTTCGCATTGTCTTCTGCATCTAAATAAACTGTAGTAAAGGCATCAGGAAGTTCATTCAAAATTTTGAAAATTTCATTTGAGGCCAGTAGCCTGCAAGGTCTGACCAAGCAGGAGTATGTAGATTTCATCTTTAATGTTCCAGTCTACCTGGTGTCTGTTAGAGTAATGTCAAGAAGAATCGCAAATTGGATATATTAATCACAATGTCCCAGAGCCTATAATAAAATTTTAATGAACTTTAAATTCCTCAGCGTCATTACCTATTTCTCCTGTAGCAGCTTCATAAATTGACGCATCTAGATACATAAAAGAATATTCTATTTTACAGCATACATTCCTAATTTTCCTCTAACTCTAGAATTGTTTATCTAAACTACATGATGTACTACTTTTAGATTATATCGCAATCTTTTTTTTTCCCACTATTTCCCAAAATTATGCTACTCTCAGTCATAAGATCCACATTTTTATTTAAATGTAATTTATAGTATTTTAGGACAAAAGAAAGGATCTTTAGGTCTCAATTCAGCAATTATTAGATGCAGTTAAATTTAATTTATTAATTGGTGAGACATAATAGAGGTAATTTATTTCCAAATCGCCAGTTTTTGGTGAGGTGAAACCAGCTATACTTTTAGCACTCGAAAAACTCTTTTAAATTAAAATAAAATAATAAATATCTATCGTAAATTAAATATAATTCAGCTGCAAATGCTTATTCTAGTAGAACGGTAATAGATCATTCATATTTCATTGAATATGTTGATTATTTTTAATTATTTTAAAACTTTCCTTGTACGAAGGCTTAGTCATGTTATAATTCTTGTAGGTCCTGAGGTATGTTTGCTATTCCCTTTCTGTAGTCTAATAGGACGTGTTTGATTGTCAGCGTCATCTTATGTGTTTTGTAAATCGGGGGTTCTGTTCTAGTCATGAAATAATTGTGTGTTATCCGAGAATGGCCGTCTCGTGCCACTACGACTTCTTCCTTTCTTGGAGTCTGGCTACTCGAAGACCTTGCTCTAGTTGTGTGCATTATTTGCCATAATTTTGTGTTGGTCAGTAACAAAGATAAGCATTAAAGGAACACCTATCTCCGAGGAATCGAGATGAAAACATTAGGAGGTTCACTTTTCTTCGTTATGTAGTTGTGAACAAGGTTTAAAAAATGGTCGTTGCCAATTTTATGGGTTCTAGACCATGGAACCTAATATTACTTGATGTTTAATGGAAGTATGGGCAAAAGGGCAGTGTATTATCTGGCCTCCCTGATGCAGTGGTCCGGAGAGATCAGCTTTTTTTAAATGCTGGAAATTACTCTTTAATTAATTTTATTGATTAATATGTTATTGATTTGTATAGAGCATACATAAACGGGGAAAAAACTATTATTGCCAATTAAAGAATTCTCCTTATCTATTGCGGGAGCTGTTTACGGCCGGCTCTCAGTAGCTTCCGAAGTGCCACCACCTAGAAGCAAAGCATATATCTGTAGATGATTCCTTGGGAGTCTGAGTTGGTCTCAGGAAAAGCCCAACTCCTGTGCTAGTAACTCTCTTCATTGAGAAGGGTGACGGTAGAGGCAGTGGAAAACTCGATATGAACTGAAGGCGTAGAAGTGGTGTCGTGCGGGCAGTAGTGGGAAGGGGCTCCTAGGTCCAAACAACAAACGCCAGGTCACGAACGGTTCACCGACAACTGTACAACACTAGAAACGGTTGCGTATCCTAAGCAGATTTCTTATGTGCTACTGTAACACACTTGGGTTCTCATCAGAGCACATTTATTTGTTTGTTAATAAACAACGAGTAGAAGGCTCGAGGTAGAAGGGGGGCGGGGGGGTACTGGCAAAATGCAAAATACAAACAAGTACAAATAAAACGTATTATAATTGAGTAACGAAATAATGCATAGAACAACAATTGTAGGACAACAATTATTTAGCAAGATTGGATCTACAACATTTTACGATACGACTCATAATAGCAGGTATAATTTGAATTTTCGGGCCCCCCCCCCTCTAAACCCCCACTATTAAGGTCCGTTGTCCGCCAATAACAATTATGATCTATAGTGTTCACCGAAACAGTTAAATAACGAGTATGGTAGACATCAAATAAACATTTTCGAGTAAAGAACGAAATCTTAATTAATGGCACCATCACATAACGTATTTGCATTTAACTCACAAAATACAAGTTAAATGAAAACCACATTCGGTATTTAACCTTTGACTGAAGTGGTTCATAACATAGCAGCTTATTGTTGATATGGCATGAGGAGTATATGTTTACTGAAGGCCGAAAACTAAAAAATCCAATTATCCAGGTTAATGTTTATGATAGAGAAATTATGCATAAAATAACATTTATAGAAAATTAAATTTTCAATAAGATTGGTTGTATTCAATTTTTAAATCCGATGTGTAATAAGAGAGATATTTTGAATTTTCGAAATTCCCCCAAATAAACACCGCCCTCCCCATTTCAGTCGTTAACGAAGTTGCCCTTTATGTGTACATAAATAGTTTAAATATCGAGTTTGGTAACTATCAAAACAAAAGTTGCGACCGCTAGAGCGTTAACAGATATATATATATATATATATATATATATATATATACCCGTATATTGTTTAAAGGGACCTCCATTTCGTCATCTCCTGGGTAGGATTGATGGGCATGTGAGGAGATTATTCGAAAATCGCGTCATGAGCACAAGAGCCATGATCTTAATATTTCTTAACAGGCGGTTTGCCGAGAGGATATGACCATGTCACGGAATGGTTGCTTTTATTCTTAGGATTCGTACTCCGGAAGGAAAACAAATATATATTGTGGGATGAGACTATCAGTGAAGACTGGTTAGTTCATGTAGGACTTGAGTGAGGGACTTTTTGTAGTGTAAAAATGTAGTATGCCGATATAGAGAAATGTGCTAAGATAAAGAGAATTTGAATGTACTCACTTGGGTGAGTAAGGCTAACCTGGAGAGAAAATAGGGGATGAGAAGACACCCTATAGGCTGTCCCTTTATCGTCGGAGCGGCAAATACAAGGGGTGCTTTTCTCGTAGCACTTTATGTATCCAACCCTCTCTATCAATATTCACTCTACATTTACACTTCATAGATCCCAGCCTTTGTCTTTTCCCCCATTATAAATACACTTTTTCGCCTCAGTGTTGTCAAGAAACCACTTGTTGATTTGATAAATCAAAAATTAGCTATTTTATTACTCATGGACTAAGTACACGAATTAAGATGTAACCTGGGTATGAAATATTCAGTCGCTCAAAGTAATAATTCGATGAGTAGAAGTGGGAATATACTGAAGGCGGGAAAAGAGATAATAGACGTATAAAGTATTTATGGAAAAATGAATAAAACAATAACTTTAGAGTATTATGTGTTTAACAAGATTGTTTATAAGCCGTTTTAAGTTTAATTAGCTTATTGTTAATGTGAGATGAGTGGGAGTGGGGATTTACTAAAGACTGAAAACTAAAAGAATGCAAATATCTCCCTTAATATACCAACTAGAGAAAAAAATTGATAAATTAAAATTTTAGAAAATTAAATTCCCAACAAGATTCATTTTTACAATTTTTCGACCAGGTCATAATAACGAAGATATTTTGAATTATTGATTTCCCACCACCTTTAATCCCCCCCCCCCCGTCAAAATTGAATAATATATCTTACACAACTCATCATCATTTTAAAATTCTCTTTTCATCAGTGTTTCTCTGCTTCTCATGGAGTAATATAAAGTAATAAAAAACTCTGCTTAAAATAATATTTGGAATTTCTAAGAATACGTTTTACCTTTAAAGCAATACATTCAAAATCAATTTTAATTATTAATTACAAAAGTGAAAGTGATATTTTTTTTTAATCAACGATTTCTCCGTATTTTATTTCATTATATTTTCAAAACTTTTCCATACTTTCTACTTATTATTATTAATTAACTTAACTTTGATTAATATTGATATGTGAACAATATATCGAAGTTCAGATAATAAGTATATTAAACACCCAAGGAAGGAGGTATATCCACAGTATATATTATGCTAAGTATCTATTGATGTGGAGCATAGTTTTTTTAAATAAAAGATTTGAAGGTGTCACTATTCTTACAAAGAAATTAAATAAGGCTTGAATAAAATATTGATCAGAATGCCCGGTTGTCCGCAGATAATCTGCTCATATATTTAACAATACCAAGACAGGAACAAACTGTAAAAGTTGATACAAATAGCAGCAATAAGGAGTAACCGGGAAACAGGCTCCAAACAAAGGAGGACCATTAGTGAGGAACTGTGGTTGAGGTCTCAGCACTGATTGCCTTCGTTACGGAGCGTTCATCCAGAGTGAAGCCACCCCATAGAGGTATGAGAAATGAGAGATATGAATCGCAGCAAACCGCCTCATCCATCTGACGGTGCGTCACCAAACCGCCAGCTCGTCGTTAGGTTTAACCACCGTAAATTTTGTCTAACACACCGGAAGGAAATTAATATTAAACATTTTTCACTTAAAATATTCAACTGTCTATATACAACACATCAATTAAAATAAGCCTTTAACGAGTTATATTTTTCTAAACAAATCTGTATCCTTGAATGAATTAATCAAAGTTTTTCAATTCTTTCCTTTATTGCACTTCGTAATACTTGCCTCTCGCTCTTAATCAAAATAAGGTGTTGAATACTTAGATTTATTATCAATTACCCCAGAAATATAATGGAATAACCTTAAATTAACGAATGTTTTACTTGTTTATCCAGTATTATGAAAATTAAATGGCAAATAAAATTACAAATACTATGGGGTGGTAATCTGTTTTTAAACCACTCCAATAAACGTTAGTTAGCTAAAAAGGGCATTAGCTTAAAACATGAAGAATATGATAAACCATAAATTTATTTCAGTTGTTACGAATTGAAACGGATTTTCTACAGCTCGCCACTCTCAAGCAAGGTGGGACTGAAGATTTTGTATAATATAATATTTTTGAGGTGCTTGCTTGATGTTTAAGGAAGCAGATCATAGGAACCCTTGGTTCCCACAAGGAAGTCTTAGTTCAAACAAATTCTCTGTGAAAAGGCATTGATTATGGAGCGATTCTACTGAATGCACTCAACCATTTGGACGTCTGAGTCATATAAAAATAGCGACATTAGTACAATCTCAATAACTGATTCCCTTTGAGGGAAATCCGCTAATATTTAATCATCTATTATAATATAAAGAAGTATTTTAAAAAATGGTGGTTGTTCAAAAGCCCCTTGAAAAGGTGTGTGAACACGGTACTTGTGTATTATATCCACCACATTTTAGTTCCACCAGTTTCACGCTAGAGTGCGCTACTGTTTTAAGTAGTACGATTCATTGCCCGCAAGGGAGGTTATACTTACCTTATAACCTTCTACGGAATTATAATGATAAATAAAAGAAAACACAATTTTTAAAAATAAAACATTTTATTCACATTTAGGCGGGAAATGTGTCGAAATACAATTTAAAATGCACTGAAATGTGTCTCCATTTCCTTTCCCATGGTGCTGTCGCCATATGAATTCTACCAAATATGATTCAATGCATTACAAAATGGAGTTTTACTTCCTTCGAACCAAGTGCCAATCGGAACGCCGACTTGCTCACCACGCTTTCGTACATTACATTTCCAAAAAAGACTTTTTTTTCCACTATAAAGTTTCATACAATGTGATTTAGAACACTTTCTTCTGATAGCCAAAATATTCCTCTCCTGTAAATATTTAACAGCGTCTTCTTCAGTCGTTGGCAAATCCCAAGGAGGCATTTTTAAAGGACTAAGAAACAATAAACAGCAAACGCAAATAAACAGCGAACGCAACTATGACAAAAGATAACCTCATTAGCCTGGGAGAGCTAGCGTCGCACTTCAGTAGCGCATTCTAGCGTGGAACTAGTGGAACTAAAATGTGGTGGATATAATACACAAGTACCGAATAAATTTATTATTTCATTAAATAAACTAAATAAGTCCAGCTAAGTCTTCCACAAAGACAATAATAAATGGTTCAGTCACATATAGTTAAGGGTTAAGCCTACACTATAAAACTTATTCAAGTTCTTTATTTTTAATAAAATTTAAATCTTCTTAATCACATGTATATCCGGAGCTTGTCTATTCATTGTCACTGAAATAAAGTTATCCGATTTTATTTTTTTTTTGACTTATAAATTATAAATCTTTGTTACCCGTCGTTGACAGGTTGAAATAGAAATGGTTCCCGTGAGAATATAAAGGATGAATAAACTTATGCACGAAATCGTCCCGACATATTCATCACAATAGAAATCTCCTGTAATAAGTTCAGTAAATCTGATAACTAAATTGCAATATATGTACGTTACGTATAGAATGCCAAATAGCCGAATTTGGAGCATATGTTAGCCGTAAATGAATTGAAAAAATAATGAGTTCCCATGGAAATATAAATATTGAATTATCGTAAGCACTAAACAATCCATTTATTGCCATTGAATTGCAGATATATTATAGTTTTAAAGTAAAGCTTTGAAGGAGTTTATTATCGCTCAAATACATTAATTTTCTCATCAAAATTTAACGATTATAACTTGTTAGCATTCGGAGGAAAAATGTGACAAAATAATGTAGAGGTATTCTGTCTTCTGTAATGCCATCAGGTGGTAACCGGTGTCGGAAGTATCAAATTACTTTTGTTACCGGTCATTGTGTGTCGAAATAAAAAGTTCGTCACGCAGGTGCTGTGTAAACTAAGTAGATTTCCCAAGTGATGTTACACAATAGAGCAATCTCCATACGAGAGCCGAACTAGCTTTTGGCGGGAAACTGTCAAACTCTATAATATTCAAGATAGAGAATAAATGTATAGACCAATATATATAGTAAATTTAATTTGCAATAAAATTGATTCTATACAATTTTTTGATCAGACCAATGGTATCGGATGGTATCGCCCCTCCCACTGGTCCAATTTCAGCCATTAACGAACTTGAACTGTCTTTTTGCATAAAACGTTTAAATATCGAGTTTGGTAACGATCAAACAAAAATTGCGACCGCTAGAGCGTTAACAGACAAATATATATATATATATATATATATATATATATATATATATATATATATATATATACATATAATTTTGAAACGGACCTCATTTTCGTCATCTGGGTAGGATCGATGGACATTTGAAGAAAATTTTCGAAAATCGCGTCATGAGTACGACCTCAATAGCTGATTTCCCTTATGGGAAATCTGCTAAAAGTCCGTCATGCGTAAATTAAGCCGATTTTCCTCGCGAAGTTTAATAATAGATAAACCTACGTGCTGCTAACACAACCCCACTGTGAATATTAAGTGAATAAATACAAACGGTAATAAGAAATCTTTCCCCTCCCTTTCCAGTGCGAAGCATCTGAAACGTAAACAAACAGGTCAGCCAATGGCTCACCGGAAAGAAAAACAATACCTGAAACTTATCGAAATATAACATATTTATTCTATTGAAAACTATTTACTATATCTATTACTATAATTTATAATGAATCAGAATAATTTTTATCTCAAATTTTAGAAGTCCGAGAATTTAAGACGGGGGGGGGGTCACAAGAGCATATTTGCATGTATCTCGTATAATAAACGTCCATGGCAAACAATATTTGGTATTTAAGCTTCGAATAATGTGTTTTATTATATAACAGAGTATGGTTTATTTAACACGAGTAGAAGTAGGGGTTTACTAAAGGCAGAAAACTGTAAAATGCAAATATCTCGGTTAATATTCAAGATAGAGAATAAATGTATATAACAAAATTTATAGTACAGTTAATTTGTAATAAAGTTGGTGTAATACAATGTTTCGGTCCGACGTATAGTCACGGAGATATTTCGAATTTTCAAAATTCAACCCCTTTAACCTCTCCCCTCTCCCTGGTCCGATTTCTGCCGTAAACGAACTTGATCTTTAGTTTTGGATGAAAAGCTTATATATTGAGTTCGGCAACGATAAAACAATAATTGCTAATTGATTTGTCAATTCTATTATATATATACAATTTTGATCGGGCCTCATTTTCGTCATCTCCTAGGTAGGATAGATGGACATTTGATGAAAAATTTCGAAAAACGAGTCATGAGTACGACCTCAATAGCTGATTTCCTTTTAAGGGGAATCTTGCTAAAACGCGCATATAAACAATATACATTCTCTTAATACAAAAAATTTCTCAATTCTATTGAGACATTTTCATAGAACACGAATAAAATCTATTTGGCACCCGGAAGTCAGTACTTCGAAATTTATGAATGTAAACGTCTTAGGACTTTAATCGTTATTGAAAAATGCTTTAATCGATATTAATGGAATTATTGATGGATAAGTGGTTGTTGAAAAATCGAATTATCATAAAACCTATATCGTACCTTGGGTTAGTAGATTCACAACTAAAAAAGTCTCTTGAAAACCTCCGAACCGTTTTTGAGTAACTATGAAGGGACAGACATGCAAGAATTTCAATTTTGTTTTCATTGTTTTTAGAATAGCGTGAAGAAAATTTTTCCCTGCTGAATTAAAGTAAAAAATCATACAAACCTCAGTTTTATTTGCATAGTCTGGAACATTATATAGTTAGCACTGGCCGGTTGAATTGTGTCAGCATAAGTCGCCTACCAGTCGGTGTGTTTACATATGTAGTGATTTCATGTTGCGATGTATATTTTTAGTAATATAAAATGTAGTTATTCAGTGTCTGTGTCAGTTTTTATGCCTAGCAGTCTACTACATATACCTATATAGCTGTATATTACCTATGCCTAACAGTCTATTATTTCAATCCGCCATATCGACTCTTAAACTTTTCAATATTCCTCTGAATAATCTATTTGAAAAGATAGCATATAATATCAATTGTTTAACATTTAAATACTCTATTATGAGATACTCAAAGAATATTGAATATAGGTTTAACGTTCAAACTGGCAGAGACTCTGTCCATCCCATTTTCACTATTTTATGATAGTGATAAAAGAATGTGATAAGAAAAAAGAGAGAGTAGGAGTGAAAGTAGAAAAAGAGATAGATTGTCCTTGTCCAAAAACAGAAGTGCATTCATCACTTGACTGACTTCCCCCAAGAGAAGTGTATTAAAGAAAGAGGCAGAGGGGAAAAATAAACCTAGGAATCCCCTCTCTTCCCAGGCATATTTCTGAAGAGCAGTAAAAGTTTTTACAAGAGTCATTTCTTGTATCAGATATCCTCATAATGGAATGGCTCTATGATTCAGATGTTAGCCACTTATTTAAGCGTAAGGAAAATAAGATATATTTTTTTACTTCCATGTACCTAAATAAATAGTATGTAAGTATTGTAATCGCAACAAAAAAAATCAGGTTTCATCGGAATTACTCCGCCCCCCCCCTTACCCGAACCCATTTTGATAAGACAATAGTCCCATTACTTAAATACTCCGTCACGCAGGGTCTGCGTAAACTAACCAGATTTCCCACGTGCTAGTTTAATACTACACGTATGTGTTGATCTTATATTACAACATATTCCCTATTTCTGTTAAAAATACAGATAGGGGGGGGGCGGAGGCTGAGAACAAGAAAGTACAAATACCTCGTTACTTGAGGTACAAAAAAAAATGTACAGAACAACAATTTTAGGTTAACAAGATTGATCCAATAACATTTTACGATCTGACTCATTATAACGAAAATGTTTTGAATTTTCAAGTAGCCCCCCAACCCCCATTATTGCTTCTAGGGAAGCACATTATTCCAGTTCCGACTTCAACCAATAACAACTAAATATCCAGTATGGAATAGATCAAATGAATATTTTCGACTTAGAATGTAAATTCTTATTTGATGAAAATATTCACACAACGAATTTGCACGTACCTCGCACAATGAAGGTCTCTTGAAAACAGTATTTGGTATTTAAGCTTTGAATGACATAACAGCTTATTGTTAATATGACATGAGTAGGAGTGGAGGTTTACTGAAGGCTGAAAACTAAAAAAAATCCAAATATATCGGTTAATAGTCATGATAGATAAAATCATGAAGACATATATAAGTAAATCAATTTGCAATAAGATCGGATCCGAAGTATAATAATGAAGATATGTCGAATTTTCGAAATTCCATTGTCATAAAAAGATCTATTAGTTAGTTTCCATGAAATTTTTCGATTTGATGCCTTGGAATCGAGATAACATACTTACTTGGCTTTCAAATCATTCTAAATGAAGAGAAAACGGGTTTGTTTCTTTATTTTAACAGTAGTGCAAGGAAGTTATGTCGTGTCTTTTTGCTAATTGCAAGGCTGATGGGACCTTCAGTTACTGCAATATGCAAGTTTGAATATACCCAACTAATTCTTCTTACTTGAATCTATAGTAGGATTTCTAATGTCTGACTCTTGGGGATTAGGGGAATCATCCATAAATGCCTCAAACATTTGGCTTTATAGCCATGCTTTGGAACATTTTCAAGGCTCTTTTATAATAAAAAGGTATGTGTTTTATAGATATGGGCATGTGTTCCAATAAATTCAACAGTCCTCCATGGGTTGGAATGAGATTCATTATTCCTTTCTTCTTTCCCAGTTAAGTACACTAACAGGTGAAATTAAAGTTGAACATGAAATATTTATTATTATTAATAGTAATCACATGAGTAAGTATTTTTCTTTTGTTCATCCAGTACCATAGGTAGTTTAGGCTGAGGCTCTTCAAGCCTGGTCCTTCGTCCTTCCTGAGTAGCTATACATCCCTGAGTGGGCCTTGGCTTCCTTCACAATGTTATTCCAACTCTCTCTGTCTCAAACACGGATCCATGCAGTAGTTTGTTCGGCATTCTTATTACATGGCCCAACCCTTCTATACGGCATACTTCAATGAATTGAACCACATTTGCATCTTTATACAGGGGATAGAGTTCAACATTGGTCAGGTACCTCCATACATTTGAGTCAGCATCGAAGACAGGGCCATAAATCTTTTGGAGAAGCTTGCTTTCAAAGCGTGGTGGCTTTTCAAGGCAGCAGTCATAGTCCACGTCTCTGCTCCATAAGTTAGGACTGGTCTACAGTTGCATCTTTGTGCTTCTCGACAGTATTGTGCTTTTGATGTACTTTATATTATCAAAATAATCCCAATTAGCTGCCTTTATTCTTCTATTTACATCATTTATTTTTTTAATTCTCATCATTCAGTACTTAGCCTAAATATATGAAGTTTTCTACTTTTCCTTATGAATGAATATCCATCAATGTCAATGTCTACTGCAGTATTTCCATGACCTCAGCTAATAGTCATGTATTTAGTCTTTAAGTCTAGTGTTTGCAATTAAAAATTAAAACCCTCTTAACATCGTTACTGATATGATGTTATATTGGTTCTGGAATAGTTCTCAAATACTCTATTTTTTTAGCTTCAGAAACCTTCTGATATTTTTCATTGTCAGGTTCTAATGTATTAACTCTTCTATAACTGTTAATTATGACTAGGTATAAGAGAGCTTTGAAGTAGGGGAACCTGGACAACCTTCAAGACAGAAGTAGCTCTTTCTCTCTCTCCCCCCACTGAGAAATAATATAGCACTTACTTTTTTATTTAAGTGTGTTTTTAAAAGAAACAATCTCATTAACATGGAAGAGTTATTAATGTTCATAAACAAGCAGTTTCTGTAACAACTGTCAAGACAAAAACGAGATGGGAAAAGTTTTATTATTGCATATAATTAATTATATAAGGTGATTTTTTTTTGTTGTTTTAACCTTCATCCAGGCATATGAATATTAGTTCACTGTCAGCATCATAGAAAGTTTTCCTAGTAATAAGCAGAAAGTCAAAATGAATGAGTACCTTTTAGTTAGGCAATAGACGAAGACTAATGTGTGATTGCTTTGCTTTGTTGCTCACTTATTAAGTATCAAAAATGCAATCAGGTTGTGCAACTACATTGTTTGTCTGGATATACAATCTATTTTCCTCACCTATTGAAGGTAAAAATTAGGAAATATTTCTACTTTTTAAAGGTACGTTTTATTTGACAGATTTCATACATTTCAATGTTCTGTTACTTTTTATGTCTGTATCACTTGACCTTGTTCTACAATTCGTTTTATGAAATGATTTTATATTTACCCTTGTTTTACATTATTTAGTGGATTATTCTAATTTTGTTAAGGGCATTTTTCTTTGAGCCATCGGAAATTCATCAGATTGATTCTACTTGAATTTCATTGATTCAGATGAACATCTTGAATGACAAGTACAGGGATTTATCCAAAGGAAATACAAAATTCAATGCGAAAATTTAATAAGGATGAATGTAGAAATGCATCAACACGAGTGAGATAACATACAACAGGTATTTTTAACAAACACCGTCCATTTTTTAAACATTATTGCTAAGGCACTCAAAAAAAATGTATATGAAATATATTCTTTGACGAAGGTTCAAATCTAGACAAGATAGAAATTCCTCCCCTGTAATTTTCTCTCTGATGTAATGTCAGTAGCGCTCAACTGGAGATATATTAATGCTATAACCATCAAACAATTTTGAATTTCTTCAATAAATTTTGGAAAATTAAAATATTCAAAAGAAACAACTTTTTATTACTAGACTCTTTCCAAAAATTGTTTATTTAGATAATCAGGGTCATCGCACATTATAAATAATTACATAATTATAATAGTTTCCATTTTCACTGGCTGATGCCAGTCATTGAATGTAAACTATTGTAAGATGTCTGTCTAACAACTTTAGCCACAATTAGTGACCTCACTTCTCTATATTTCATAGTCTTTATTGATAGTTTCTTGCAAAAATAATGGGAAACTAGAATATATGTATCCTCTGACCCTCCTCCTTTTTCATTTTCCTGAAAGCCTAAATTTTCCTGCTTACAAGAAAAAATAACAAGGATAAATAATTAGATTGGTCAGGAACATGTATATTCTGTTTTATATATATATATATATATATATATATCAAATAATTGTAACCTCTGTCTACATTGATTTTTTTTGCCGAAATTTCAGGATACTTTTTCATTTCACATGTCATAGACACTATAACTGCATTTTGTTTCTTTCGTGTATGTTTGTTTGCTAGTATATTTGTTTGTTTGTTTGTTACCTTTGCATAAACGGCTGAACCGAATTTTATGAAACATGGTACGTATATTACTACTAACCCAACTTAGACTTTAGGCTATATTAATATTCTCTGAGATTAACAGGAGTGGGGGTTATAAGGGAGGGCTGAAATTAAAAATAGCGATATTTCGTTTCCTATTGGTTTTTCGGCAAATATGAACATAACAAAAGTTGTTTATTTTGTTATTTAGAGTAACTTTTGTTATATACAATTTTTTCGCATACCGAATTATAAACGAGATATACGCTAAAACCTATACCGGAAATGAACATTTTTATTTGTCACAAAAGACTCAACGGAACTAAATAAAACTCAATATGTGTATTAGCACTAACGCCTTCATTATAATAAATCATACCAACATTTCTAGGGACGGGCAGGGAGGCCAGAAATTAAAACTAGCGGTATTTCGTTTTCTGCAAATATGCACATAACAAAAGTAGTTTATTTTTCTATTTGAAGTAACTTTTGTGATATTCACTTTTGTCTTATAACAAAGTATAAACAAGACATACACTAAAACTTTAGCGGGAGCCAACAATTTTATTGGGCACTAGCGATTAAACTGAACTTAACGTAACTCGATATGTCAATTAGCATTAATTCTTCCATGATTATAAGTTATATTAAAATTTTTAGGTTCGAACGGGAGTGGGGGTTATAAGGGAGTCCTGAAATAAAAATTCGCTACATTTCATCGTCTATTTTTTTTTCAACAAACGTGCATGTAACAAGAGTTGTTTACTTTATTATTTAGAGTAACTTTTGTTTTATACATTTTATCGGGAACAATGTATGAAACAAGTAATTTGCGTAGAAATATTGATATGCTCAACAATTCTTTCCAATATGAACTACCAGGTACCTCACCTGGAAAAATTAATTCAAATCTATGTTAATATTTTGTCCTTAATAATTGAAATCTATCCATAATGCACAGGAGACGGGAAATATGACAATATGGGGGACAGTGAAGTCTTATATAAAAAATTAATTTTATTATTAACAAATCCACAGCAACGACGGGTATAAACCCTAAACACTGTGACGGGGAAATGTCAAAATATCATGGAAAGTAAAGCCTTGCCAAAAAAATACCATCACCATTCAGCCTCAAATGAATTCCCGGGCGAAGCCGGGTATCTGAGCTAGTTTATATATATAATATATATATATATATATATATATATATATATATATATATATATATAAATTACATTATTAAGAAATGGCCTAAAATAATTAAATTTCAAATACTCTATAACAATGTCTTTGTTAAATTTCATCTACCATACTTTATAGTTTACATACCTGCCTCTGTACATTAAAGCTTATTTGATTAAACAGTTATAGAGCAAATAATAACTGAAGAGGCCTTTTTAATGTCCTACAGGGAGTTTAATATTACTAATTAAAGTGGAATTCAGGTTTAATGGATGATACAACCAACACTACTACAACATTCTTCCCAGATAAAATAAAAAAGACTACAGTCCTACCTATACCAATAGCTGTCCAACTCAGGTGCTAAATGATGCCATACTCAGGTTTAAAAATACAATCTTAGGGAATTTATAGTTCCATGACTTTCTAAATAGATTGTAAATCCTTTTATATTCTTCCATTGCCAACAAATATTCCTTTCTTACTTTTTGAATACGTTTTTTTTTTTTTCAATACAAATATAAATAATATTTCATCCTTGTGCATAGGCTGAAGGCCAATGAATAAAACACTTCTTCTCAGTAAATGAGCTCATTATTGCTTCACTCTACATGTTTCACACCATTGCCTTATCAAAAGTAATCTGCTGCAAGTTAATCTCTATCAAAAGATCAGCCGATAACCACCATGTTTCCTATTGTTACTATAATGTCTACTTAGGCACAAGGCGCTCTAGGACATGTAGTCAAATAAATTTAACTTTTGACAGATTCCAGGGGCTTTTAACGACTCTGGGGGTTCCCATTAGTATTTATAGGGCAGTCCTCCACATTTTCTTTCCTCCCATTCTTGAGATGTCTGACTCGGGCACCACCTTCACAGCCTCGATTCCTTTGGTGCCTATCAAAGGCTGGTCTACAGGCCAACATTACTCGTCATTTATGTTATGAAGTTCTGTCTAGTGCTTTCCAAATCAGCCTTTCCTTAGAGGCTCCCTCAACAATATGTTAGCCTCGTTACACTTAATTTGCTTATTACAGACTTCTGCATGCCTGGCCACTGCTGTAGTTTTTGTCCTCCTTTGTTTTAGAGTATCTATGTGTTGAGAGAGTAACTTCATTTGAGCAATATATCACTTCCCGGGTAGAGTAAGCTTTAGGGGTCTTAAATTTATCTCGCATCTTTTCCACAATCTTAAATATTGACTTTATGTTTCTCTACCTGAAGGCCCTCCCACACTTCTCCAAAGCACCTTTTACGTCAGGTAGTAAGACAAATGTGTCATGATCATTGCTACTCTCTTGCATCTGCTAGGTGGAACCATTCATTTCTCCTGGTCTCTAGCCATTGGCTCCCAGCTCCTTCTTCAAATGGAAGCAACCATCTACCTCTTCCTAAACCTAATCACTGAATACAGGAAGTTGAATATATCTCAATTTGGAAAACCCAGAGCTATAGGATCAATTCCTGTGTGGGGTCTTAATGCACTTAGTAAACCTAGAGTGATGGGTTCAGTTATCCTGCTGGTAATAGTAATTTATTTAGTGGCAAACTTAATTCAAGGAATCCTTAGCCCTATCCAAGGAAGAATGGGGTGATAAACTGTAAATAGCCTGCCTCAATTCACCTCAGTAGCATGAAGTAGCCATTAATAAATCATAAAATCAATTTTTAATACTATAAAAAAGAAAAATATTCTTCAATTACACTAAATTTTAAAAAGAAAACCTTAAGATTAGGAGTACATATAATGGCTTAATTAACATCCCTGTAAGTTCTTCATAACAATATATAAGAAAACTTTATATTAAGATAATTTTAACTTTACTAGCAGTAATTTACAAAATGAATTTTCAGGATTATATGCTATTTTAATGACAGACTAATTATTCACAAATATTTCTGTAGAGTTAATGGGTGGAAAGCTATTTGTTTCAAAAGTTCCCCCTACCAAATACATTTAGATACACCACTATTCAAATCTATATACTCTGATTCACTCAAAATTTATATATATATATTCTTGTTTTCTTGGACAACACATTATACATTTTTATATGTTAGGTCTTCTCATTTAACTAGTAAGGTGGAAGTAATGTCAGTCCAGAAGTATGTCCTTTCTTATGATTTAGTAAAAGTAACGATTTTTTATTTTTTTTTAACTTAAGATTTTAAATTGTTGCGGCTTTGGAAATGAATTAAATATCAATAGAACCATAGGCATAAACTTATGAAGAGGGGGTGGGCAATCACTTCCCCAACAATTCTATGTAAAAAAATAAAAAGTAGTCAATGACAAATTATCTAGAAAAACACAAGTACAAATATACAAAACGATCACCATACCAACTGTTATATATGGCAGTAAAATACAGATACTCACTAAGGATAACTAGAAGGCCTTATAGGTCTGGGAGAGAATTTGGAGCTGTCTGTGAACAGCACGGGTCACAGGTCATAAGTAAGGTAACATTGAACTGATTTAGTTGTGTTGTGGGCATAATATAATCTGTTCCCAGCAGGGGTGTAGCCCAGCAGGCTTCCCTGGGAAATGTGATTTTTACCCCAGGTGGAGAGAGGAAAAGAGAGGCTCAGGCAGGTTTGCCAGAGGGAGGATTCAAGAGACAGGGGCTCGGGAATTAGAAGGCTCTAGCTGCAGACCTCATAGAATGGCTTAAGATTGTTGCAGAGGCCCAGGTCATGTAAGGATAGTAGTTAATCGTAGTTAGGTCATTAGTTGATAAATTATCCAAAACTGTTACAAATTTTGGAAGAATAATGCTCAATCAATCAATTATAAAGCTTAATCAATTAATAATAATTACTGTTGATCTGGATGAAGTCCAGATCAATAGTTTGCGTGTAACTGCATTTACAGCATTTCACAATTTCTTACAGATAATGCATCCTCAAAATATAATTTGGGGCTCAGTTTAGCCGTGTGAGTTAAAGCCTTGCCTTTAATCTCACATGTTAAACCTAGAGTGGCGAGTTTGATTCCCACATGGGCAAAGGAATTTATTAAATACAATCCTTAGTTCCACTCTGGCTAGAAAAGGGTGGTAAACTGTAGATAACCCGTCCCAATTAACCCTGGTTGCAAAAAGTGGATGTTAATAAATAATTTAATTTTTCCAAAATATTTGACTACAAATTTTCCTCATTTTGATTCACTCATTCATTGGAATCAAGTAGGAACATAAAAAGAATTGTTTTTTTTTTTTTTTGGTTTTCTCATTTCAATATATATCGGGACTCAGGTTAGCCATATGAGTTAAAGCATTGCCTTTAACCCTTTTATTATCTCACATGGTAAACCAAGACTGATGAGTTTGATTCCCACCTGGGCAATAGGAATTTATTTAGTGATGGAATTCATTAAATACAATCCTTAGTCCCACCCTGTATCGTTGAAAATGTGGACGATAATAAATAATTCAATTCATTTCAATAAATAATTAAAATTAAATGTTTATTTTTGATAAATTTGGTAGATGTCTATTCCATTTAGCTAATAAATGGAGTGAATCCAAAGTAAGGAGATCCACCACCTATATTACTTTTATTTTTTCTATATCTATTAAGAGCCATTTTATATAGAGACAGCAATTTCTGGCCTTGCCATTATACAATAAGTATCATATGCATTTCATAAACAATATCATTTTATTTCAAGTATTACAATTTGTGATACTTGTCTTAATTTTTTTTGTTTTTGTACCTGAACACAAAATGTAATCTATCTGTTTGCAGAATATACACATATGTATACAAATTGTAACACTGTGTTGGCACACACACACACACACATATATATATATATATATATATATATATATATATATATATATATATATATATATATATAAAATTGTAACCTCTGTCTGTACATTGATTTTTTTCGCGAAATTTCACCATAACTTTTCGTTTCACATGTCATAGACACCATAACTGCATTTTGTTTCTTTGGTGTCTGTTTGTTTGTTTGTTTGTTTGTTACCTTTTCACGCATAAACGGCTGAACCGAATTTTATGAAACTTGGTATGTATATTACTACTAACCCAACTTAGACTTTAGGCTATGTTAATATTCTCTGAGACGAACAGGAGTGGGGGTTATAAGGGAGGCCTGAAATTAAAAATAGTGATATTTCGTTTCCTATTGCATTTTCGGCAATTATGCACATAACAAAAGTTGTTTAATTTGTTATTTAGAGTAACTTTTGTTATATACACTTTTGTCGTATACCTAAGTATAAAGGCGTTTTACGCTAAAAATGATAGCGGAAGTCAACAATTTTATTTGGCACAAAAGACTCAACCGAACTAAACCAAACTGAGTATGTGAATTAGCACTAACGTCTTCCTTATAATAAGCCATTCTAACATTTCTAGGGACGGCAGGAGTGGGGGTTATAACGGGGGCCTGAAATTAAAAATAGCGATATTTCGTTTCCTATTGCTTTTTCAGCAAATATGCACATAACAAAAGTTGTTTATTTTGTTATTTAGAGTAACTTTTGTTATATGCACTTTTGCCGTATACGGAAGCATAAATGAGTTATACGCTATAAACTAAAGCGGGAGTCCACAATTTTATTTGGCACGAAAGACTCAACCGAACTAAATAAAACACTCAGTATGTGTATTAGCACTAACGCCTTCCTTATAATAAGCCATACTAACATTTCTAGGGACGGGCAGGAGTGGGGGTTATAAGGGAGGCCTGAAATTAATAATAATGATTTCCTATTACGGTTTCGGCAAATATGCACATAACAAAAGTTGTTTATTTTGTTATTAGAGAAATTTGCTCAACGCTTATTTTCAATATGAACTACCAGGTACCTCACCTGAAAAAATTAATTCAAATGTATGTCAATATTTTCTCCTTAATAATTCAAATCTATGCATAATGCACAGGAGACGGGAAATATGACAATATGCAGTACAGTGAAGTCTTACATAAAAAAATAATTTTATTATTAACTAATGCCAACAACGGGTATTTACCCTAAACACTGGAACGGGTAAATGTCAAAATATTGTGCAAAGTAAAGCCTTGCCAAAAATATACCATCACCATTCAGCCTCAAATGAATTCCCGAGCGAAGCCGGGTATCTGAGCTAGTATATATATATATATATATATATAGATATATATATATATATATATATATATATATATATATCTTTTTGACTGTTTTTGTGACCTTTAAGGTATAAAGTACTAAAACTTCATAGAGCTCTTCATTACTTCTTTACCCATCTCATCTCTGGTTCCCCTATCACCACTATGACTTTCATTGTCTAATATATGGAGCTGGTTTAGTTTCTTCTTGCTATGTATGCCACCCATTGTAACTTCTTAGCCTTTATATTGTGTTAAATCGACATTTCTCATACAGACATTATCTCTTGTCTTGTCTTCTTCTCCAGTCTTAAGTCCATCCCATATAGGATTATAATGCCTTTCAAAGATGCCCATTAAAACCAAGTTCCATCATTATGTTCCAAAGACAGCTTCCATATGCTGCTTTGTAAACAATTAATAGGATTTTCACATATTCCTCTGCCTTTCGCCACTACTTGAGTTCCAGTTTGAGTATAAATATCTGATCTGATGTACTTCTCCACTTTCTAAAATGTGTTTGGTAACTGTGAATGGCTCTTTTATAACACTGGTTCATTCTTTTAGCCATTATGCATGTGAGGATCTCGTTCACTACTGATAGCAGTGTGATTCCTCTTTAACTTTCACTCTCTTAGTAGAACCTTTCTTCAGGATTTAACAGATGAGTCCTGCATTTCATTTGACTCCACATCTTCAGGATTAACTGATGTATCAGGCTTTTCAATTGTTGGGCCCTTCTTAGAACAAATGGCCAGGCAACCTATCAATACTGAAGACTGTTTAACTTTAGGTTTGAAGGAATGCCACCTCCATAGCCTTCTCAACTAGATTTCCATACAAGTCCTTAGCCTATCATCATCCTCTACAGGGCTATCAACATTTAGTAGCTTTCTATGTTTACTTCCTCCTTACCTATTCTCCATATGTACTTTTCATTTGAGTTCTTCCTAGGAAATCAATTCTAACTTCTCTTATATCAGACAGAGATGGGCAAAAATTATCATTGATAATGGTTGATGTATAAAAGAGATCATTCTTTAATTTTTATCTACAACTATCGGATAGCCATTATTCAAAAATATTAGCTAATAACTTCAGATATCCAGTATATTTGATCTTAAAAAGAGTGTCAAAATGATTTTTTATCTGGAGGAAATTTGTTCATCCACCATATAAAAGTTTCATCTGCTGCATAAAAATTTTGTTTCTTGGAAAAGAGGCACAGGGTAAACAAAGAGTATTAATCTCTGGACAGGGGACAAAACAAAAGAGAAAATGAGTTATTATCAAGTTTTAACAATGTTATACCAGTTGTAATGTATGCCATATGTATAATTTGATATATGTATGTCATATTTTTTGAGGGAGACAAAATCTGAAATGAGCACTACATGGCATCCTATTAGAATAAATAAACTAAATTATTTTGCTAAATCAATCATTTAAAATGTCATACACAATATCTCCATTCAAATTCATAGGATCAAAAAATGTCATAAAACAGATTTGTGAACATAACTTCTCTAACCCCCTCTTCCACATAGTCGATTTCTATTAAAAAGGGAGAAGCACAACTAGTTGTTACAACAATTCCAAATATGAAATTTAAACATTCTAAGGCTAGCTGTTTTTGAGTTATATAAAATATGTACAAGTGCCATCCCTAAACTAGTAAAAATGGGTAGTGTTCCCACTACCCAAATTGATAAATCCGTTGAAATCACTTATTTTGAATAATGGATGATTCATCACTATTGTTCTTTAAGTTAAAGATAACTGATAAATAATTATCTTTTATTTGTTATTCTAATAATGAATTATATAATACACTTAACTTTCATATCTGATTAGGAGCTCACACACCTTAACACTCTGCCAATTGTGCTCTATATAATAGAGTCACTGGGGACTAGATTGCTCTCTTACTTTTTCTATGAGTAGTATTAACTGTTTTTTGTGTTGCCTCATGAATATACAAATCCAATGATTACTCTTTACCTAGGCTGACAATCTTTCCTTTTACTCTTTCTTCCACAGTACTGCGAGTTTCCTTGCACAACATTTCTTGTGCTGAAATCTTTCCTGTACTCCAACCAACTAAGGGTAACATCTATCTTGCATTTTTGATTACTAGCCAGTGCTTGTCCATTGGTGAACAGTGTGAGCCACTTACCTCAAATCTGTTGGCCAATTCTACTTTATTCAAGCATTTTTAGCCCTTGGGCAATTGCTCTCTTTAGCTCACTCTCAGTCTAATGAGTCTGCATTAATCATTGGTTGAATTTAATTCTAATGAATGATTAATTAAAATCAGTTTTCTTACTCTTCAAGCTTCATTAACTTTTATCAATCAGCACATATTTAATTTCGTTTTTCGCAGAACTAGTTCAAATATATTTATGTATGTCCTTACTGGGGGCACACCAGCCACAAGAGACATGCCTTTTTAGCTTTCACCACCACACTGGAATACTCTGGCAGTAATCTGGTATAATAACAATGTCAGCAGTCACCCATTCAATTACTGATCCCTGTTCCTTGTCTTCAGTGATATGAAGTCATACACTCTACCACAATGCTGTTAGAGACTCCTCTGTCTTGACAATGGACATCTGAATTTTAAACATTATAAGAAACTGCAAATTGTCTAATGCCAAGCTACGTTTACATCACATGATCTTGCTTATGAAAGCAATTAGAGTAGGCATGTAATTTCTTTATTGTGAAAACTTGTACTATAAATAGAGAAGTTTGTCTCACTTAAACTAAACAGATTTCTTACATTATGTAATGATATACTGATTATATCACCAATTATGTCTATTTTATATTTCTTCCAAAATATGAAGCCTTTGTAAATCCATCTGAAATTTAAGTTGGATATAAGATGTTTAGAGATATAGTTGCTTTAAGTAAAAATTCCATGGGTAGGTGTAGAAATTAACTGAAAGCTGAAAACAAAAAAAAAATACTCAGCTAATATTTGAGTTAGAGAAGACCCTATATATAGAACAATATTGTTCTAATAAATTTGGTTTATGTCATTTCTTGATTCAATTAATAATAAAACAAGGATATACATGATTTTGTTCTTTACTCCTTCTCTATACTTTCTTCCTCCTGATCTGATTTCACTGATTAACAAGCTTATTTTCAGTTTTATATGAATCAATTAAAAAATTGAGATGGTATCAGTCTATTACAAATATACCTCTTCAGCAAAAAGTACATTTATCCTTGTATATTGCATATTAAAGGCCCAATGAAAGCAATAAGTTCTTTTGGGTAATATTGGCCTATTTTTTATGCGAGATGAGTAAGAGAAGGTCTTTATTCAAAGCTGAGTAAGAAAGAATTCAAATAAATTAGTTAATTCTGGAGTTACAGAAAATTAAATTATTTATTGTCTACTTTTTAAAACTAAGGCTAATTGGGATGGGTATCCAAATAACCACCCTTTTTTAGCCAGGGTGGGTCTAAGGATTTTATTTAATGAATTCCGTCACTAAATAAATTCCTTTACCCAAGCGGGAATTGACTCTCCATTCTAGGTTTACCATGTGAGATTAAGGTCAACGCTTTAATTAACACACATGGCTAACCAGAGCCCCAGTTAGATAAAGAAATGTTTAGAACAATAAATAACCTTGTCTATATTAGTTCATAACATTTTCTGATCTGAATCATAATAAGAGATACTTTAAGTTTTGATTTTCCCCCTTCTCTAACCCCATTCCTGCTAAAAACTTAAAAAAATGTAATCCAAAAAGCCTGAAATATATAAAGCAAGCAAAATAATATATAATTGCGACAAGGAGTACTTTGAATCCCTAGTTTCTGACATTGTTAGAAATTTCCACATCTACTTTAGGTTACGACCCAATTCTAGTTATTATTATTATTTACTAACGTCCACTTTTAGCAACTATGGCTAATTGGGATGGTTTATCTACAGGTTACCACCCTTTTCTAGCCAGGGTGGGACTAATGATTTTATTTAATGAATTCCGTCACTAAATAAATTCCTTTGCCCTAGCGAGAATCGAACTCGTCACTCTAGGATTACCATGTGAGATTAAAGGCAACGCCACATGGCTAACCTAAGCCCAAGTTCTAGTTAGAGTGGATCTAGGGATTTTATTAGATGACCGCTTTGTTAAATATATTCTCTTTACCCAAGTCAAATCAAACATATGACTGACACCTTAACACACAAGGTCAGCTCAATTTATTATATATTATTATTAATAATGAAAATTGAATGTGTTTCCATTAAATATATTGATTAATAATTTTGAGGTTGGGGGCAGAGGATAACAAAGCATTGTTCAGGCACTTCTTCTGGTTAATGAATAATAAAAATGTTTAGAATTTGAATTATTTCAAAATCGTCTATACCCACAATATCTCCCACATAACCGTCTATATACACACAAATATTATATGTATAAATATGTATTAATAAATATAAATATAGATAAATAAAGCGAGAAAGAGTCTCTGTCCCTCATAAAATCAAGACAGTCACCCACATTTTTAGAAGTTAATGTTTTTAAATTATTTTTAAAAAGACAATTTTCATTTAAGGATTTGTTTAGTCATAAAGTACAATGGTTACTAAATAACAATAAATAAAAAACAAAATATGAAAGCTAAGAAATACTCCCTCGGATAACATAAATAAACATCCTTATTGTGTTTATAGCCTTGCAAGTTTTAAAAAAGTTACCTAAAAATGAGGTTTTTATCTTTAATTGTAATCTATAACCTTCCCCATAACACTAATTTCCTGAAAAGCCATTCTACTTTTTTTTGCAAATTAATTGAAAAGTATTTATCAACAGTGAGCACCTCCCTAATTATAATTTCCCAATATATCACTAAGATGTGTCTAATAATGTCTTAATCTTCTCACCAAATGTTTTATTTCACATAAACACTCAGATCCCACCATGAACTAGGATGTATGAATCAAAATTAATGCCGAAGTATTGATAATATATTTGAAAACATTTGAATGACTTTAGGAAATAAAAAGTTTCCTGTTTCTTGTTAATGAACTGTGACAACCTACCTATAACTTTTCAAAAATTATGCCTTATATTTATAAGTTCTATAGATAATGAAATTAATAAAACAAAATACATAAAACTCTGTCACACAGATTTCCCACATCCTGAAATGGTATGTCGATGTTGTCATCTCAATTAGATTTTTTTTGCTTCACTAATAACTAGCCTATGAAGTCACAACATTAGATTAAAGTTGGGCATGTATGTTAGTAATACAAACTGGTGATAAGTGAAAATCCCTTAATTTGGAGCGGACCTAAATGCTGAAAATAAAATTGCTTACTTTACAATTATAGAAATGGTAGACAGAACAAATATTGTATAGCATTAAATGATTAACAAGATTAATTATATTACATTTTTCAGGATGCCTTAAAATAATGGAGGTATTTCGATTTTATTTTTATTTTAACACCCCCTCCCTTAATGTTCCGATTATGGCCATTAACAAATTTTGTCTTCACCTTTATATGAATTGTTTAAATACTGAGTTTGATTATTTATTTACACATAGTATGATTATTATTTATTATTCTTATTTTCAATTATTTAATTAGTATACAACTATGTAATTTTTTTATAAATGCTACTTATAGATACTGACCCTTAAAATATAAAAAACAATGAAGCTGCTTCAATTGAATTTGATATTAACAATCATTTGACAGTACTTTTTTTTTAAAAAAATTGGGTGATTTACTATGTCATACAACACCAAAATAAATAACAATTTTTCCAAATTGTCCAAATGGACTTATTCTATGAATTGCAGCAATTAAGACTTTGTTTTACAGTAGAAATTTTAAATATAAATTCTTGGACATTTCCTAATTATATAGTAATTGGAGTAGTTGAAAATAACAATTGATACAAAATAATGAAGCAATATATTCAAAGCTCAACAGAGGAATTTTGAATGTTCATTTTAATAGAATTTTAATATCATTTCACCAACATAAAAATGTCATGAGTTCAGGGCCTTTAAACAATAAATAATAATAAAGTTCAACAGTAACTGAAAATTTAAAAGAATTCTACTACACTAAACCTTTACTGAATTGATTTGTGTTTTCACCAAAGCTCAACAGAGTGCACTAGCTACTCTTTAAAAACTTAGAAATCATTATAGAGCATTCTTCAGTTGACAAGAATAATATTGCCTAAATTATAAAAAAACTTGATTAATTTTACATACAAATTTGTTTGTTTATCCTTTAAAATTGCTCAGTCCTTCAAACAAGCAATCAATTTTCATTGCGACCTTTCTTAAAAAGATTTATTTTTAGACTTTATTTAAACACATATTCTTTTAAAAAATACAAAATTAACATATTCTTTAAAATAAGAAATTCTAGGGGCCCAAGCTGATTGAGAGAAATAGGGTTCAAAGAAGGAGTGAAATTCAAAATTGTAAATATCAGTTATTATAAACTAAAACATCATATTTTGTACTCACTCCTCTTTATCGATAGCGCTCTACTCTAGTGTACTCTATAGTTTCTGTTGTATAGTGGACATGTTATCTATATAAACATAAAAGTTAATTTACAACTTTCAAAATGTTTTAATGTTATTGGGGAATACATGGATTACGAGAAAGACAAGAAGTTCCTTGGCAGCCCCACGTAGATCACAATTCCCAAGGCAACCACTTGAAATAGGAAGCTCTAATTTATCAGCTTCATAACAAAACTGAAATATATAATCTCAAAACAATTTTCAATCTTTTTTTAAGCAAATAACAATTTAGATATTGACTAAATATATATTTTGTTGGCTCAGGTTTGTCATGTGAGTTAAAGCGCTGGCCTTAATCTCACATGGTAAACCTTGAGTGGCGAGTTCGATTCCCGCCTGAGCAATAGGAATTTATTTAGTGATGGACTCATTAAATAAAACCCTTAGTCCCACCCTGGCTAGAGGAAGGTGGTAATCTGTAGATAACCAGGCCAAATTAGCAAAAATTAGATGTTAATAAATAATAATAATAATTATATATTTTGAATCTGAGATAATCCATCCCCACTCTCTCCACTATTGCACTTTCTAGCTTCTCTTGTACAGTAGGAATTTTCATATATGAAAATTTATTTAACTCTTTCACATTTATTTTATTATCTTTGAAAAACAAATTCTTTAGTATACTGACAAATATTCCAGTTGTGTCCATTTAAATTCAATAATCAGTAAGTTATGATTGTCTCCACCTCACATTTGACAATAATATTTCTTTCCTTTAAAAACATTTATACCTGAAACTCTGCTATTCTTGATTTTACTGTGGGTATTAAATTTCATCCTGTGTCGCCTTCTGTTATTGCTGTTATATATAACTGAAATTACTTATTTACTCAAAAGTGTTTATTTAATCTATACCATTCTCAATATTTTACTGTTTCATTAAATAGAAGTTCATAGTCAGAAATCAGAAAAGGAGGGAGGGGGGGAGTATTAAGGTGGAATTTTGAAAATTTAAAATATCTGTTATACATCATGTTGTCAGCTTTCAGTGAACCCCCATTTATGTGATGATTACCTAGAAATAGAAAATATATGATAAGAAGAGATCAAACTTTCTTTTTTTTAAATAACTTTCACATAATATGGTTTATGATTCACAGAGATCCCTGCTGGGTAAATGTCTCTTCTGGCTTGCCCCAGCGTTTCGCTTCAGCTGTCTTCACGCTTATTGGGATGCTAATTTTTGGGAACCGAAGAGTTGACAAAAATTAGCATCCTAATGAACACGAAAACTGGTGGAGCAGAAAGCCGGAGCAAGTCAGAAGAGATACTTTGGTTTGTGAAATTGTGCACCAAGCAAAGAAAGCTGGAATTTAAGAACATCATGACTTTCCATTCATATTTAGCCAAGTCAAATTATGTGTCATTTATATTATCCATCTGCAATATTGAACTACTTTTGTGACAACTTTTATGTATCTTTGATAACTTATTCCTTTCATTATGATGGACATGAAATACATGAATTCATTAAAAAATTAATCCTCTGTCTGTACATTGATTTTTTTCACTAAATTTCACGATAACTTTTCGTTTCAAATGTCATAGACACCATAACAGCATTTTGTTTCTTTCTTGTCTGTTTGTTTGTTTGTTACCTTTTCACGCATAAACGGCGGAACCGAATTTTATGAAACTTTGTATGTATATTACTACTAGTCCAACTTAGACTTTAGGCTATATTAATATTCTCTGAGATGAACAGGAGTGGGGGTTATAAGGGAGGCCTGAAATTAAAAATATCGATATTTCGTTTCCTATTGCTTTTTCGGCAAATATGCACATAACAAAGGTTACTTATTTTTTTATTTAGAGTAACTTTTCTTATATACACTTTCATCGTATACTGAAGTATAAATGAGTTATACGCTAAAAATTATAGCGGGAGTCAACAATTTTATTTGGCATAAAAGAATCAACCGAACTAAATAAAACTCGGTACATGTATTAGAAGTAACGCCTTCATTATAACAAGCCATACCAACATTTCTAGGGATGGGCAGGAGTGGGGGTTGTAAGGGAGGTCTGAAATTAAAAATGGTGATATTGGTTTTCAAAAAATATGCATATAACAAAAGTTGTTTATTTTGTTATTTAGAGTAACTTTTGTTATACTTACTTTTGTTTTACAACAAAGTATAAACGAGATATACACCAAAAACTGAAGTGGGACCCAACTATTTTATTGGGCACTAACGGTTGAACCGAACGAAACTCGGTATGTGAATTAGCATTAATTCTTCCATGATTATAAGCTGTATTAAAATTTATAGGTTCAAAGGGGATTGGGCGTTATAAGAGAGGCCTGAAATAAAAATTTGCGATATTTCATTTTCTATTTGTTTTTCAGCAATCGTGCACATAACAAAAGCTGTTTACTTATTGAGAGTAACTTTTGTTTTATATTTTTTTTTTGTAAAATAAGGTATGAAGTAAGTAATGTGCGTAGAAATATTGATATGCTCAACAATTCATTCTAATATGAACTACCAGGTACCTCACCTGGATATATTAATTGAAATCCATGTTGAAATTTTATCCTTAATAATTCAAATCTATGTTATTTTTAAATGCCAGCAACATATTGCACTATGTAAAGGATACTGCCCCTCCTCCTTCTCTTATCGTAAACATTAATTCATGAGAATGCCGGTTTTCCCTGTGTATTTAATACTTTATTTAATTAAAACGTGAAAAATATTTGAACAAACAGTTTTAGTATTGTGAAGATAATGTAATCTGATTTGTTAATATAATTTAATGTATTACAGGATTGATATCCTAAATGAATAGTTTGGCAGCACTGAGGCTAGGGAGGTGTCGAGCCTACTTCCTTTGTCCTATCAGTTCTGCCGCTTCCCTGCCGACCTCATATTGGTCTATTTTTAAATGTTAATTGATGCTTATAGCAATGTAGTGTTATTCTCAGGAATGTGAATTTCTTTAATTACCAAAAATAAATAATTTAAAAGGATGAACACTGGGGAGGTGCACCCAGTTATTTCTGGTATTTATTAACTCTGCTTCGTTAATGTATGATATACTTTACTGAACACCAATATTAATATACAGTTTACAATCGAGACTTACAAAAGAGTATTTTTAATAGCGGTTATGACGTATCTAAAACAGCTGTCACCATTAAGCTTTGGACCGCATCAAGGGAAAGGAACTTTAATTCATACATGGTTTGGAAGACAGAATACTTTCTACGACTATGAATTATACTGTTCATTACGTTATAAAAAACCCTAAATGCACGGGAGATGGGAAATATAATAATACTGAGAAGAGTGAAGTCTTAAATAACAAATAATTTTATTATTAACAAATCCACAGCAACGACGGGTATAAACCCTAAAAACTGTGACGGGGAAATGTCAAAATATTGTGGAAAGTAAAGCCTTGCCAAAAAAATACCATCTTTATTTACCCTAAAATGAATTCCCGGGCGAAGCCGGGTACCTCAGCTAGTATATATAAAATTCCAATGTCTGAATGTACATTGATTTTTTTTTTCTTCAAAATTTTATGATACTTTTTCATTTCACCTTGAATTGAAATTATATCAACCATTTTTGGCTTTGGTGTTTGTTACTTTTTCACATCGAAACCTCCAAACTGAATTTTTTGAAACTTGGTACATGTATTACTACTAACTTAACTTAGATGATAGGCTACAGGGCCCAGAGACGAACAATATTGGGGGTTGTAAGGGAGGCCTGAAATGAAAAAATGCAATATTTTGTTTCCTTTGACTTATCACGAACATGTACATAAAAAGTTTTTATTTTGTTATTTAAAGTTACTTTTGGTATGATTATGTTATATAGCAAAGTATAAACAAGATATATGCTAAAAACTAGTGGCCGTCAAAAATTTTAAAGATGGCAAAATACTGAACCGAACTAAATGAAACTCCCTCTGTGGTTTAGCATTAACTCAACTGTCAGCCCCTTTAAAGCCATGTGTGGCAATCATTGAAGCTCATGGACTATTATGTTTCAGAGTTCAGTTTGTTTTTATTATTGTTTACCAATGTCTACTTTTTGCTACTATAACTAATCGGGATGGGTTATCTACAGGTTACCACCCTTTTATAGCCAGGGTGGGACTACAGATTTTATTTAATGAGTTTATCACTAAATAAATCCCTATTGCCCAGGGGATATATCATGTGGGATTAAGGCTAACGCTTTAACTCACATGACTAACCTGAGCCCCCTAAAATTCAGTTTATTTGTATTCTGTTGATAAAATAGTTGAAATTAAAATCATAATGGATTTATACAATTATAAATGGCAGGTCATTCATTTACCTGACTATTTGATATTCTCACTATGTGCCATCCCTTGGCTTTCTGGGCTGTTCAACAAAAAATGTTCAATCTCAAATTAAAATTTTATATTATATGTGATTGTTATAAATGTCCAGGTCTTAGTATCTAATTGTATTTTATTACCAATCATTCGGGATAAATGTTTATAATGTAATAACTAATTTTTTTAATACAATGTTCGAAACATAACATTAAATAGTAATTTGTAACACTACTAAACACATTAATTAAAAATGTTTTAATAGTTTTATTTTTACTATAAATTAAAAGCTATAATGCTGTAAGTGAAATTTATAAAATTACATAAACAATTTGCTCTTGTTATTGCTTGATATAAAACTTAAAAAAGTAGTTAGTAGTTAAGATTAACACTACTAATTTTAGTGGCAAAATTAAACCATTGCAACTGAATTACATAATACTTAATAATGTAATCAAATAATTTATTAAGTTAATTAATTATGCCGAATAGAAAAATTAGACTCAGAGCTTGGGCTGTATTTTTCAATATGTTTTGTATTAGTTTAGCCAAAATTGTAATTATAATTTACTTTAAATTATGTTAAACATTAGATCACCCACTTACATTATAAATCAATTTTACATGTATATATATTTATTAATTAGATAATAAATATATTTTTAAACATAGTAGTGAAAATATAGATAGTCATAGAAAAGTTATAGAACTGTCTTTCAGTGTGTTAGTCGTCAAACTATGTAGAGAGAAAAGTAAAGAAATAGTGCAAACAGTAAAGTATTCATTCAAGGGTCTACAAAATGAAAAAGAAAGGAATAAAATAGGACCTTCATTATTTTTACCAGCTCAGTTGAAACAGGAGCTTATGTACATAATTCATTTGTCCCTTTTCCTTTGCCTGAATACAAAAACTCTTTTAAGATTTGCGTTATTTTCCTTTGAATGTCATTGAACATGATTCTCAGAAGGGTCTATTATTAGTACCATAGTTTTAAATAGGTTTCTCTCTTTCACTAAACATTTTTCATTCTATGCATTATCATCAGTGCCCTATTAAAATACATGTTTATGTGTAAAAATGTTTGTGATTAAATATTAGATTAGTATAAAACATTTATATATATATATATATATATATATATATATATATATATATATATATATATGAATATTTGGTAAATTAGAGAATGTTCTTGTTCTAAGTAAAATATACATACGTTGTTAAACTCAACCAATTAAAAAAGTCTGACATTCAGGAGCTGTATAACAAGTGAATTTCTAAATTTGAATGTGCCAAAATAAATAAATCACTTGCTACCACACGCCTGATCAAAAGCAAAGCCAGATGAAGATTTAAATTGAACAATGAACTTAAAATCACTGGAAGAAGATAGCCCGTGATGAAATGAATGACAGACTGCCCAAAAACAAAAGCTAGAATCTTTTCCAACGAAGCTTAGTCTAGTCCTATGACTAGAGGAGGCTTTGTTGGGAAAGATCCTAGCTGCTGTAAGATGGTGGCAGAGAACCTGGTCCAGCAAGACCTAAGCACCTAGAAGAGATTTCTCAAACACCCCTATTATTATTATTTTTTGTTCATTGAAGGAGGGGATATATTTTAACAGAGCAATGAGGTGTGGAGGGTAAAGGATGTAGAGTAAGAATCAGTAACCAAAAGATTTCTGTTAAACAGCCCTTTCTTGTGATGGTGATTACATCAGCAGTTGCATTTCTCATTTCTTAATCAACTTATTGGATTCACATTAAGAGAGATATTTAAATTTAGTGTTTTGATTCACCTATAAACCACTTCCAAAGAAACATTTCTGAGAATTGTCAACTCCTTTCTTTTTTGGACAAGAGTTTATATATGAAGTAAGATTCAGCTTACTTTAAGGGAAGAGGCGATCTGTGATCATTAGTCTTCGACTATGCTGCTACACACCCAATATTCTTTCAGCCCTCCACATTATCTGTTACTTTTGCCTTAAGACAGGTTCATACAGGCTCATGGGAGAAGAGTTATTCCACTATAATTTAAAAAAAAAAACACATTTTCAAAGTATACTAAACAATAGTCATTCCTATTATAGTGATCTTTTTTACACCTCTATATTAACACCCAATGAAGTTGCCTTTAAATGTAAACATCTAGATACATTAAATTTTCCAAAAATAATTTTTCTCTTGCCGTCTCCATTCTATATTCTCCATGAACACTCATTTCTCTTTAGTACCTAAGGTACATCTATTAGATTCCCTGATGTATATAGATTTATATCCAATTTGTATAACTTGGCTAGCATACTGTTATAATTGAACTTAAGCTCTGTTATTATAATTATATAAATAATTAATTCACTTTTAAACAGTAACAAAGAAACAAAAAATATCAGTAAAACTATAAGCAACTTGAAAACATCGTGATTTTCATAGAGGTTTTTCATATATTTATATTAAAGGGAATGTCAAAGGCCATCTGTCTCACTTTGACTAGTCAGTGGGACTGAAATGTTTTAAAGTTGTAATTAGCACATTCATACTGTCTAATGTTTGTCCTCAGTCATCTTTTGTAGGTTATGGTCTATGGAGGGAAGGCTCTATAATAAATCTTCCCTTGTTCCACTCTTCATTTAGACTTTAATGTTGCATAGTCTCTCTTGCAAAAGGCAGTGGACAGCCGCTGCCAGCCTTTGTAACTCTCTTTTATTCCTTCCTAATTTGCATTGAAATTAGTACTCGCTGTTCATGGTTTATAGGTATAGCATTTAGGTATTTCCTGATATTTAGCTGTCAGTACATATCTCATCCTCAGGACAGGAGGAGGGTTACTATTTTAATATACTGTGTTACAACAAATTGTTTAAAAACTATTGTAGGAAATAACTAGTACAGTTGCAAACTTGTAGTAGCTTCACAAGTTTATAGATTGCTGGTCACCAGCTTCTACGATATATGTGTTAGAATTTGTGCTGGTTTTCTATGGGTCTCTGCCCATCTTCTTCAGCAAAACAGCACTTCTAAAAAGTATTGATTCGGGAACATAAGTCTACTCTGTCTTTAAAGTATTAGTACAAGATCACCACAGGAGCAAATAACTGGCAAAATATAAACTTGATCCTTCTCAATGAGATTGGTTATTTATCCTTATTCACTGCTCCATGTATTTATGGTTATACATTTTCTCTTATTTATACCACTATGATTTCTTCTATTACCAAACCAAGCCTTTAATTCCACTTAGAAAGATCTTAGATATAGATTTAGCTAATGATGAAATAAAATTGCAGCGACTATTTTTTATACCACTCAAATATTTATCAGTTGCATCTGAGAGGCCAATTTCTATCCTGTGCCTCATCTACCTTAACATAAGCTTAATGTTAATAATAGTAGTAGTTATGACTACTATTTATGTCCATGAAACTTTTACAAATCAGTTACCTCCATTGAAGATATTTTAAATACTGTACAGAGAGTATCCAGTTTCAAAAAAATAACATTTATTTTCAAATATTAAATATAAATTTAGTTATTTATTGACGTCCTCTTTGAGCTTCTGTGGCTAATTGGGACTGGTTATCTACAGGTTACCATCCTTTTCTAACCAGGATGGGACTATTGCTCACTAGGGTATGGAACACACCATTCTAGGTTTACCAAGTGAGAATAAGACCAACACTATAACTCACATGGTTTCTATTTGGTTAGGCATTTTGAGAAAAGTTTCTTAAAATATATTTTCCATTCACCTTCATATCGAATCCAGTACTCCATTATATCTGCGGATCCAAGGATAGGTTTTCGAATATTAATCAACAACACTCCAACATGGTTTCATGTATAGCAGTGAGATAGATTTCATGACTGAGTCAAATCTTACTTTCTCCAAATCCTGTGGAAAACTTGGTTTACTAGATGTAAATTTATCAATTCAAATTCTAAATTATTAAAAGCTCAAGTCAAATTTCCACATGAGCTACAGTATTTTTGGGTGCATGAATTCCTTGTAACAAAAATCATTCATTCCGAAAAATGTTCGTACTTGCAATCAAGTGGATACTTCCAGTTTTAATAGTTAAAGAAAATTCTATGGAGGAAACTAGTTGTAAAATTATTTTGTGTCTCTAATGAGCGCCTTCTGCGGACTTGCCTTTTGCTAATGTGCTTGAAATTTATATTTAGATCACAGAAAATTAAATTAATTTAAGTTCAGATGAGTTATTAATGCTAATTCCAACCCGAAATTTAATAGATTTCAATGAAATTGCGAGTTAGCAGATATTCAATAATAACATGTAATTACATTTTATAAGAAGCATGTATCTTTAGATGATTTTATTTAATTAATTAGCCATGTGTCTTTGAAGGATAGAAATAGAAATGTTTCCCATGATGAACACAAATGCCTTTATAACATGTACATGAAATGTTGAGGCATTCACCAGTAATATCATAGAAGAATGTATGAGGTGGTGACCTAAGTTAGAAGTAATTAGCTAACTGTATTACCCTCTTTGCGGGTTGAAATCCAAATGGTTTTCCTGGGAAATGTAATTAAGGGCTTTCCAAGTAAATCGTCACCCCTGGCCAAGACGAAGAGTATATTGACTAAAATCATTTTCTAAATAAATATTCACGGAATATCACAACATGCTTGAGGCTTAGTTAGAAACCCAAATTTTGAAATTTAAGCAACGTTTTAGTGCTACAAAATACATATTTTCTTTTCGTTTTTCCTATAAAATATATAATAACGAACATAATTTTTGAATTCCAAGTAAACCACCACGCTTGTCGTAGTAGTAAAGTTTAATGTGACACACGTTGATAATATTTGATACGTATTCAAAACATTCCACAATTCTATCAAAGCTTTCCATGGAACAAGTCTGTTTAGTGACCGGAAGTCCGGAGACAAAAAGTTGGTATTCATAAACCTAAAAAACGTTATAGCTCCTTAAAATGAATTCTAAACACAATTCGTTCTTTACATGTTACAGATAAATCAATATTAACGAATATATTGACATCTAAATAAACCCCCACCCCTGGTATAAAATAGCAAACGTCAATAACATTCATTGTCTTAATATGTATAGATACGAAATGGTCATTTCTACTGATGCATTTTCATGAAACATACTCGAATGTCAAGTTGGAAGTCAAAACTTCGAAATTCATAAATGTAAATAATGTTCAGGACGGTAATTTATTCTAAACAATTTTATTTTTTTTTTTGCATTTTCTTGATTAACTCAATATTGATGTAGTTACATTAACGTGAAAAAAGGTGACCTCCACCGAATTTTAATAGAAAATCTCACAACCCAATTTTATCAATACTGATTTGGACTGGTTAAAAACAAGTAGACAATTAATCATAAACCAGAAAGTTATATAAATTCGTGTTTAATGCCAAGAAAGTAAGGAATATTTTGGATTAGCCCCACCACTAGTATGCCCTAAAATGGGCGATTTATTTTTTTCATTTTATAAGTGAAGTAACATCATAACAGTAATTATTTTATGAATTTGTTGAATGTAGAATATAGAATAGAACTCCCCACAAATGTACAAATAGATATACCTTCCTATTCTTATTTCTACACTTTTTTACTTGTTTGTGTAATTGAACTACATAGCTCTCTACTGCGTACAAATCATATTGGTTTAATGATAGTACCTATAGGACTAAAGTATTTCGGTGATGTACTTAAGTCAATCCTCAGATAATAGTCCGGCACCCACTCTACATCGTGAGGCAGTTGAGTAATTACTTGAATAAAGAAGTAATGATCATTGGTATCTCATGGGCAGGGAACGCTTCGGTCTGACCAGTTAGCTCTCTCACCAACCTCGTGTAGGTTTTGGCCCTTCATGAGCTCCCTATGATATTCATTTCAGTTGATCCATTTTTTTTTATTAATTTTGTGATTGTGTGTACTATGAAGCCAACATTTAAACAAGAAAGTTTTCTACTGAGAGTAAGAGAAAACTCAGTTGAATCCTATTTAAAGCAGTAAAATTACATTTCGAGCTAAAGTGCAGTTTAGTCCCCCCTACGCCGCCATTTTGTTTCTTTATAATTCCCGCCCTCAAACCGCCGATGGCGTATTTTGGAAATTTTAAAGTGTTAAAAAATATAAAGTTAGAACAGCAAAACCCCCACCCTCGGTTTTAACCACCGATGGTGTATTTTGGAAATTTTAAAGTGTTAAAAAAGATAGTTAGAAAAACAAAATGGCCGCCGACGTCATCGTGCGCCACCAAGGGAGGGACTAAAATACACTTTCACCACATTTCGTTTTCTAAAGCAATATCGAATTTTATTCTATTATAGGCCAAACATGAGGCATTCTAGACAAATTAAATAGTGTGGCAATAGAGTAAAGACTGTTAGAGAAGGAGAGAGAGGCAATGTTTGGAAAGCCATTTGGCGGGAATGAGTATAATCAAAGGAACACAATCAGGAGGGATCTTCGTGACCGAGCTGGACTTCAATCTCTTTCCCCTCGAGGCGTGATAAGTAATTGATGAGTTTTATACTGAAGGCCGAGTGCTTTTCCTTATAACACAATCTCAGCTGATCCTTTGTTCACTGACTCCTTTATTAAATACGTGTAATTTAAAGCAGCGAGGGCTCCATTAATAATTAAACGTTTACAATTAAGAACTCGTCTTGAAACCCTTCTCATTCCGTTAATAACGATTTAATTGAAATAAAAAAATAAAATATTTAGTTGAACTAGCACCTCCTTCCTTAGCCATGAAGCCTACGCAGTTTTTTCTGAGTTCCCTAATCTTTTCCATTTTCCAGGAAGGTGGTTTTAATGAACTTAGCTGTCGTAATCGTTTACTCCCTTGAACACTTTTCACAGATGTCTTGACTTTCTGGCTTGGTAGTGACAGCGTACTAAGTAAATCTTGATTCTTTTTGTATGCTTCTGACCAATTAGTCAATCTCAAGGGAATGATACATTCCCATGTCTTACAGGCATGATTTTCTATGGGTTTCAATTTTATTGAAATATGGTTTACCTTCATTTTATGGCGCGTTTCTAAGACTAGTTTACCAAAGATTACTTCATATTTTGGTGTTTTAACCACTTTGTTTTCATTTAGTACGAATGCCTGGCTAATAATGGATTTTCCTAAACTAATTAACTTCAAATGCAGTTTGACGACTGAAAAACTGATGCTAAATTAGATAGATTTTTTTTTGTTTTTTAGAGTTTTAGGTTGGTAAACCTAATGAACGTTAATAAATAACAATTGTTGAATAAATGGAATAAAAGTATACTGCATAAACAAAATTAATATGAATCATAACTTAATAATATTTACCGGATTGAATTAATAAAGCCGACTTTATTAAATAAATTATCGAGTTCAAGCCACTTTCAGAGCTCGCGTTCCAACATCAGTAAACCATATGTCATCCGTCCGGACTTGAGAATCAGACTGTCTTAAATATTTATATAAGATTTAATAATAGCATTTCAATATATGTTTACCATATTTTTAATCCACTTGTTATCAAAACTCTAAAACAAAGTAATATTGTTTTTATCACAGCTGACTCAGTACATAGCTTTTGTACAAGTCTGCAAATATCTAATTCAACTCATTGCTCGTTGGCGCGCTGAGGTGATATAACAACTTCTAAATGAACTTGGGACACTACAAGGCATCTACTTGTACAACTTATTTAATAATTTTAACATCTATTATGTGTAAGTGATATGTCCGCCCAACGATGTTTATATGATATTATTGTATAGGTTAGCTAAATGGACTTAGCACTTGCGAACAGTATCCCCCTAAAATTGCAGGTAGATTTATTTCAGTTGACTAAATTTCGCATACTAGTTTCATAAAGGTCGAGTTGTGACTCCATCTTGTGTTCTCCTTAGTTTATTACAGCTTACGTAATTGTAATTGCCAAGTAATGCTTTACTGATCAACACTTTCGAAGTAAATTTAACAAATTCGATCTTCCAATAATTCTTGCGAAAATCCACCAATAATTCTTGCGTATTACAATCCCAGTATTTGTACAAGTACCGATAGTAATAACATTAAAAAATTCATTCATCGTATGTATGTATGTCCTATTACACTGTTCAAATCAGACATAAAACCCCTCCTCGTCCCAACAATTTCAAGAAGAGTAAATGCGTAATTCGAAATAAATGAAACTCTGCATTTGATTATCATAATACTAAATACATTGATGGCTATATTAAATTTAATTTCATACAGACGAACTGAGATGTGGTTTTAAGGGACCACTGAAATGAAAAATCACGGTTTTTCATTTTTTTTTTTTCGTTTTTGAAAAATATTAATAAAGGGGAACTGTTTATTTTGCTATTCAGAGTAATTATTGACCTAAATTTCTCGATCATAATTTATAATTTTGGCTGGTGTCTACTTTGTGTCATCAAGCACCTGAGAAATCTATTTTCTAGGCAACCTATGAATTTCCTTTTTAGTTGGTTATAGTGTATACCATCATAATTTGATTATGTATTTTTCGTTTTAAACTAGCATACTCACCTACTTCTGTTAACTGAGAATAATGATCGTTTTGTAGTAAGATAGTAACTGTTGTGGTCTGAACAGTATCGTATATTGGTTTCTACTTTGTGAGAAGAATAAAAACACGTAATACTTTTGTTAAGGCCTCAATCCCCTATGTCAGTTTGCAAGAGTTTGGGACATTTAGGTTTCAATTGACAGTATATGAACTCTATCGATGGAAGTTTCTCTGTGAATTGGAATTTTATACTATATGCTCTCTTCAATGTCCAGTACTTATCCCTGGTGCTTTTATTGTTAGTTTAATCTCCTGTTGAAGAAGATAAGAGGATACCGCTAACTGCCATCGTGAAAATCTCAAAAATTCTCTTGATGGGAACAGCAACAAGGTCTATAGAGGCTGACTGTTCATGAAAGCTAAGGTTAGACATTCACATTATTAATTTCTGAAGATACTCTTGTGTGACAACTACTTGCGACGGTTCTTTTTCTGCCTTGATGGTGTTGCTACTCGATAAAGAAATGGTCTTTAAATTAAATATTTTTCTTACTTTTAATGGTATTGATTTGTTTCTCTGTCTCTTTATCTGTTTTCCGTATAAATGGGAAGAGCGCGTGGAGCGACAGGCACTGAATATACAGATTCTAATCAGCCAAAAGGAAAATGCGAGCTGGACTTCTGCCCGAGGTGTGATAAGTAATTGAGTTTTGTACTCCAAGGAGAGTGCTTTTCTCATTATACAATCGCAATTGTTTACTTCAAGTCGTTGATTTGGTTGCCGCAGTGAAGTTTTCTCGAAGAACTTTAGGTTTGACGTTATCACTATGTAATTAGACTGGCTGAAAAGATCAAGATGGACATGGCATTGTCCGCCTTAAAGTACACTTCGGCTCGGTGCCTTCTATTCATATTTCATAATCCAGCCCGTGGTACTATTGGAAATAAACCCATAACTCGCATTTTCAATCTTGCATAAGCAACTACTCCGAATATTAGTTTTGCCCTTGACATTACTAAATATGCATTGGCGAATTAAATGTAAACGAGATGTCACGCTTTAGTTAAAATATTTATTTATGAACGTCCACTTTATGCTATTATGGCTAATCGGGACGGGTTATCTACAGGTTACCACCCTTTTCTAGCCAGGGTGGGACTATGGAATTTATTTAATGAGTTCCTCACTAAATAAATTCCTATTTGCCTAGCTTAGAATCGAACTGGCCACTCTAGTTAAAATAGTAATTTAAAATAATAAAAAAATATTGTCAGTATGAACATCCGAGATTTCTCAGAATGTTGCTGACCAATTAAAAAGGCTGCTGGGCTGCGCAAACTAAGCAAATTTCCAACATGCGTCAAGTATTTGCATTTATCTCAAAACGTAAAAGGTAAATGAGACCAATATTTGGTATTTAGGCTTCAAATAAAGTTCTTCATAGTATAACAGGTTATTATTAATATGGCAAGAGCAGGGCTAGGTAGGATCGATGTACATTTGAGAAAATTGTTTTTAGCTGATTTCCCTTGAGCTGCTAGAGCGTTAACAGTCATATATATAGATAGTTTTGATCCGTCCTCATTTTCGTCTCTGTGGATAAGATGGGTGGACATTTAAAGACATTTTTTGAAAATAGCCATGAGTACAACCTTTAAGAGAGATCTGGTCTAATAAGTAAGTAAAGGGCGTACTCGAGCTTTTGTGGGATCTTTTTAGGTCCGCCTTCTATCCAAAAGGTAATCCCTGCTTCGAAAGTGTAATATTTGAATTGGAGATTTTTAATTTTTTTTTTTGTATCATGCTTATGATTAACATTCCAAACAATAAATAAGAGAAGAAAGTAAATTTCAATATTCATGAAATATTTCACAGTCCTTGGCTATCATGGCAAAACCATCTTCAGAAGAGTGTTTTAGAGTAAACTATCCCTCTAGGATAGTATTGAGCAGAGATTAAAATGAGCAAGGGGAATTGGAGGCAGAGTTCAATCTCGTTCCCCTTGAGGTGGGATAAGTAATTGATGAGTTCAACAGATAAGGTCGAATGGCCTTCTTTCCACTACACTCCCCAACAAATCCCTTAAACTGTTTGCAGATTTAGCCACATAAATAGGTGCCAGTTTACAGCCTACCTTGTTGTCATTATGTATTAAAAATAAAATTACCTTACTATTCAAAATCCACCACCAACTGTACTTATTAAAAAATGTCGTCTATTTTGTATAAAATAAAATAAGGGATTTGGGAGTAACTAAAATCCACCCTAGAAAAAAGACAGCTCTAGAGCTGTGGTCGTGTAAGCAGAATTAGCGAGGGCTGGAAACGCAGAAATGTGATGAAAGCTGGGTGCACTGGCAAGAAGTCACGCAGAAGGCTTAGACTTTTTTTATATGCAGACTACATCCAAAGTAGGAGCGTCCCAAAAAATGAGGAAACGCTCTGAGAACTTGTCGACATGATCTGGCTCAAGCTGGGGGCACAAGATAAACAAGAAGAAATGCTGCTCTCTAGCCATCAATCACTGCAGTAGCCCGAAACTGGAAGGAACAACCCTCAGGAGAGAAGAGAGTGTGAGCTATCTGGGTTACTTAGTATCCACAGCCAAGAACGAGACATCATCAGAAGACGTGCCCTCGGCTGGAAAACTCTCTGTAAATATAAATACTTTCCTCCATTCTATTATGTCATACAAATATAGAAATTATAGAAAAGTATTGGACTTCCAACAGTATCCTATGGCAGCGAGACATCCATTCTATCAAGGAAGACTAGTAACAAGCTAAGAACTACCAACACAGGGACGATGAGACACCTTTTAGGATTAAAAAGGAAATACAACAAGCGGATAACTACTGGTATAGGCAACATTGTACAGAAAATCGGCACTAGAAAGTGTAAATGGGCAGGGCATGCAGTACGAAGAAAGGAGCCAAATCGGGTAGGCCTGTGATTGATTGTATCGAAGAGAAGGACGTAGAGTAAGAGGGCGACCATTACTGAGATGGGTTAACGAGGTGTGGTGGACCTAAGGAGGGGCTACTTGGCAGTGAGTGGCGCCTGATAGAAAAGACTAAGTGGAGTACACTATAAAGTCAACCTGATGTAAATAATCTTACTCATAATACCTCTGCTTAGATTAATTATTAATTTTAATCTAAAGTACGTATTTAATTTGTACTTTATTATTGTATCCAAAGAATTAGAGGAAAATCTCTCCAACAGCTGAAGGAATCGATGCCACACTGGAAAAGGCTCAGAATTTGAAGGGACCTATAAAAGTATATGAGCGTCTATGTTCTGTTACTAATGCTCATCTACGGACGTTGATCTTTTAAGTATTGAATTGTGAGTTGTATGTATTGGCTACTGTCATGTGGTAATTCAGTCATTGCTTGTGTGCAAGTCCGTGTGAGTCTCTTGGCGACATTCAGTTTTATTGTAAGTCAACTGTTTCAGTGCTGGTGTTAGGACTGTTCTAGTCCTGTAAGTAAAAATGCGTTAGCCAAAGTTTCATTGTTATTCCAACTGCCTGCTCCAGTGGGTGAAGGTTCCACGGATAACAGCGAATCTTTGGAACTTTTCAAGCAATGTGGGTATCGCTGGGGAACATATGGACCAGAGTGTGGGGCTCCGGCCAGCTATGTGAATTAAGGCGTTGGTCGTAATAGTAAACCTAAACTAGTGAGTTCGATTCACGCCAGGGCAATAGGAATTTATTTAGTGAAGAACTCATTAAATAAAATCCTTAGTTCCCACCCTGGCTAGAAAAGAGTGGATACCTGTAGATAATCCGTCCCAATTAGCCTTAAGAATTGTTTTAATGCTGTTAACGATTTTAATATAATTATTGAAGTATTTTTAGGTGATGAATGGATTTTAGAATTCACTGTGCACTTATGTTTGCTGCAACAAATGTATTCTTTTGTTCATAGGGTGGATCATCCAGTTAGAACCATTTTATAAGTGAAACAACTTTGTATCTGCCTAACAATTTAAGAGAATTAGATAGTTAATTGTAGTCTTCTGTGATAAGGGAAGGTTCTATTGAGGATATGTCTGTTTGAAGATTAACAAAATTCGCTAAGTATCTAAAGCGCCCTCACAGTCGTGGATAAGAACCCTTGAGAGCAGGGCCCCTGTGGTGAAGAGCTTCCAAGGCACAATGCTCGAGTGTTTGGAGTCTCTTAACTTTATGTCTCTCTGCTAAGGATAAGGCTGTTTTCCCACCGACTAGTCCGCCATTTATCTTGTCATAATTTCTCTATAAGGGTTCTTAGACATTGAGGTGTGCCTTCATGTTCTTCCATGGCGCTGCTCAAATTTGCTAAAAACTTATAGTAATTTTTTAATAGAAATACTTCTAGTAATACAAAACAGAAACACATCTATCTCTATTTAAAGTTTTGTTGCACCCCAGATATATTTCAATATACCTGAAGAACCATGTAGCTGTCGATATTAAGTGAAGTTTTAAGACCACCCCCCTTGATATCACCAAACTCTCATAAACAGTGTTCATACTAGAAATGTTTATTTTGTGCACATCGATCAACCTTTGGTTTATGGAGTAAAAAAAAACACACACAGAATTTTTGGAGTTTGGTGGACACACACACACATAAATACATACGTATATATTTCCACGAATTTGAACGAATGGTGCTCTGGTCATCTAGTGACTTTTATATGAAAAGTTATCTTTGTTTTGTCCTAGATTTACCATTAGGCCTCCGGAAGTATCAAAGTACTTATAAGAAAACGAATGAAAATAAATTGGTTAAATAAATATTGAAATATTACTGTGTAAAATGAAAGATCGAAATGACATTTTTGTGCCCCTTATTCTTCTGCATTCGCCGCTACTCAAGTTTTTTTTTTTTCCATAATGAACATTTAAATAACATCATAAATATATAGTGCCAAGAATAGTTTGTACAATTAAAATGATAATATATGTATATATATATATACATATATATATATATATATATATATATATATATATAGTGTTGTTATTCTTTTTGGAGTTTTGGTTATGTTGGTGAAAAAATCTTAGTTTATGCCAATATTTCGAGAATATATATATATGGTACTTTTCGACCAGGTTAAATACAGGTCGAAAACATCAACACAATTATACATATATATATATATATATATATATATATATATATATATATATATTTAATATAGTTTTACGATTATTAAAATAATAATATATATAACTAGCTAAGGTACCAGGCGATGCCCGGGAAATATTTGTTGACTCACTAATGATGGTATTTTTATAGCAAGACTTCAATGTGTACAATTACACTTCCCTCCTCGACATTGTTTTTCCGAATTAGCTAATCCTAAAGGGTAACTTTTCGTGACTAATAGAATAGAAATTTTAGTTATGAAGAATAAATGAAAATGTGTTCCTAATCTATTCCTCTCCAATTTTTGTGACTCACTGTTTTTGAATAATCCACAACATAATCATGAATAGCATTTATTATAATTAAATAATATCTATAATGAACATATTTCCCGTCAAAACCAATCCGAGCACATATAGTTTAAGCATAGTTTTGTACATATTCGTAATAGTAAATCTCACAATCAGTGGAAATCACTTCCAGTAATGCCAGCATTTCACAGGAAATAAGTAAACTCAATTAACTGATTTAGCCTCCCGTCGACATCTGCTCTCGCATCAACATTGATTTCCTTAAATTATTGATCCAAAATATTATTTTAATAATTTATCTACCTGATGGAATTAAATAATAGTGGAACCCTAAAAATAATTTCAATTATATTCAAAAAGCTAGGTGAGGGGAAGAGATCGCTGCCCTCCTTGCAATCTAAGTAATCTTTAAACAATCATATCGAGTTTAAACGCATATTGTCTTTTGTCATAATGATATTACCATTGTTATGATAGTACATATTTGTTTCAATAACATCAAGATATCGGAAATAAAATAATATATTACCAGAACCAAAGAGTTTGATTCCCTATAACTTCCGCTATCACCTCACTAATCCGAATCATAATTAGAACTATCTTATAAGGCTAAAAGATAACATCATTTGTCATAATATGCATTTATTAAATACACTTGAATAAACACTAATAACATTAATGACTCCCTCTACAGTTTTAGAGTATATCATGTGTTTATTTCATTTTACTACGAAAGTTAGTGCAACAAAAGTTACTCTAAATAACAAAATAAACATCATTTGTTATGTACATGTTTGCCAAGAAACTAATAAGAAACGAAAAATCACAATTTTTCATTTTCGTCTTCCCTTATAACCCCCACTCCTGTTCGTACCTAGAAATTTTAATATAGCTTATAATCAGGGAGGTTTTAATACTAAATTTCACATATGGAGTTTCGTTGAGTTCGGTTAAGTCTTTTATGCCCATTAAAATTGTTGAGTCCCGCTTTAGTTATTAGTGTATATCTTGTTTATACTTTGTTACAGGACAAAAGTGAATATAATAAACGTTACTCTAAATAACAAAATAAACAACTTTTCTTATGTGCATATTTTCCGAAAAACCAATAAGAAACGAAATATCGCTATTTTTAATTTTAGGCCTCCCTTATAACCCCCACTTCTGTTCGTCTCAGAGATTATTAATATAGCCTAAAGTCTAAGTTGGGTTAGTAGTAATATACATACCCAGTTTCACAAAATGCATCCGTTTATGCGTGAAAAGGTAACAAACAAACAAACATACACGAAAGAAACAAATTGCAGATATCGTGTCTATGACATGTGAAAGGAAAAAGTATCGTGAAATTTTGAAAAAAAAAAAAATCAATGTGCAGACAGAGGTTACAATTTTATTTATATATAGATTCAACAGCATCGATTTGTCACAAATCTCTTTCATACCAATTTTCAATACGAGTAGTTATCCCGGTTACTTGGCATGAAAAGGAAACCTCTTATTGAAATAGTTGATTTTTCATATCTTCTTCACTAGTAAGTCTCAAAATTTAATTATGAAAAAATAACACTCACCATTCAGTCACCTCATTTCGGGAAGCATTTATCGTTGTTTGCATCAAAGTCGCCGCTAAAAGCTACATACACCTATAATACGTACAATTGCAGATAATTACGTAATAGCTAGAGTATGTTGTTGAGATTTCATAAAGAGATAAAGTCCTACATAAAGAATATTGAACTCCGAGCCACGAGGGAGAATAAAAAGAAAGAAAAAGATTCTTAAAGATAACTATAAATATGAGTCCTTGATAGCTCCTTTCAAATACGGTAATAAAAGGTGTACAAATCGAAACAGGTTTCTTCGCTTTGAAAGGATCGCTGCGACCGAACGTCGTAAAAAGGTTTCAGCTGGTGAAATGTCTCATTATACTTCTTCAAAAGGCCGAGGAAGCTGAAGTGTTAATAGCAATCCTTTTTCTCTCTTTCCTCTTTTTCCTTCATCTTTCCAATCTGCCAATATAGCCCTTTCCAATAAAACATTCCATCACAATCTTCTGAGTTGCAATGGGTTACAATATTGGCAAATATTTGTATTCTCTAACCCGACAGTTGAATAAGGCAATTTATATATAGAAAATTGAAAAGGTAGTGTTGCTAGCAGAGCATCTTTCTATTCATGTCTGTTGATGAGAAAAATAATTTGACAGTTTGGTACGGCCATTATGGGAATGAAGAATACGACTTGAAACCTCACCGGGAGCTATCTATAAGAAACTGAGTAAAAAAATTATTTTTTCTGTAATCGTTGAATAATGGTAACATTACTAAACTGAAATGAGTGAAGAAAGTGAAACATTTTGCAATAGAGTGAAGAAAGTGAATTGCCTTCTTAATTAGTAATAAGTATAAATTAAAAAATAATTTGAAGTTGGAAATTAAATGCTTTTAAATGTTTCTTAACACTGTAAGAATTTATTTTAACAAAATAAATTGAAATGTGAATGAATTATTGGTGGAAATAATCAATATATTTTAAAATTTAAATATAATAATAATTACCTTCCTTGTTTATAACCTGAACTTGTTTATAACAATCATCACTAGTTGTTTTATAACTATGCTTATAAACTTTCACAACCATGCTTATAACCTACCAACAACATACCATAATCTTCACAACATCCTAATTTTGTTAATATTCTGGTTAGATCTGATCATGTATTACACGATTACAGAAAAATTTAATATTACACTCGTGACGAAAGTAGAATTTACAACTCGCGTGAAATTACCACACTCGCTTCGCTCGTGTGGGTAAACGTTTCACTCGAGTTGTAAAATGATCAACTTTCGTCACTTGTATAATAAATAACTATTCTTCATCCAAAACAATAAGTTAACTGTAGTTAGTCCACCCTACGGCAGTACGACCCATTGTTACTGTCCATCTCAGGTACTAAAACGTACAACTGGAAACATGAATTCAAAAAATTATTGATCAATCAGGTTATCATTGTGCTTGCAGTAGGTTTCATCGTTTAAAATTTAAAAATACCTCGAGAGGCTTGTCAATTGTCAAGAATCGTGTGTGTTGTCATATAGTTTTACGTCATTTTCGAAACCATTGCTGAGCTTTGTGGCTGAAATGTTGAACATACGATCACTGTCAAAACAATGAGACCAACATGTTTTCCATTCAGTCTAGTTTTTTTTAAATTTTAATTGTAGTGAATATCTCTCAAACGGTATTAGCTGGGACTCAGGTTAGCCATGTGAGTTTAATCTCACATGGTAAACCTAGAGTGGCTAGTTCGATTCCAGAACTCCTTAAATAAAATCCTTAGTCCTATCTTGGCTAGAAATGGGCGGTTACCTGAAGATAACCCGTCCCAATTAGCCACAGTAACAAAACATGGAGGTTATAAAATAATAGTAACAATAGATATCTGCTATTGAGGTTGTACTCCCAGCACAATATTTGAAAAATTTCTTCAATGATTTTTTTTTTTCCAAAAGGGAAGGGTGATAAGATAAGGAATAAAATCAACACCTGCAAAATATCTACATTATTATGGGTCGGGTCGAATAATGGTATATGGCAAATCTTTTTGATAAAACAATTTACTATAATTACTGTTCTGTACATTTTTCTGTAACGTGCAATGTAACGCTGTTATTTGTATTTTACCTTTTTCAGGCGTCAATAACACCCTGCCCCTCCTCATGCAAATTTCATATAAGACTAGAATACCATTAAACGTTATGTTGGGCTTAAATGTGTACATAGAATTCTAAGGCAGAAATTGAGAATAGAGTATTCTATATGTCATTTCAGTAAATGGGAAATCTGCTTAGTATAAGCAACCTCTGCATGACAAGCTTTTTCATATTGGTACTTTGTATTTTTTAAATTTATTTGAGCTGTAGATCTGTCCACCTGCAATTATCACATTGTTTATATTAGTCATGAGCTGTACTAGCCCGTTGTATATATTAGGCACCAAATAGCTTGCCATAAATCATTTTCTCGTCATCAGAGTGTCTGGAAGTTTATCAGGATAATAGTAGAAATGTATGACAAAATTATGAGAAAATTAGGCCTTTCTATGGAATTTTCTCTCATTGACTCCTAGGAAGAATCTGTTAAACTAAGCATTTTTATCCATAACTCTAAATTTCTAGAACGAATAAATGTCTTCGATACTTTCAAAGGTTATTCCTGTAAGTATAATAATTATTGTAGAGCATAAATGTAAGTTCCTTTAAAACAATGTATAAAAGGTAAAATGGTACTGTTACTGTAAACTACTCTCTTTTTAAAATCATGGTGTTAACAAAGTCAAAATATTCGAGGAGAATAAATTATTTTGATGTCCTTATCGAACAAACTATTGCCTTAAAAGCCTGCCATTAGATGGAATATAGGATAAGCCGTCTTTATCTACTTCCCAAAGCACTCTGTCATTGATTTATATTCCCGTTCTATTACTTGCATATTCGTGATAGCTACTATTTTCATTGCAAAATAAATAAAAGTATTGTACAAAAAAAAAGTTATAATATTTTTTATTTTATGATAAGGGCGCCACTTTATCGAAAAAGAGAAATACTTAAATAAATACAAATTCGTTCTATTGATAATACTACAAAAAATGTTGCAAATATATTTTCCATTAAAAGTTTACCGCGTGGGGATGCATAGCTAATTAAAGAAATAAGCAGATTTCCCATGTGCTGCCGGTATAAAATCCGATGAATTGAAGTGGGAGTTATTGGAATTACTCGCTTAATATTTGAGTTACGAAAAAAATTATAGAATAACAATTGTAGACCATTAAAAGTTTAATAAGATAGGTTCTATAACGTTTTAGCAGTTTTCCCTTAAGGAAAATCAGCTATTGAGGTTGTACTCATGACGGAATTTTCGAAATTTAATTAATTACCATGAATTAATTAAATTTCGAAATTTAAAACAGGCATTAATTACTATGAATTTTGGTGCTGAATGAAACCGTTAAATCTTCATTAAAGACATCGTCACACAACGTATTTGCTTGTGTCGCATAATAAAGGCAACATGGAAAACAAAATATTTGTTATTTAAGCCCTTTCATGATATATTGGTTTGTTGTTAATGCCTGCCTGCAATGACTAAAAGTGGGTGTCTACTGAATGCTGAAAAGTAACTCAAGGAATTAAAAAACTTTTCAAAGGAATCTTGTCATCACTAAAACAAAAATGCTTATTCCTCTTTATTTTTTTAATTGAATAAAAAACTCGGTTTCTTAATGTGTTCGGTTCATGAATTGCTTCACTGGTTAAGAGCCAACAGAAAGATTGTTTAGACAGTTGTTATAGGCCACTGTGTGTGCGTGTGTGTACTTTTTAATTGTTGAAAAGTTTTTATTACTATTGCACAGTTAGAAATATTGCTTCCACAGGGCAGGCCATGGAAATATAATATTTCAAAAAAAAAAAAAAAATTAGTCTGACACAGAAAGAGGAATCTGAAAATGATATAAATGTTTAAAAGTGATTAAATTTTCAATAATGAACGTTGTAGCTCTTCGGTTTTTTTTATTAAACAACACACACAAACACTATAATAAATAAAATTAACTGTAAGTTACGCTATTGTCGGAAATTAAAGCCATCTATGTATTTTTAGATGACAGTGAAATGGTAGTTCGCTTGCATACTATCGACAACCGTAAAACAACAATTAATAAGACGATCACAATGAAAAATATCATTCAATGAATTTTCTTAACAAGTTCCAAATTATTCATGGAAATTGACTCAAATCTGAAACCCTGCCTTTAGAAGATGGAGGAACTACTTATTGGAGAGCCAAGGAGGATTCTCGTTTCTTGCAAACAAGGTCACGTCTGTTTACCTCCACAGGTTAATGAGATAGTCGATGTTCCATTATCCGGGGAACTTAAAACGAAGACCCCTTCCAAGGGGACTTAATTTCTTACACGTGTGTGGGACTTAATTACCTAGACCATATCCTCTCAAAGACACTGTCGGACTAAAGAGGATTTATGAGGGATTTCGAGGGCTCCGGGTCCTTCCTACACATCACTCAAATTCAGGCAAGCAAATAATTGGGGATTGAACAGATTAATCAGCGCCAATAGTTATTAGTTAACTAGTGCGAGCTTGATTCTCTTAATTGCATTTTGAGGTTAAGTATAAAATGTATAGTTCATGGCTATAAATGAGTATTTTGAAAGAAGGCTGCTATTTGAGAATTTCTACCTTATCTGTTCAACTTGAGTCTTCTTGCCGGAAAGAAATGTTTACTGTATTGTGGTACTCAACATTATTATTACTTCCTTCCTGAGAAGCTGGGGGGTAGAGGAACGAATTAATCTGGATGTACACAGTAGGCCTGTTGTAGGTTTTCCTCTACAATACGTTTTGTTTTGGACAGAGTGCACTTTCAGAGCTAGAAGAAAGTGTTTTATTTTGTTCTTAGACATTGCTTAACTTTTGTAAAGATATTTGTGAAAATAGAACCACAGAATCGATACAATAGAATTATCTTAAATGAAGCATGCTCTTTTAGAAAAATCTTTGTTGTCCTATTCAAGTAGGACTTTTATTAGAAAAAATAATAATTTTCCTAACTGTCTCCGTTGGTTAGTTTGGTCTAAATGTCACCGCACCGATCACGAATTTTATTAATTAAAACCATATAATAGTTTCTTTATTTCCTAGAAAAAAATGGAATTTATATGTCATCGCCATGCTTTATTTAAAACTCTTGATAAATTGACCTCATTAATTCCAGATCAAATTATAATTTTAAATAAACGACAGCAAGGACTTTCCATTGTTTCAGAAAGAAACGTTCGCGTGAGTAAAAATTAACTAGAGATTATACAAGCAACTTGGCAAATCGTGAAAGGTGGCACGGGATGAATAAATTTACATCAGGAGCAGTTTTTCTTTTGGAGTAATGTTTTCTATTTCTTTTCTCACTTTTGTTCTCTACTTCTCAAGTGTTGTTCATTAAAACTAAAAGTTCTTCTCAAAGGAGAAAAATTTGTTTATATAATTTTAGCCTTAGCACAGGCAATATAAAGGCTGAAGATATCTTGATCGGGTATATGCTGATAATCAAGCTATTGCTAGTTTGATTACAATATTGTTTTTAAATATGAGAATAAGATGTTACTGACGTATTTTATAAATTTAAATAAACATTTTTTTACTTAAACTTTATTATTGGTGTTGGAAATTGAATTTGGAGTAATATTGTTCCTATACAATTTTTCGATCAGGTGTATTAATAACGAAGATATTTTGTATTTAAAAAAAAAAAAGAAAAGTAGTATTTTTATGTATATAGTTAGGGAACATTATGTCATTTGTTCTTGTATATTTTCTGTGTATATTATTAATAACATTACTAACACTAAATGGACCAGACTCAGGCTAAAATATGTATATTTAGCCGATAAAATCAATTTATCTGTCTATCTTTATATTTCGAATTTTTGAAATTCCTCAACCTCTAAACCGCCCCCCCCCAGTACGAATCTAATTTTTTTTATTATTTTAATATTGTTTTTTTTTTGTACCTAAAAAATAATTGCATATAATATTAATTAATCGGACCTGTTTATTGACAAGAACCGACATTTCGAAGGTTTCCACAATCACCAATAATTTTTTTATTCCAAGTTATTTTTCTCATGAAAGAAGAAACCTCTCCAACTCGGTTCACAGTAGGGTTGCAAAAGTTTGGCTAAAATTCCCGCTGTCTCTCATATGGGCATTTCAATATAGAAAATCACTTTTATGTATTCCAGTACATAGAGAATACTGAATTTGTTATTTTTTAGAACAGAGATTACCACTGCCCAAAAGAGTTATTTTCTGGCAATATCAATTTCAGAAAAATAATTGTTTATGCATAAATAGCTGATTTCCCTTAAGGAAACTCTATTAAAGCCATGTATATTTTCAAGGGACCTTTGCTATTTGATGTGCATTGATATATTTTCGATATTACATAACCATTGAACTTTCTAGTTACATAATGCTCTAGAGGCGTTGATCGTTACCCTTAGTCAATACCGTATCGTGTAAACTCAGTAGTGGGGGTTTAGACACGAAGTGAAATAGGAAACCTTATATATCTCCGTGATTGGTAGTCAAATCGAAAATGTTAATTAACCAATCGAAGTTATTTATTTTATCTATTTATGATTAAGTCCATACAATGTTTCGCTCCTATTTTTTAGCGGATTTCCCTAAAGGGAAGTCAGCTTGAGGTCGTACTCATGATGCGATTTTTGAAATATTTCTTTAAATGTCCATCGATCCTATCCTGGAGATGACGAAAATGAGGCCCATTCAAAATTATATATGCATATATATTTGTCAGTTAACGCTCTAGTGGTCGCAATTTTTGTTCGATCGTTACCAAACTCGATATTTAATCGTTTTATGTAAAAAGAAAGATCAAGTTCGTTAATGGCTGAAATCGGACCAGTGGGAGGGGGCGGGGATCAGAGGGGGTATTTTCGAAAATTCTAAATATCTCCGTTACCATACGTCGGATCAAAAATTGTATAGGACCAATCTTATTGCAAATTAAATGTACTATAAATATTGTTATACACATTTATTCTATATCTTGAATATTAACCGAGATATTTGCATTTTTATTAAGTGTGTATAATGGACGTGATGAGATCGGCTATTGTCGTATGTTTCCGGATTAGTTCGCCCTCTTCCGTAACTGTTCGGCTCTCGTGTAAGCTTCTTCTAACCGTTTTCGTCGTGTAACCTTTTACTTTGTGAGATATATTCAAATACGTTCTGTTCATCCGCCCCCCCCTTCTTTAGTTCTTGGACTACTAAAATTTTAGTTATTAAAATATATATATTCTGATTCATTATAAATTGCAGTACTAGATGTAGTAAATAGTTTACAATAAAGTTAATGTGTTATATTCAGATGTATATCAGAAATTGTTTTTCTTTCTGGTGAAGAATATGTCTGTCTATCTGTTCAGCTCTGAGGGGCTGGCAGATCTATTTGTTAACAATTCAGAAGCCGTTTTCGTTGGGAGCTAATTAAAATTAACTGAAAAATTTCTCATTTACCGTTTGTATTTTCTCACGGTGGTGTAAGTGTTACCAGTATGAAGATTTTCCTATTGTAATACTTCACATGGGAAATCTGCTTAGTTTACGCAGGCCCTGCGAGACGGAATTTGAGAATTTTCGATTCCTCTGCTCCTACTGGTCCGACTATAACCATTAAAAACTTTATCTTTAGTTTTACCTAAAGCGCTTATATATCCAGTATGGCATTAAACAAAACTGCGACGGTTAGAGCAATAATAGACAAGTATATATACTTGTCTATTAACTATATATACATCATTTTAAACGGACCACATTTTCATCAACTCCTATGTAGGATCGATGGACTTTTGAAGAAAGTGTTAAATAGTTGTATCAGGAGAACAACCAGAATAGCTGATTTCCCTTAGGGGAAATCTGCTAATTATGAATGGGGGTCCCATTTGGGAATTTAACCCATTACTAAGTTTATCGTGTCAATTGAGACCAACGCCTTGACTCACGTAGCTAACCTGAGCCCCTCACGTAATCTATAATTATCTCCTATAACAATAATAATTAAATATTAATATTCCTTCAAAAACTGTAAACCGTAACAAATAATTACGAAAGTAAAAAAGTAAAATGGAAAAGCGTTTTAATCTACTGAACTTTAGCAAATTAAAGCGTTAAAAGCGAGTCTATAGGCATCATTCGCTGTTAAATTCTGAAGTAATATTTTATTCTCATCAGAGCTTTCAGAGCACGATAAAATGACTCCGCAGAGAGTTGAACCTCGTGTTGAATGAATGGCTCTGGTGTATACTTAGCTTTATTGGCTTTTGAATTTGTTCCCTGTTTTTAATACTTCCAATTCCAGTGAATTTCCACTTCTCCACAATTGATATTCAGACCAGATAACGGGATATATTTGCCTCTTGGAAATAACCATGCAAATTGATATATGTTCAAAATGAGTTATAGTTCTGAGGTGATTAAGCCTGATCATTTTAAACGATTTTTTTAAAGGGAAATAACCTAATGAGATTGTAGTCATGGGGTAATTCACAAAATAATTTTCAAATGTCCATGGATCCTACCGACGTGTGTATAGTCTATCTCTAGCGGTCGCAATTTTTGTTTTATCTTTATGAAATTCGAAAACTAAAGTTCGAGTTCTGAAATGGCGGAAACTGGGTCAGTGGGAGGAAGGGGGGGGGTATGGGAAAAAATTGAGTATTCAGAATTATTTTTATTAATGTATTTATATTTTCAGTTCAGTGAACCATCACTTCTAACCGTCTCATTTTTACTTTGAGTAGCTCAGATACTTAAAATCTCATGTCCACTGCACATTCCAATTTCTGTATATAAAGGCTTCTTAACGCACGAGAAATGGGAAATAGGGGTGAGATAAGTTCACCAGGGTGTCATTCATTTTTGTGTGAAAATGTAAAACAGATGGTGGGAGTGTCATTCGAGTTACCCTGCCAAACGGCGGGCTTTTTGGTTTCTGGCTTCCCTGGATCCTTAAAATGTCAACGGGAATTAGGTTTTAAATAGAGTACATTACAAATAGCCATTTTACTCTCAATACCTTTATAGCGTTTTATAGAATTTTTAAAACTGTTTGTATTTGCTGCAAGTTTTATCATGAATTTGATAGAATGGATTTACCGATTTCTTATCTTAGATTACGAGGGAAAAAAATTAGGCCCTCTCGTAGGGACTTTTTAAATTAAGATGATTCCCCAAGAACAGAAAATTACACACGATGACGCCAAAGCGTCTCAGACCAACATAGAGACGTCATATACACATTCCCTATTTTTCCTTTCTAAGTATCCTATATTAACAGGATTCTAAACCTAACCTAGGCATGAGAATGAAGCTATAAGCAGATTAAAGTGAAATTAGCATGAATAGGAGTGTGGCCTTAATAAAATAGCAAACTGCAGAAAAATACAAACAACTCATATTTTGTTGCCATTTGAGAAAAACGTAAAGATCAACAAATGTTGAACATTGGATTATTAAAAAGATGAGTTCTATAAAATGTATCCCCTCAGAGTAATTATAACGTAGATATGCCTTAGAATGTACATAGATGATGTCACATCAAAAGTTTATCCTTTTATCTCACACACTGTACCATGAAAACAATGCGCTCTTCAAATAAGACCGTTCATGATATATTACTTTATTATTAATATGAGAAGACTAAACTGGGAGTATATAAAAAACATATTCAAGTTAAAAGAAAAAGGTATAGAAATATTATTAATGAATATTAAAGTGCAAAATTCTTATAGAAATATTTTGAGCGAATACTAGTTGTATAATGATAGTGCCA